>JALPQD010000598.1:600000-1095896 GCA_023101885.1 Typhlomys cinereus
AGATTAATCCCCTGTGACTGTTTTCTTAAAAATGAAAATTAATGATTAGCTCCAAAGGAAGGATTATATAATTAAGTTTGTTTCCTGAAGAGCATAATTTTAACTGATGCCTTCTATACAAAGATTAAAAACATTCTGTAGGAAAGTAGGCCATATTAGAAAGAAGGATTACCAGTTATTCTCAAACTATGGTCTGTATTGCTTCTTTTGAGCTTCCCTGCATTGCTTATTAAAAATGTAGATTTCTGTGCTTTGCTTTTAGCATTACTAAAGCAGAAAATTTAGAGTGGAGCCCATGACTGGGTATTTGATAAGTTCAGTGGTGCTGCATATGCTTATTATCTGATAAAAAGACTTAATGGAAAACATCATTTCTAGGTCTTCCCAGCACTCTGTACTTTTGTGGTTACACTTTAATTTGACTAATTAAATTTATCACTCCTTTGATCATTTGGTGTTTTTCAAACTTGTTTGGGAAGTAAGCAATTTCTCCAACAGTGAGACTACAACCGCGATGCTGCAGGGAGTGTTAAATTGTGGTGCATTCCACCTTCACTTTTTTATGTCTGGGCAGTACCATTAGATTTCACTAATGTTATTTAGTATATCTTGCATAAATTGCTCATTTGAGGCTAGCCAGGTGATTGCCTAGAAAATATTTTGCACCGTTTCTGAGAGAAATTGTTACAATTGGAAACAGCAGGAAAACACGACCATTAAAAGAAAGAGAATGCCTATGTTTTTACAACAAAATAATTAGAAGCCATTACAAGCACTCTTTAGAATTCGATGCCCCATCTATCTTACTTTCAATTAGAAACTGTGCGCAAATCAGAAGAGACTGGCTTAAAATGAATGCATTGCTGTTGTGCTGTTCAATAAAATGTGGCCCCCATTGATAATACAACATCTGTAAAGTTTATTCTTAAATTATAGCTTTTCTTGGGTGGCAATAGTTTTTATAGGTAAAGAGATGAGAAGCAATTCAACAATTTGTATTTATTGTAATGAAAGATCTCAGATAAAGAGCTATTTTTAGCTAAATCCAACATCTACTTAATGTCTGAATCCCTTGCACAACTTTCCTAGTGATTGTTCACCTTCTTATCTGAACACACAAAAATCAGATGATCATTTCTTCCAAAGGAAGGCATTCTTGCCTTGAAGTAGTCCCAATTTACACCAATTCTATGCATCTGTTATCATTCGACTTTAGTTCTGCCCTCTTGGATAAAAGTGCTTAATGGTTCTTGACATGATGGCTTTTGCAATACTGAAAAATTACTAAGATGCATCTCTTGTCATCTCCATTCTGAGCTCAGAAACATTTTCTTTTTTTATAATACATTTTTATTATTATTTCAGCTCATAAAAACTTAATACGGACACCAGTTACCTCCCTCCCTCTTCCTCCCCCCGAACCCCCTGCTTCCCCTCCCCTCACCCCTCCCTCCCCATCCCCAGGTGCCTCCCGCCCCAATTCCCAGAGTCCTTTCTTGTGCATGCCCGACTCTCCTCTGGGCCCTCCTCTCCGATGACGTATAAGGACCCAGTGGCCTTCCCTGAACCCTTTCCTGTGTTCCCCTTAAGTATAGGAACACTACTGTGGCTGTCAATCCCTTGCTTCCAAGGATCTTGGTGTCTTTAGCAGATGCTAGACTTGGTGAGGTCAATAGAGTGTTGGACATTGCGCTGGGCATGCAATGTCCAATTATGATTGCTTCGGCCATAACTTGTGTGGAGTATCTTGCAAATCATTGCTCCTCCCATCCTTTTGCTCTTACACTCTTACCGCCCCCTCTTCCGCAAATTTCCCTGAGCTTCAGGATGGGGAGAGATTAGTCTGGCCTAGTTCTAGGTGGTTGATATACAGTCTCTGAGGTTCTGGATAGTGGTTTGTTGATTTTCTTTTGCAGTTTTGTTGCTCCTGTAATGCCCTTCACTCCATCGTGATGGGCACTGTATGTCACCCCCTGGCCAGAGACAGAAAGCTGTTAAACTGGAGTCTTATTATAAGAGCACATTCAAGAATAGATGTAATATTTATACCCAAAAGTGGAATCGCAGGGTCATATGGCATTTGGCAATGGGAGGGGTCAATTACCCATCAGCAAAATGGTTACTTTTTAATCTGCCAGACTATATGCCCTTCCCTTCTGCTGAGTTCATACCCCCTAAGTTGTAAATGATCAGGAACGAATGTCTGTGAACTTAACTAGGTGTCACATTACTTTCTTGGAGTCCTTGATGGAGGTCTATTTTCTCTACTGTAACATGGTCACTTCTCTCCTTGTTTCTGGTGTGGCCCTCCAACCCCATCCCTCTTGTTCATAATCCTTGCAATTATTGTAGGTAATACATAGATTTACCTATGAGTGCCTCAAGATGGGCTGGGTGGGTTTGGTATTAGGAGCCACCTATTAGGGAATACATACGGTGATTAATTTTCTGGGTCTGGGATACTTCACTTAATATAATTGTTTCTAATGACATCCATTTCCCTGCAAATTCCAGTAATTCATCATTTTTGATGGCTGAGTAATACTCCATTGTATAGATGTACCACTGTTTCCTTATCCACTCGTCAACTGTTGGACATTTGGGTTGATTCCATATCTTTGCTATTGTAACCAGTGCTGCTATGAACATGGTCATGCTTGTGCTATGGAAGTGAAGCTCTGTTGCATAGGGGGTTATACCCAAAAGTGGAATTGCAGGGTCATATCGCATTTCAATCTTTAATTTCTTTAAGAATCTCCAGACAGCTCGCCAGAGTGGTTGTATGAGCCTGTACTCCCACCAGCAATGTAGGAGAGTTCCCCTCTCTCCACATCCTCTCCAGCATTTGTTGTTGTTTTTATTGTGGATTTTTGCCATCTTGACCGGGGTGAGATGCTATCTCAGAGAAGTTTTGATTTACATTTCCCTGATAGCTAAAGAAGTGGAGCATTTTTTAAGATATTTGTTAGACATTTTAATTTCAACTCTGGTAAAATTTCTTTTAAGTTCCAGGGCCCATTTTTTAATTGGGCCATTGGTTTCCTTGATGTTTAGTTTTCTAAGTTCTTTGTGCACTCTGGACAGTAGAGCTCTATTAGATATGTGGTTAGTAAAAATTTTCTTCCATTCTGTGGGTTGCCTTTGAGCTCGTGTTACAGTCTCTTTATCTGAACAGAAGCTCTTTAATTTCACTAGATCCCAGCTGTTGAGAGTTGGTAGCAGTGACTGTGACATTGGATGTCTGTTTAGGAAATGTTGGCCTAGCCCAATCAGCTTGAGGGAGTTCCCTATCCTTTCAACTATGGTTTTTATAGTCTCTGTCCTGATATCAAGGTCCTTGATCCATTTGGAATTAAGTCTTGTACATGGTGACAAGTATGTGTCCAGCTTTAATCTTCTCCATGTGGAGATCCAGTTTTGCCAGCACCATTTGTTGAAGATTCAGTTCTTTTTCCATTGGATTCTTTGGGCACTTTTGTCAAAGACCAAATGGCTGTAATTTTGTGGGCTTATATCTGCGTCTTCAATCCTTATCCATTGATCTGTGTGTCTATTTTGGAGCCAGTACCAAGCTGTTTTTATAACTATGGATTTGTAATATAGACTAAGGTTCGGTATGGTAATACCTCCAGCAGTGTTTTTGTTACTCAGGATGGTCTTTGCTATCCTGGGTCTTTTGTGCCTCCATATAAATTTTGAGATTGGTTGGTCAACTTCTTTAAAGAATTGCTTTGGGATTTTAATTGGTATAGCATTGAATTTGTATATTGCCTTTGGTAGGATGGTCATTTTTACGATATTGATTCTGCCAATCCAGGAACATGGGAGGTCTTTCCACCTTCTGGTGTCTTCTGCAATTTCTTTCTTTAGCGTTTTAAAGTTTTCATTGTAAAGGTTTTTACTTCCTTGGTTAGGTTTATACTAAGGTATTTCATTTTTTTAGGGGCTATAGTAAACGGGATTGTTTCTCTCAAGGCTTTTTCACTTCTTTCATTCTGGGCATATAGGAAGGCCTCTGATTTTTGCACATTTATTTTGTATCCTGCCACCCTGCTGAACTTCTCAATTAGTTCCAGGAGCTTCCTGGTGGAGTTTTTGGGATCACTTAGGTATAAGATCATGTCATCTGCATATAGGGATAGCTTGACTTCTTCCTTGCTGATTTGAATCCCTCTTATGTCCCTTTCTTGTCTTATGGCTTCAGCTAAGACTTCAAGTACAATTTTGAATAGAAGTGGTGAGAGTGGACAGCCTTGTCTAATTCCTGATCAAAGTGGGAATGCTTCCAATTGTTCCCAATTGAGCATAATCTTTGCTATGGGCTTGTCGTATACAGCTTTTATTATATTGATAAAGGTTCCTTCCATTCCTACTGTCTCTAGCGTTTTGATCATAAAAGGCTGTTGAATCTTGCCAAAAGCATCTATCGAGAGTATCATGTGGTCTTGGACTTTGGACTGGTTTACATGATGAATTACATTTATTGATTTGCGTATGTTGAACCAAACTTGTGTGCCGGGGATGAAGCCTACTTGGTCCCCGTGAATGATCTTTTTAATATGTTTTTGATTCCGATTTGCTAAAACTTTGTTGAGAATCGTTGCGTCTGTGTTCATCAGAGAGTTTGGCCTATAGGTTTCTTTTTTAAGTGAATCTTTATTAGGTTTTGGGATTAAAACGATATTAGCTTCATAGAAGGAATTTGGTAGTGTTCCTTCCTTTGCTATTTGATGGAACAGTTTAAGGAGTATTGTTGTTATTCGCTACTTAAATGTCTGGTAGAACTATGTGCTGAATCCATCAGGTCCAGGACATTTTTTGGTGGGAAGATTCAAGATTACTTCCTCAATTTCCTTATATGTTATAGGACTATTTAAATAATTCACAACTTCCTGATTCAATTTAGGTAAGGTGTGTTTACTTAGAAATTCATCCATCTCTTTTGTGTTGTCAAACTTCACAGAGTATAAGTTTTTGAAATATGATGTTATAATTCTCTGGATTTCTTGGGTATCAGTAGTGATAACTCCATGTTCATTTCTAATTTTGTTAATTTGGGTTTTCTCTCTCTTGCTTTTGGTTAATTTAGCTAGGGGTGCATCAATCTTATTGATTTTCTCAAAGAACCAGCTTTTTGACTGGATGATTTTTTCTATCGTTTTCTTAATCTCGATTTCAGATATTTCTCCCCTTTTTTTGCTAATCTCCTCTTTTCTACTACTTTTGGGATCAGATTGGTCTAGTTTCTCTAAAGCTTTGAGCTGCATTGTTAAGTTGTTTATTTCTGATGTTTCCAATTTTTTTTATGTAGGCATTAAGAGTTATGAACTTACCTCTTAGAACAGCTTTCATTGTGTCCCAGAGATTTTGGTAAGTTGTATTTTCGTTATCATTCACTTTCAGGAAATCTTGAATTTCCTTTTTAATTTCTTCCTGAATCCAGTTCTCATTCAGCATCATATTGTTAAGTTTCCAGGAGTTAGTGTATTTTCTCTTGTTTGATGTGTTTTGGATGTCCATCTTTAGGCCGTGCTATTCTGATAGGGCACAGGTTAGAATTTTAACTTTTTTGTATATGTGTAGATTCATTTTGTGGCCCAATATGTGATCTATTTTGGAGAAAGTTCCGTGTGCTGCTGAGAAAAATGTGTATTCTTTGGTACGTGGGTAAAAAGTTCGATCAAGATCTGTAAGGTCCATTTCTTTAAGGATTTGATTAAGTTCCAAAGTGTCTCTGTTAAGCTTTTGACCTGTTGATCTATCCCATGTTGAGAGGGCGGTGTTGAAGTCCCCAAGAATTTTCTTTTGGGGGTTGATTTCTTGCTTTAGGCTTGCTTTAGGGTTTTCTTAATGAATGTGGAGGGGCCCGTATTGGGTGCATATATGTTCAGTATTGTGAAGTCTTCCTGGTGAATTGTACCTGCGACTAAAATGTAGTATCCATCTGTGTTTCTTATAATTTTCTTTGGTTTGAAGTCCACTTTGTCTGACAGCATAATGGCTACCCCTGCCTCTTTTCTGCTTCCATTTGCTTGTAGAATTGTTGACCAGCTTTTTATTTTTAGAGCGTGCCTATCTTTTGTGGTGAGATGGGTTTCCTGCAGGCAGCAGATTGATGGATTGTGATTTTTAATCCAAGTTTGTAATCTGTGTCTCTTGTTCGGTGAATTAATTCCATTAACATTTAGTGTTATAATGGAGAAACTATTTTTAATTCCAGACGTAATATATTTAGTAGTTTTTATAATAATATTGCTTCGCTTTTAATGGTGTTATATTTGCCTTCTGTTCTCCTGGATATGCCTGTTTTTTTCTTCATGCTTGAGTATCATTTCTAGCATTTTTTGGAGGCCTGGTTTGGTGGACATGTATCCCTTCAAGTTGTCTTTGTGCTGAAGATTTTTCTTTCTCCCTCGATCATGATGGATAGTTTTGCAGGGTAAATTAGCCTGGGTTGACATTTTCGCTCATTCAATACTTGAAGTATGTCTCTCCAAGCTCTTCTTGCTTTTACTGTTTCGACTGAGAAGTCATAGTTTATTTCAATAGATTTACCTTTAAAAGTGACTTGTTTTTTCTCCCTTGAAGTTCTCAGCACCTGTTCTTTATCTTGAATGTGGAGTGTTTTAACTGTTATTTGCCGTGGCTAGCTTCTGTTTTGGTCATATCTGTTTGGGGTGCGGAATGCCTCTTGTATATGGATGGGCCTCTCTTTTTTAGATGAGGAAAGTTTTCCTTGATGATCGTTTGAAAAATTTCCTCAGGGGTGGTATTTTGAGATTCTTGCTCTGGTATTCCATGAATACGCATGTTAGGCTTCTTCAGGGTGTCCCATATCTCTTGGATATTTCTCTGAAGTATCTTTTTGGCTTTAACAACCTCTTCCATTGAGCTGGTTAGTACTCCCACTTTATCTTCAAGGTCTGAAATTCTGTTTTCTGCTTCGTTAGTTCTGTTGATAAGACTCTCTGTGGAGTTCTGGGTGGAAGATAACTTGTCTTGTAGCTCAGTTTTAAACTCTGCTTGAGTCTGTTTTAACTGCTCTATGCCACTTTTTGTTTCTTGCACTGTTTTTTTCAACTCCTCCAAATGTCTGTTGTGTTCCTCTTCAAAGCGATTGATTCGATTATGTAATTCCTCCCGGATTTCCTCTTTCATAGTATTGAACATGGTAATGATCATATTTTGAAAGTCGTTATCCTGGGTCAGGCTTTCTTGGCCTTTTTCCGTGGGTTTATTCTGGTTGGAGTCTAACATTATGGGATTAATTTCTTCAGTGGGAAATTTGTTTACTTGAGTGTTCCTTCTCATGGATTTGCACTTTGACTTTGGCATTGTTGTTTTAACTCTTAAGATCTTTCAATTTCACTAAACTGAATTATTCGGTCTGGGGTTCTGGGAGTGGGTAGGGACGGAGCTTACCTAGGTTGCGGATGAGGCCCGGCTGGACCGCGCGAGTGTCCCGGCCGGCGGAGCGGAGTGAGGAAGGGAGGCTGGGGGCGTCAGCATGGAGCTATTTAACCCAAGGGGAGCTGGGGCGGGGCCCGGGCGCAGGGGGAGCTCCTCCTCGTCCCTCGGGCCTGCACGCAGCTCCAGCTGGATGGTGGGGTAGGAGCTGGGTCCCTTGGGCTGACCTGGGGTTCTAGTGGGCGGGTGCAGGCGGAGCTTACCTAGGTCGCAGGATGAGGCCCAGCTGGACCGCGCGAGCTCCGACCGACGGAGCGGGGTGGGCAAAGGGCAGAAACATTTTCTTTTTAATTAACATATTCAAGGCTTTCAACTGATGAAAATAGAACAAATCATTATAAATTTCTTCTACTTCAAACCACTTTCACATATTAAATTTCATAATTTAGGCAGCTAAGATTTGATAATTCATGGTTGCTAATTTGAAGAGATTTAACCTAACCAACCACAGATTTTTCTTGACTACCAAAGTTTCTTAAGAATGCATATCGTGGCTTGAGAGGTGGCTCAGGGGTTAAGCCTCCGCCTTGCAGGCAGAAGGTCCTGAGTTCAGATCCCAAATCTCACGTATAGACGCCAGGCGGAAGCGGGGACGGCCTGCGCTTCTGGTCCTTGTAGGGCGGAGCCTGTGAATCCCGGGGCAGAAGGAGATGGAGGCGTCCATGGTGGTTCGTGAATTCATCCGTGGTTCTACACATACACAGACGCACATGTGCACATACACACGCATATGCACACAGTTGAATAAATAATAATAATAAAAAAATTTAAAAAAAAGAATGCATATCCATTTCATTTAAGCTCTGTTACGTTGTCTATTGCTTTTGCTTGATAGAACCTTAAAATTCAGTCATTAATTTTGTATAAAATATAATACTCTGTTGGCTTATGACCCCATTGTAAACATTCTTATTTTAATTGGAAAAAATTATAGTTAAAAAAATATATACACATTTCCCCAATGTACAAAATAATCAAAACATCACATTGTAGCTTGTAAAATGCGTAGAGGTGTGAAAACAGAGTTTTAAATATTTTCAAGAATATTCGTGAAATACATCTGACCAAGTGAGCATCACATCCTAGCTCAGCCTAACCTACTTCTCAGTGCAAAAAAGATAATACTCAGTACAATTCCTTTTTAATGAGTACATTTCATGTCATTATGAAATTGAAAAAATACTAAGATAAAGCACAGTAGTAATAGAGGTACTAGATCTTCTATGTTACATACAAATCTACTGTATACAAGGACTTAACTGTGAATCTAAAATCTAGGGAATTAAACATATAAATGTATATATAATATAACCCTTAAGCATTTTTCTCTTTCATTTATGGACACTTACTAGAGGCACAGATCGTTGAAGTAGCACAGAGAGTATTCGAACAGTTGTCACAGAAACAAAAATCTAATGTTGTTATTCTAGCTCTCTCCTTCACTTCTTCACTTTGTCTGAATCAGCTATGTTTTCTGTTTCATTTACATTGGACATTTGTATATATTTTTTATAACTTAATCAGATGAGATAGTCATTGTAAAATGACTTCCTCATTTGGTGAACAAGAAGCATAGTGCAGTAAGTACAGACATAGAAGCAATCTCAAGGTGTATTACTGTTCCGTTTGCACCTTGCTTCTTCAAAATTATACACATAAATATACTGAAAATTTTGTGAATTTTTACATCTGTGATGTAAAGAAACTCCAAGTGAAATGGCATAAGGATTCAGTTTAAAAATTGTTAAGCTGAACTGTTTTATACATTGAATTCCAAGGTATTTTGTTTGTTAATTTTCTTAGTTTCAAATGTTTGTTCAATGTCAAGTCAGTTTTCTAATTTGGTTAAAGTTAAAGCTAATTATTATGTTCTCCTTTCTAAAAGCCTTACCTTTTGTTAACAATAACAACCAATTAGAAATTTCCATGGTCTTTGCCAAAATGATCAAGTAACTGATTCTATGAGTTCATCTCATGAAACTGGTTTTTTCCTTTTCTACTTTTACAAGCATATTGGGTATTCATCTCAGCTTCTCTCCCCTCTTTTCCCTTCACCATTCTCTTCCATTCCCTCCCACTATTCTGCCTGTGTGCTTCTATGGACCCCAGGGTTTGCTCTGACCTGTCTACTCCTGTGGGTGCTCAGGCCTCCATGATATATCATGTTACCTCTCTTTAGACCATCCCACTGATAAGTGCATTTCCCTTCACTCAACCAGCTTTAGACTCAAACATTTCCACTTAAGTGCCCATTCTATGGGTATAACAACAGTTACCAACAGAACACTTTGATGTACTGTCTTCTTACCTATAGGTTTATTTGTTATCTTTTTATATGACATTTTACCCTTTACCATTTTAAAAGTAGCTGGTAATACATGACTATTGGAAGGGGGAAAGACCTTTGAATTAGCAGTGTAAACCTTACTGTGCCAGTTCTCTTCTCTCAGAATATACTTTGTAATTTTTTCTTATTTGAGTTATAAGTGTCTCAAGAGATGGTACTTCTAACACTCCCTTGGCAGCATATTTCACAGTCTAATAATCTTAATAGTTTTAATATCCTGGAATGCATTTAATCTAGTGTTATTTGTTTATATACGTTAAAATTTTGCAAATGCCTCTCATCACTCCAGCAAAAGGAAAATTTTAATGGTCTTACTGCTTTTTAATTGCTCATGTTTAACCTTTCCTTATTGGCATTAAAAAAGGGAAATAAGCATTTTAGTTTATTCCACCTAGGCCTTTAACAGTTACACCCAGTATCATACCCAGAATTATATTGTTCAAAACTTTCTCTACAATTTTTTCTTTCTTCTTTCCACAAAAAATAAAGTTGGTAAGCTATTTTTTGAGCCACCCTATACGTTATAGGATTTTATCAGCATCCCTGGCCTCTAATCTTCAACTGTCAGTAGTACTCATCCTTCCTTTAGTTGTGAGACATTAAAAAAAAGTCTTTAGACATTGTCAAAAGTTCCCAGAGGGGACAGAATTGACTGTCCAGAAAAACCATCAGCTTACTTTATCTCATGTAAACTTTATGACATTCTGTAAAATAAATAGTATTACCTCATTTTCATACTTGAAGAAAATTCAGCTGAAAAAAACAAATAATCACAAGTAGAAAATGGAGAGATACTTACATTTACTTTTTTGTACTGCCAATATACTCTTATTCATCAGTATATTAACAATACTAGGTCCACTTCAACAACATATTTTAATTACATTTACCTGAATGACATCCCCAAATTTTTTCATCACATTCATTTTTCTGTCTGAAATTTTCAATACACAGAGAAAAACAGTTTTGCTTCCTCCAACTCCATTAACGTGTATATGATGAATGTGTTATTCAGTACATCATTGTGTTATGAAGTTAGGATAACTTACTACACTTATCAAGATCACATTATTTTCAATCCTGACTTTCACCTATAACACAGAGTTCATCGTATTTTCTTCTATTACATCAATAAAATAATTAGCATTCCACATTGGATGTTACATCATATGACCCCCCTCCAAAAACACTGTTCTCTATGTTTCGATTTTGACAAGAAGAAGCATAAAAAGGTACAGGGTTCTCTCATTCCCTACAAGAATATACCTAAAAAAAGGCATCAGAATATCACATAATCGAATTTAAATTCAGCCGTAGCCAATGTAAATGAAATATAGAAAACACATGACTTATACTTATATATTTATAATGTATATTGTACTTTTTAGCCATAATAGCAACCTGATTTATATCCCAGGGACCAACAATTTCCAAATGCTTTCAGAATGAAAGCAGTCCAAAATTATTATTGTCTTTATTGTGTCTCTTTTAGTCCATTCATTTAAATCTAGTGTTCTAGACCCTACAGAAAAAGCCATATACACAGAACAAAGATTGGAATTACCCTCAACTTTCCCTCGGAGTGCCAGAGTCGACTTTTCTGCAGTCAACCTCCCAAATTACTTGGGGAATATAAGGCATTTTACATATGACCAAATTATGCTCGGGTAATACATTGTAAGAAGTTAAATCCAATATGTGCATCTGTCATATAAAATATATTTCATCCAAATAGTTTGACTTGGTCACATAGCATGGCTTTCATTAGTACTATTCTTTAGCTAGCCTCAATTCTTCAATAATTAAATCACTGATTTGATGTATTGTAAAAAACCTGATGGGGCTGGAGAGGTGGCTCAGGGGTTAAGCCTCTGCCTTGCAGGTAGAAGGTCCTGGGTTTGGATCCTAGACCCCACGTATAGACGCTGGGCGGAAGCGGGGGTGGCCTGCGTTTCTGGTCCTGGTAGGGCGGAGCTTGTGAGTCCCAGGGCAGAGTAAACAAGGAGGAGGTGAAGGCGGTCCATGGTGGTTCCTGAATTCGCCCATGGTTCTACACACACACACAAACACACACACACACATGCACACACACTCACACATGCACAATTGAATAAAAAAAAACTTCAAGGTGATTAAATTTGGTTTGTTTTTGTTAACCTGACTTTATATTGTGACTAGGGAAATTAAGCAGATCAATAAGAACAGACATGATTTTTTTGCAGCTATACAACTGGAATGCCTGTTTATCCAAGGTTAGCAATAATACTTTGGTTGGATTCTCCAAAAAGCCAACTTTAAGATAAAAATTTAAGTGCACACAGCTTTTAGGAGTAGGTGATTCCACAAACTTTTAAAAGAGAAATGATGAAAGTGAATAGAAAAGAACAAAATCATTAGAGGCTACAAACACATGAGAACAGTTGGGACAAAAATGCTAATTTGGGATCTTCTGGGAAGTAGTATTGGAAATATCTAAAGGGCCTTAAAATCTTGTTATATCTAACTACAAATTACTAATGTCACTTATGAATGGGTTCCCCAGATAATGCAAGTCCCCAGCATATTGCTGTGTACAACTTGAACAAGCTTCTGTGGTTGGAGACTGATACTAGAGATATAAAAGTGCTTCCGGAAAAATGCCCATGATGCTTGTGTGGAATCTGACAGTATCTGTAATGGCACTTTTCTCTCAAATGTCAGACACCTAAATACTTCAGATGGTGAGTCACAACTCAGTCTATAAACAAGAAGTCTAACTTCTACTAACAATCCTTGAAACAAAAATATTTTCCCTGTGTTATTCAAAATAGCTGCTCATCCAGGCAAATATGAAGAACTCTTATGATAGTGTCTCAGACTATTTTTTCCCAGCTGTGCCTGTTACATGCAAACTCCATCTAAGGAAAAGCCCTCACTGGTTTGAACTTGCTTTCAGAGAATTTCACGATGCATGGGGTGCTTCATTTGCACAAACACTTTATAACTGAAAGAGTAGCCCTTGGAGAGGAGTCATAACAGTCACTTTAATTAGTAGCAACTTGAAGGCTGCTCCTCCCCACCCTTCAGTAACCCAAATGAACCAAGAGCTAAGCTTATAAAATTTTGCCCCAAAGGCTCCTCAACTGACAGCTGATCATAATGTGCAGAGACATTAACACCACACAACTGTTTTGTACTCAGACAGAATTTTCAGCTGTTAATTACATACCAGCTAAAAGTTGAAGAAAGTCCAATGGTCATTAAATGGTATCTAAATTCTTGTTAACATGGTGTGGTTTATCCTGAAACCACAAGAATCTTCAGAAAAGAAAATCATGTGACTTCAAAAGACAAACTTTAAAATAAAACTGCTTTACTGTAAGAGCTTAGCTCTTCAAACCTAATAATTCTTGTTTCATGCTATTGACCTCACAAAGTCTAGCATTTGCTAAAGGCACTAGGATCCTGGGAGGCAAGGGATTGACAGCCACAGTAGTGTTGCTATGCTTAACAGGAACACAGGAAAGGGTTCTGGGAAATGCCACTGGGTCCTTGCACCTCATGGGAGAGGAGGACCCAGAGGAGAGTTTGGCATGCACATTAAAGGATGCTCCCAGGATGGGAGGGGGAGGCACTGGGACATGGGGAGGAAAAAGGGAGAGGAGGCGGGCACAGGGGGGTAAGGGGTTAGAGAGAGTGACTGGTGTACTTGTTAAGTTTGTATGAGTGGAAATAAAAAAAAGAATTGAAGAAATTTTTTAAAAATTTTAAGTCTTTTACAATTGAACAGAAACTGAACAAACACTGCAATCATGAAGGACAATAGGCTAAGATAAAATGTTAAAAATATATTTACTTCCATCTGTTTACTTTTCGGATCAGATTGTATATGAATTTATCTCCATTTTGATCTGACTATTTTGTCTCTTTCAGCACGCTAATTTTCCATCTTGTTTGCTGTTCATTCTCCTTGGACAGGTCATGAATCCATCCTTAAAATGGATTCATATCCTCTAAAAAAATACTGTACCAGGGCCAGGTACTTTGCCAATCTCTTTTAAAAGGGCCTAAACACCTGTACTTGATGGTTTGGACAGTACCAGGAGAATGTGGTAGAGGATAGAATTGATGGAGAAGCAGAATAGTAACAACTGTGCTCTTCCATGAAGGATAAGGCTTCAAATGAAGTCTTCATCATTCCATCATTCTTTTCTTTTCCAGAAATGAGTTGCCTGCTGCTATATTTTCTCAGTAACTAGTATCATTTTAGAGATGCTCTTTTTACTTGCAACTCAGATGGCACATTTTAAATCTTCTTCTCTTGTAAAATGCCACAATAGAGAACATTATATAAATTCAAGGCATGTACAATACTATGCACAGTTTGATTGAATAAAAATAGGTCTGAGAGTCATATAGTTAGTGTCTACACAATTCCATAACAACCCATGAAATATGAAACCCTCAGGCAGTTAGACAAATTGTCCAAGCTTCATTAAATCAAAAATTCGGCATGCAGATACATCACTTAAATGCTTGATTGCACTTTTTTCACATATGGTCATGAGACTTTTCCTCTTGGCAGCAATGCCCTGATACCCCACTGATTCTTTGAGTAACAATGTTCTCTTTAAGTTATCTTGCCAACATTTCCAGGTTGATTGGGATAGACTTGACAATGTCACATTTCTTTAGCACATGATTATTAGGAAAATACCAGCCACCATGAAAGATAAAGCAGTGTTTACAACACACTTGGTGACCATTTTGAAATGATATTAAACACTGCAGAACCCTGATGGATTAAGTTTTCTGGAAATATAAACTCTGTGTTATTTAAAGGAAATAATTTAGATAACTCTTTTGGACAATTTAACAAGATAAATTGCCAGACACTACATTTTGTAATCTTGAATTGCTGGGTGGTTTTTCTTTTTTCTGTCTACTGTTCTCTTTAAGTGTTTCAAGCTTGTGTGGATTTCCTTGGCATCTCAGCCTGTAGCTTTTCCAGGACTGCCTGATGGTACTGCCGTGAAATGTGATTAGGGAATTTGAGAAAGAAAATAGTTGGCTGAAAGTCATACCAATTAGATGAAAATTCAGATGAAAACTAAAGGCTACTGAGCTACTCAAATAATGAATAATTGTCCAATTTTTTAAAAGACATTTAGAATGTAATTTCCTTCTAGATGTTCATTAAAGTAAAAAATAGTAAAAAAAAAAATCAAGAAACCAATACCTCCCTGGTAGTGGAAGATAAGGAAACAGGTTAAGTCTGGAGGGTAATTACAGTATCCCATAGGCTATCATTAATAGTTAACTCAATGGAGGTGCCCATCCCAAGCAATGGCCCACTACTACTCCTAGTAGCAGTTCATGCCTCAGAATGATGACAGTAATTTTCATATACTTTCCATCTCTTGAGATCCACATTTTCTTCACCCTAATAAAGCAAGGTTAGGTTCTTTGCTTGTATTACTAATGGGCTGATATGAAACACTAATTTCCCCAGCTAAAATTATATTGTAAATATTCCCTGTGAGCATATAAATGTACCAAACAATTTAATTGTTTTGAAAGATAAAATTCAAAATAAGCAGCTACACACAAAACTGTATCCTTCTCATGTACTACTTTAATTAGTCATTTTAATAATTTTAGCAATTGCATATCCTACTAATCTTAGTACCTACATAATTGTGTTTTAATAATTGAAACAAATATATGAAAATGCAAGTTCAGAAACATTTAATTGATTTTCATTGAGTCCAAAATAAATAATGCTATTATTTATCAGTATACTATGCAACTAATGATAGAACGTGTCTTCAACATTTAAAAGGAAATTTTCTCCCTGAGAATCAAGCAATAGTGGTTGAACTACTAGCCAATAAGTTATAATACAGTCCCCCCATAAAAAATTAAAACTGTGACAATATTCACTAATTTGGTCCAAATTGTAAACAGGAATTTGTAACAAGAATGAATTTTGTATTAGTTTTTATTTCTATGCATGACTATATCCCTGCATAATAAGAAAATAGTTTGTAAAATTAGGTTGTGTTATGTCTCAGTCAGAACTGCATTGAGGTGTTTAAATACATGTGAGTTGGGACTTCTGAAGACAATAAAACTCTCAAAAATTTCTACAGTCTCCACAATGAAAGAAACCCTTCAAGAGCAATCATATACTAAAATCATGCAATAATTTTTTTTCTGTTTCTATTGTAACAAAATTAAAGACAAACTATACTAATTTAGTATTATCACCTTATACAGTAAACATAATGCTAAAGAAACAACAGAATGGAAAAGCAAAAGCAATGTATGAAGTGACGAAAAAATATTCTAAAACTATGTTTTGATAAGAGGTTGATGTTAAGTACACAAAGGAATTCCTACAGCTCAATAGCAAAAGTCAAAAACAAATAACCCATTTTAAATAGAAAGTCTCCAAAGAAAAACATACTGGTAATGGGTATATGAAAAGATATTCTCTAGTTCTAATCATCCAAGAAATCAAAATCAAAAATCACAGTATGACCTCACCTCTTGCCTTGTTATGATGTCATTAAAATGTGATTCTAACAGAGGCTGTCATTGGAACCCTCATATGAATATGTAAATAGCTGTAGCTGCTATGGAAACTAGTATGGATATTCCTGAAAAAATTAAAAATAGAACTACCACATAATTCCAGAACTACCACATAATTCCTAATTCACATTATAACTTTTTGGCTTCCATGAATGTCATACATATATGCTTAAGTTTCTTCTAGAAACGTCATTGTTTTATCATTTAACTTCAAACTTACAATGCATCCGGAATTGAGTTTTAGTTTTGATTTGGAATAGGGACAAAGTTTCATTTTGATTTGTGTGTGTGTGTATAACTGACTTATTACCAACCATTTTCAGACGTAACAATGTTCTCTCCAAGTATTCCTTGCATAATCACATTTTCATTTGAATCAATTAAAGATCATCTGTTATAAAGTTGTTTATTACATGACATATATTCCAACTTTTACTATGGCCACCTTTATTTATTGATACTTTATAATAAGGCAAGAATCCCATATTTACTGTTCTTCATGAATGTTGTCCTTCTATGGCTTTTGAATTGTCATGTAATATGAGCATTTGAACTCAAAAATATTTTAAGAAGTCTACTGTAATTACACTGAATATTAAGATTATCTTTATATTAGCTTCTAATATATTAATGGTGGCATATTCCACCTAAAACATTTTATTAATAATAACATTTAATTTTGCCAGCACCATTTGTGGAAGATGCTGTTCTTTTTCCATTGGATTCTTTGGGCCCCTTTGTCAAAGACCAAATGGCTGTATTGTGTGGGCTTATATCTGGGTCTTCAATCCTTATCCATTGATCTGTGTGTCTGTTTTGGAGCCAGTACCAGGCTGTCTTTATAACTATGGTTTTGTAGTATAGACTTAGGTTTGGTATGGTAATACCTCCAGCAGTGTTTTTGATACTCAGGATTGTCTTTGCTATCCTGGGTCTTTTGTGCCTCCATATGAATTTTGAGATTGTTTAGTCAACTTCTTTGAAGAATTGCTTTGGGTTTTGAATTGGTATAGCATTGAATTTGTACATTGCCTTTGGTAGGATGGTCATTTTTACAATGTTGATTCTGCCAATCCAGGAACAAGGGAGGTCTTTCCACCTTCTGGTGTCTTCTGCTATTTCTTTCTTCAGGGTTTTAAAGTTTTCATTGTAAAGGTCTTTTACCTCCTTGGTTAGGTTTATACCAAGGTATTTCATTTTCTTAGGGGCTATAGTAAATGGGATTGTTTCTCTCAAGGCTTTTTCACTTCTTTAATTCTGGGCATATAGGAAGGCCTCTGATTTTTGCACATTTATTTTGTATCCTGCCACCCTGCTGAACTTCTCAATTAGTTCCAGGAGCTTCCTGGTGGAGTTCTTGGGATCCCTCAGGTATAAGATCATGTCATCTGCAAATAGGGATAGCTTGACTTCTTCCTTGCTGATTTGAATCCCTCTTATGTCCCTTTCTTGTCTTATGGCTTCAGCTAAGACTTCAAGTACAATATTGAATAGAAGTGGTGAGAGTGGACAGCCTTGTTAAGTTCCTGATCGAAGTGGGAATGCTTCCAATTGTTCCCCATTGTGCATAATCCTTGCTGTGGGCTTGTTGTATACAGCTTTTATTATATTGATGAAGGTTCCTTCCATTCCAACCTTCTCTAGGGTTTTGATCATAAAGGGCTGTTGGATCTTGTCAAAAGCTTTTTCTGCATCTATCGAGAGTATCATGTGGTCTTAGACTTTGGACTGGTTTACATGATGAATTACATTTATTGATTTGCATATGTCGAACCAACCTGTGTGCCAGGGATGAAGCCTACTTGGTCTCCGTGAATAACCTTTCAATGTGTTTTTGAATCATGCAGAAGATTAAAGCTGGACCCGTACTTGTCACCATGTACAACACTTAATTCCAAATGGATCAAGGACCTTGATATCAGGCCAGAGACTATAAAAACCATAGTTGAAAGGATAGGGAACTCCCTCAAGCTGATTGGGCTAGACCAACATTTCCTAAACAGACATCCAATGGCACAGTCACTGCTACCAACACTCAACAGTTGGGATCTTGTAAAATTAAAGAGCTTCTGTTCAGATAAAGAGATTGTAACAGGAGCTCAAAGGCAACCCACAGAATGGGAGAAAATCTTCACTAACCACACATCTGATAGAGCTCTGCACTCCAGAGTACACAAAGAACTTAGAAAACTAAACACCAAGGAAACCAATGGCCCAATTAAAAAATGGGCCCTTGAACTTAAAAGAAACTTTACCAGGGATGAAATTAAAAATGTCTAACAAATATCTTAAAAAATGCTCCACTTCTTTAGCCATCAGGGAAATGCAAATCAAAACTTACCTGAGATATCATCTCACCCCGGTCAGGATGGCAAAAATCCACAATACAAACAACCACAAATGCTAGAGAGGATGTGGAGAGAGGGGAACTCTCCTACATTGCTGGTGGGAATGCAGGCTCATACAGCCACTCTGGCGAGCCGTCTGGAGATTCTTAAAGAAATTAAAGATTGAAATGCCATATGACCCTGCTATCCCACTTTTGGGAATAACCCCCCATACAGCAGAGGTTCACCTCGATAGCACAAGCACGACCATGTTCATAGCAGTACTGTTTACAATAGCAAAGTCATGGAATCAACCCAAATGTCCAACGGTTGACGAGTGGATAAGGAAAAAGTGGTACATCTATACAATGGAGTACTACTCAGCTATCAAAAAGGATGAATTACTGGAATTTGCCGGGAAATGGATGTCATTAGAAACAATTATATTAAGTGAAGTATCCCAAACCCAGAAAATTAAGCACGGTATGTCCTCCCTAATAGGTGGCTCTTAGTACCAAATCCAGCCAACTCACCTTGAGACACTCATAGGTAAACCTATGTATTACCTACAGTAATTGCAAGGATTATGAACAGGAGGGATGGGGTTGGAGAGCCATACCAGAAACAAGGAGAGAAGTCACCATGTTACAGTAGAGAAATTAGGCCTCCATCAAGGACTGCAAGTAAGTAATGTGACACCTGGTTAAGTTCACAGACTTTTCATTCCTGATCATTTACAACTAAAGGGGTATGATCTCACCAGAAGGGGAGGGCATATAGTCTGTCAGATAAAAAGTAACCATTTTACAAATGGGTGATTAACCCCTCCCTCACTGAGGTTTCCTACTTTTATTACATCTACCCTTGAATGTGCTCTTATAATAAGACTGCAGTTTAACAGCTTTTTGTCTCTGGCCAGGGGGTGACATACAGTGCCCATCAGGATGGAGTGAAGGGCATTGCAGGAGCAACAAAACTGCAAAAGAAAATCAACAAACCACAATCCAGAACTTCAGAGACTCTATATCAACCACTTAGAACTAGGCCAGCCTAATCTCTCCCCATCCTGGAGCTCAGGTATATTTGCGGAAGAGGGGATGGTAGAGTGTAAGAGCAAAAGGATGGGAGGAGCAATGATTTGCAAGATACTCCACACAAGTTAGGGACGAAGCAATCATAATTGGACTTTGCATGCCCTGCGCAATGTCCAACACACTATTGACCTCACAAAGTCTAGCATCTGCTAAAGTCACCAAGATCCTTGGAGGCAAGGGATTGGCAGCCACAGCAGTGTTCCTATGCTGAAGGGGAACACGGGAAAGGGTTCAGGGAAATGACACTGGGTCCTTGTAAGTCATCGGAGAGGAGGGCCCAGAGGAGAGTCAGGCATGCACAAGAAAGGACATTCTGGGAATTGGGGCGGGAGGCACTGGGGGATGGGGAGGGAGGGCCAGAGGAGGGGGAGCAGGGGGTTGGGGGGAGGAGGAGGGAGGGAGGGAACTGGTGTACCTATTAAGTTTGTATGAGCTGAAATAATAATAAAAAATTTATTAAATTAAAAAATAATAATAATATTTAAAAAATCCTATGAAATACTGCTTAACTTCATTAGATTTACTACTACATATTTGTTTCATTTGATGTTAATATACATTATATTATTCCTATTTTCCTTTCTTAGTTATTTTTATTTTTATTTTTTACATTAAAATGAGATTTATTAGATTAATTTACACAATAACTTCTAAGTAGTCTGACAAAGACTGCGTGTAGTTGCTCGGTCCAGAAGGGTGAATACATCAGCAGTCCCAGTCTAGTGCTAAAGGCCTGGAAGATGTCTGGAGAGCTGCTGCCCTTTAGGTCACGTTATAAAGCCCAAGAAACTAGGTCCTGATGTCAGCAAAGCACCACAGCAGCAGCAGTAGCCAACAGGGAACATGAACTCGCCCACACAACGTGAGGGCAAGCAGGCAAAAGCAAGCTTTTCTTCCTGGATTATTGTTGGTTTGGGCTGCCACTGGATGGTGCTGCTCACAGCTGGGGTGGGTCTTCCTTTATCAATGTAGATAATCCCTTACAGGTTTGGCCAAGTGCCAGTCTGCTGATTGATTACTGGTCCAGTCAAGTTGACAGCCGAGACTGACCATCACAGGGCCCCAGTAAAATTCCCAGGTTTTTGGGGGGGAGATAATTGTTTTTCAAATAGCTCTAGTGCTCCCCTTACCTCCTCAAGCAGCGAGTCTCTCTCCACTCCTGTCTCCTGTGTGTACTTACTGGCTTTGCTTGTACCAAGATGCAAACCTGTCATGTTCAGTTTGTCATACTTCTAAATCCTATCATGGATCATCAGAGCCTGGAAGGTTCCTGGCTCCTCAGGAAAACTCACTGCTGGCTTGCACCTACCACACACACAGGAACATGGAAGTGTGTGTTTCAAAGAAAGATCTGGTGTCGGACCTTGGATAGTATTATCCTGAGCTAAAGAAAGGAAAAGGGGCTTGGAGTGCTTTTGGATTGAGAGAATTGTTATGAGAGGATGAGAAGAGGAAAAAATGGGAAATAAAGATGTCATGTTATGTAGATGAAAGGTCTCTTGGGCAGTGAAGTTGTCAGGAATGTCCTTTGGATACAGATACTGTCACTAATACATTTTGTGTAAATAAGACCTTTTAGAAATTATATTTGTGTGTGTGTGTGTGTGTGTCAGGATGGCAAAAATCCACAACACAAACAACAACAAATGCTGGAGAGGATGTGGAGAGAGGTGAACTCTCCTACATTGCTGGTGGGAGTGCAGGCTCATACAGCCACTCTGGCGAGCCGTCTGGAGATTCTTAAAGAAATTAAAGATTGAAATGCCATATGACCCTGCGATTCCACTTTTGGGTATAACCCCCCATACAGCAGAGGTTCACCTCGATAGCACAAGCACGACCATGTTCATAGCAGCACTGTTTACAATAGCAAGGACATGGAATCAACCCAAATGTCCAACAGTTGACGAGTGGATAAGGAAACTGTGGTACATCTATACAATGGAGTACTACTCAGCTATCAAAAATGATGAATTACTGGAATTTTCTGGGAAATGGATGTCATTAGAAACAATTATATTAAGTGAAGTATCCCAGACCCAGAAAATTAAGCGCCGTATGTACTCCCTAATAGGTGGCTCCTAATACCAAACCCACCCAGCCCATCTTGAGACACTCATAGGTAAATCTATGTATTACCTACAGTAATTGCAAGGATTATGAACAGGAGGGATGGGGTTGGAGGGCCACACCAGAAACAAGGAGAGAAGTGACCATGTTACAGTAGAGAAAATAGGCCTCCATCAAGGACTGCAAGAAAGTAATGTGACACCTAGTTAAGTTCACAATTCGTTCCTGATCATTTACAACTAAGGGGGTATGAACTCACCAGAAGGGGAGGGCATATAGTCCGGCAGATTAAAAAGTAACCATTTTGCAAATGGGTGATTGACCTCTCCCATTGCCTAATGCCATATGACCCTGCGATTCCAATTTTAGGTATAAGTATTACATCTACCCTTGAATGTGCTCTTATAATAAGACTCCAGTTTAACAGCTTTCTGTCTCTGGCCAGGGGGTGACATACAGTGTCCATCACGATGGAGTGAAGGGCATTACAGGAGCAACAAAACTGCAAAAGAAAATCAACAAACCACAATCCAGAACTTCAGAGACTCTATATCAACCACCTAGAACTAGGCCAGACTAATCTCTCCCCATCCTGAAGCTCAGGGACATTTGCAGAAGAGGGGGCGGTAAGAGTGTAAGAGCAAAAGGATGGGAGGAGCAATGATTTGCAAGATACTCCACACAAGTTAGGGCCGAACCAATCATAATAGTCATTGTATGCCCGGCACAATGTCCAACACTCTATTGACTTCACAAAGTCTAGCATCTGCTAAAGGCACCAAGATCCTTGGAGGCAAGGGATTGATAGCCACAGTAGTGTTCCTATGCTTAAGGGGAACACAGGAAAGGGTTCAGGGAAATGCCACTGGGTCCTTGTACATCATCAGAGAGCAGGGCCCAGAGGAGAGTCAGGCATGCACAAGAAAGGACTCTGGGAATCAGGGTGGGAGGCACGGGGGATGGGGCGGGAGGGGTGAGGGGGGGAGCAGGGGGTTGGGGGGAGGAGGAGGGAGGGAGGGAACTGGTGTACCTATTAAGTTTGTATGAGCTGAAATAATAATAAAAAATGTATTATATAAAAAAATAAAAAATAATAAAAAAAATAAAGTCTTTGGGTTGGCAAGATGACACTACAGTTCAAGGCGCATTTGCCAACCTGAGTTTAGTCCCTGGAACCCACATGGTGGAAGGAAAGAAATGACTCCTGAAAGTTGTCTTCCCATCGACGCCTAGTACGTGTACTTATACACATGCACACATGCGTGTGCGTGCCTTTCCTAGTTATTTTTAATATTGAAATTCAAGTAATCTGTATATGTTGGCCTTATGTCTAGAATCTCTGTAAAATTTATTATCTTACAAAACTTTCATGTCATTACAGTGTCAAAATAATATAAACTTGCTTGAAATCTGAAACTCAGAGAAAAAATATTTGAAAACATCAGTACAAGTTAAGATTTTTATGTCTAACACCCTGAAAGAAAAAGAAACAAAGCAAAAGTGGACAAATAGAATTTCATTGTTAAAAATGCTTCTTCACAGCAATATAAACAGCACAACAGAGTGAAGAAAGGCCCTAAAGCATGAAGGAAAATACCAACCATCAATTTGGCAAAGGTCTAATGTCCAAAACACATAAGAACTCAGCAAACATAGCAAAAGAAAAGAATCCAATTTTTAAAAAGCAAATGATTTCACTATACGTATCTCAAAAGGACAGACATAAATGACCTCTAAATAAGGAAAGCAGCAGAGTCATTGACAATGCTTAAAAGACATTCATGTCAACACATTACAGGACAATTTTTGTCATTTTCAGTAAATAGATTGAATAGTAAATAATGAGGTTAAATTAAATTCTAGACAAAGAAATTCATTATCACATGAGATTTTCTGACATTTGTTGAAGAAAGTCTGTATTAATGTATAGAAACATACTTAACTGCATTTGTAAACAGACCTAAACAAAATAATATTAGAAGATTTCAATATATCACTCTCATTGAAAGATAGATCAACAGATCAGAAATTGAAGAAATGTTAACTGGCACCATAAGCCAAATGGATTTAAATGACATCTGTAGAATTTTCCATCCATACACCAAGGGATACATATTCTACTCATCTGAATATAGAACCTTCTCCAAAACAGAACACATAGTAAGTCACAAAATAAATTTCCACAAATATAAGAAAATTTAAATAATTTCCTGCATTCTGACCACCATGAATTAAAGTTAAACATCTATAGCAAGGGAAATACCAGAAAACATGCAAACTCTGGAAAACTAAACAGCACATTTTTAAATGAGAAATGGGTTAAAGAAGAAATCAAACAGAAAATTAAAATCTGTGTGACACGATAAAACTTGTCTTAAGGGGAATGTGTTTATAGCACCCAATACATACATCAGAAAAACAGAAACATCACAAATAAGCAAACTAAAGTTACAACTCAAAACCTTAAAGTAGCAAGAACAAACTAATTCCAAAGTTGGTAGATGGGCAGAAATTAAGAAATTTAAAGGAAAAATGGATTAAATAGAAATAATGAAAACAATACAAAGAATCAATTACAGAAAGAGTTATTACTTTGACAAAATAAGTAAGATTGGCAAACTTTTAGCCAAACTAACCAAAACTAGAAGGGAGAAAATCCAAATTAATAGAATTGGAGACAAAATGAGTGGGATTACAAATACAGTGAAAAAAAAATTCAGAAAAACATTATGACATCCTCCAAACTACACTCCACCAAACTGGACAATCCAAAAGAAATATAGGAGTCTTTAAAAACCTACAATTTAACAAAGTTGAATTAAGGGAACTGAGAGACTTTAGCATACTCATATCAAGAACTTGGAACAATAGTCAAAAATCTCAAGGGCAGAAAAGCCCACAAATCAAGGGAATGAATGTCAAATTCTACCAGATAATCAAGAAAAAACGAACACAGATACTCCTCAAGTTATTTCAGAAAATACAAAAGGGAGGAACACTCCAAACTCCTTTTAGGAAACTCAAAACTCCTCAATGAAATATTTGTAATCCATGTACAAAAACAAATCAATGTGACCATTCACCATGACTAAGTTGGGTTTATTCCAGAAGCACAAGGATGCTTCAATATACAAAAATCAATAAATTTACTCCACCATATTGAGATTCAAAGACAAAATCAACATGATTCTCTCAATAAATGCAGAGAAAGCTTTTGACACAATTCAAAACCCCTTTATGATAAAAACTCTGGAGACAGTAGAGATGCAACGAACTATAATAAAACCTCTGGAGACAATAGGGATGATTCAATGAACAATGATAAAACCTCTGTTTAGAGACACTAGAGCAATCTGATCCCAAAAGCAGTAGAAGAGAGGATATTAGCAAAATAAGGGGAGAAATATTTAAAATCAAAATTTAAAAAAGATACAGAAAAATCAACGAGTCAAAAAGCAAGTTTTTTGAAAAAATTAATAAGATTGATACACCCCTAGCTAAATTAACCAAAAGCAAGAGAGACAAAACCCAAATTAACAAAATTAGAAATGAACATGGAGTTATCACTACTGATACCCAAGAAATCCAGAGAATTATAACATCATATTTCAAAAACTTATACTCTGTGAAATTTGACAACACAAAAGAGATGGATGAATTCCTAAGTAAACACAACTTACCTAAATTGAATCAGGAAGCTGTGAATTATTTAAATAGTCCTATAACATATGAAGAAATTGATGAAATAATCTCAAATCTTCCTACCAAAAAAATTACCTGGACCAGATGGATTCAGCACAAAGTTCTACAAGACATTTAAGGAGTTAATAACACCAATACTCCTTAAACTGTTCCAACAAATAGCAAAGGAAGGAACACTACCAAATTCCTTCCATGAAACTAATATTGTCTTAATCGCTAAACCTAATAAAGATACACTTAAAAAAGAAAACTATAGGCCAATCTCTCTGATGAACACAGATACAAATGTTCTCAACAAAGTCTTAGCAAATCATATTCAAAAACATATCAAAAAGATCAGGGATCAAAAAGGCTTTATCCATGGCACACAAGGTTCAACACATGCAAATCCACAAATGTAATTCACCATATAAACCAGTCCAAAGTCCAAGACCACATGATAATCTCGATAGATGCAGAAAAAGCTTTTGACAAGATCCAACAGCCCTTTATGATCAAAACGCTAGAGACAGTAGGAATGGAAGGAACCTTTATCAATATAATAAAAGCTGTATACAACAAGCCCACAGCAAGGATTATACTCAATGGGGAAAAACTTGAAGCATTCCTGCTTTGATCAGAAACTAGACAAGGCTGTTCACTCTCACCACTTCTATTGAATATTGAACTTGAAGTCTTAGCTGAAGCCATAAGACAAGAAAGGGACACAAAAGGGATTCAAATCAGCAAGGAAGATGTCAAGTTATCCCTATTTGCAGATGACATGATCTTATACCTGAGGGATCCCAAAAACTCCACCAGGAAGCTCCTGCAACTAATACAGAAGTTCAGCAGAGTGGCAGGATACAAAATAAATGTACAAACATCAGTGGCCTTCCTATATGCCCAGAATGAAAGAAGTGAAAAAGCCCAAAATCCCATTTACTATAACCCCCCCAAAATGAAATACCTTGGTATAAATCTAACCAAGGAAGGAAGAGACCTTTATAAGGAAAACTTTAAAACCCTAAAGAAAGAAATTGCAAAAGGCACCAGAAGATGGAAAGACCTCCCATGTTCCTGGATTGACAGAATCAATACCATAAAAATGACCATTCTACCAAAGGCAAGATAAAGGTTCAATGCTATACCAATTAAAATCCCAAAGCAATTCTTTGAAGAAGTTGACCAAACAATCTCAAAATTCATATGGAGGCACAAAAGATCCAGGATAGCAAAAACAATCCTGAGTAACAAAAACACTGCTGGAGGTATCACCATACCAAACCTTAATCTATACTACAAATCCATATTTATAAGAACAGCCTGGTATTGGCTCCAAAATAGAAGCACAGATCAATGGATAAGGAGTGACGACCCAGATATAAGCCCACACAACTACAGCCATTTGATCTTTGGTAAAGGGGCCCACAAAATCCAAGGGAAAAAGAATAGTATCTTCAACAAATGGTGCTGACAAAACTGGATCTCCACATGCAGAAGATTAAAACTGGACCCGTACTTGTCACCATGTACAAGAATTAATTCCAAATGGATCAAGAACCTCGATATAAGGCCAGACTATAAAAACCATAGTTGAAAGGGTAGGGAACTCCCTCGAGCGAATTGGGCTAAGCCCACATATCTGATAGAGCTCTATTATCCAGAGTACACAAAGAACTTAGAAAACTAAACACCAAGGACACAAATGGCCCAATTAAAAAATGGGCCTTGGAATTTAAAAGAAACTTTACCAGGGATGAAATTAAAATGTCTAACAAATATCTTTAAAAATGCTCCACATACTTAGCCATCAGGGAAATGCAAATCAAAACTTCCCTGAGATATCATCTCACCCTGGTCAAGATGGCAAAAATCCACAATACAAACAACACCAAATGCTGGAGAGGACGTGGAGACAGGGGATCTCTCCTACATTGCTGGTGGGAATGGAGGCTCATGCAACCACTCTGGCGAGCCGTCTGGAGATTCTTTTTTTTTTTTTTTTCAAACTTTATTTATTTGAGAGAAAGAAAGAGAAAACACATACATGCATGACATTGTGTATGGGATGGAGGTCAGAAGACAGCTTTTGGAGGTCATTTCTTTCCTTCCATAATGTGGGCTTTCAGTCGACAGGTTTACAAACTTGCTCCCTACCGGCTGTTGTAAAACTATGAAGCTTAGACTATCTTTTTTTTTTTTTTTTTTGGGTAGCACATTTCCCTTTGTTTTATTATTTTTTTTTATTAGCAAAACATTCATTAAAATTTTAATGGAGATCAAATTGAACAAATAACATTGATTTGAGATGATATAACATTGCCTTCCAACTCATGAACACAATGAATCTTCTACTTAGATAACTATTCATTAAAGGTCACAATTTTCTCAATTAGTCTGGTGTGCCTCTTCTTGGCTTTTTCTGAGAATGTATTGCTTTGAAATTCTATTTGGTTTTTTTTTCCTTCAAATTAAAAATTTAATTATACATTTTAAAATTTTTTACCAGTTCCCTCCCTCCCCCCTCCTCCCCCTCCCCTTCCCCCAGTGCCTCCCCCCCAATTCCCAGAGAGTCCTTTATTGTATACGCCTAACTCTCCATTGGGTCCTCCTCTCCGATGACGTATAAGGACCCAGTGGCATTTCCATAAGCCCTTTCTCTTGTTCCCCTTAAGCATAAGATCACTACTATGGCTGTCAATCCCTTGCCTCCAGGGGTCTCGGTGCCCTTAACAGATGCTAGACTTTATGAGGGCAACAGTGCACTGGACATTGCGCAGGGCATGCAAAGTCCCATTACGATTGCTTTGGCCCCAACTATTGTTGAGAATCTTGCAAATCGTTGCTCCTCCCATCCTTTTGCTCTTACAATCTTACCGCCCCCTCTTCCGCAAATGTCCCTGAGCTCCAGGATGGGGAGAGATTAGGCTGTCTTAGTTCTGTGTGATTGATATAGTCTCTGAAGTTCTGGATTGTGGTTTGTTGATTTTCTTTTGCAGTTTTGCTGCTCCTGCAATTCCCTTCACTCCATTCTGCTGGGCACTGTATGTCACCCCCTGGCCAGAGACAAAAAGCTGTTAAACTGGAGTCTTGTTGTAATAGCTCATTCAAGGGTAGATGTAATAAGAGTAGGAAACCTCCCTGAGGGAGGGGTCCATCACCCATTTGCAAAATGATTACTTTTTATCTGCTAGACTATATGCCCTCCCCCGTCTGGAGATTCTTGAAGAAATTAAAGATTGAAATACCATATGACCCTGCTATTCCACTTTTGGGAATAACCCCCCATACAGCAAAAACTCACCTCGATAGCACAAGCATGACCATGTTCATAGCAGCACTGTTTACAATAGCAAAGTCATGGAATCAACTCAAATGTCCAACAGTTGACTAGTGGATAAGGAAAATATGGTACATTTATACAATGGAATACTACTCAGCCACCAAAAATGATGAATTAATGCAATTTGCTGGGAAATGGATGGATTTAGAAACAATTATATTGAGTGAAGTATCCCAGACACAGAAAATTAGTGACATATGTACTGCCTAATAGGTGGATCCTAGTACACAACCCACTTAGAGACACTCAAGGATAAATCTCTGTATTACCTACAGTAATTGCAAAGATTATAAACAGGAAGGATGGGGATGCAGGGCCCCACCAGAAACAAGAAAAGAGGGGACCATGTTATAGCAGAAAAAATAGCCCACCATCAAGGACTGCAAGTAAGTAATGAGACATGTGGTTAAGTTCACAGACTTTCCAATACCCATCAGGATGGAGTGAAGGGCATTGCAGGGTCAGCAAAACTGAAAAAAAAATCAACAAACCATAATCCAGAACATCAGAGACTCTATATCAACCACCTGGAACTAGGTCAGACTAATCTTTCCCCATCCTGGAGCTGAGGGAAATTTGCGGAAGAGGGGATGGTAAGATTGTAAGAGCACAAGGATGGGAGGAGTAATGATATGCAAGATCCTCCACACAAGTTAGGGCCGAAGCAATCATAATAGGACTTTTCATGCCCTTGGCAATGTCCAACACATTACTGACCTCACAAAGTCTAGCATGGACTAAAGGCACTAGGATCCTTGGAGGCTAGGTATTGACAACCACATTAGTGTTCTTATGCTTAAGGGGAACACAGGAAAGGGTTCTTGGAAATGCACCTGGGTCCTTGCCCCTCATTGGAGAGGAGGACCCACAGGAGAGCTTGGCATGCACATTAAAGGATGCTCCTGGGATGGAAGGGGTAGGCACTGGGGGATGGGGAGGGAAAGGGGAGGGGAGAGGGAGCAGGGAGGTCAAGGGGTTGGAGGGAGGGAGGGGACCGGTGTACCTGTTAATTTTGTATGAGCTGAAATTTTAAAAAAAGGAAAAAAAAAAAAAACCTCTGGAGACAATAGGGATGCTAGGAACACGCATCAACATAATAAAGGCCATATACTGCAAGCCTATAGCATGTATCATCTTAAATGGTTAAAAAAAATCTTGTAGCATTCCCACTTACATCAGGCAATAGACAAGGCTGCCCATTCTCACCATTTTTATTTCATATTGCACTTGTAGTCTTAGCTAAAGTCATGAGACAAAAAAGGGAGATAAAAAGGAATACTAATATGAAGAAGTCAAGTTATCCTGATTTGCAGATAACAATTCTTTATCCAAGAAACCCTAAATGTACAACCAGGAAAGTCCTAGAGCTAATAAAGTCAGTAAAGTGGCAGAATACATATTAATATCCAAAAATCAGTGGTATTCTTATACACTAAGGAAATGATCTATACATTGAAAATGTTAAAACATTCTAGAAAGAAATTCAAGATACCAGAATATGGAGAGCCCTCCCATGCTCATAGATTGGAAGGATTCACTGTGAAAATCACCATCCTACCAAAAGCAATATACAGATTCAATGCAACTCCAAACAAATTCCAATACAATGCTTTAGAAAAATAGAAAAAAATAAGATTCAGGTGGAAGCACAAAATGCCCTGAATAGCCAAAACAATCATGAGTAATAAAAACATGCATAAGGAATTACTATACCTAACTTCAAATTAAACTACAGAGCCATAGTAGTGTAAACAGTATGGTTCTGCAAATAAACAGATACACTGAACAATGGATCAGGACCGAGGCTAAGTCCACACGCTTTTAGTCACCTCATAATTGACAAGGATGCCAAAAACCTACCTTAGAAAAAAGATAGTATCTTGAACAAATTGTGTTTGAAAAATTGTATGTCTACTTATAGAAAAATGAAACAAGACCCATACCACTCACCCTGCATGCAAATTAACTTCAAATGTATCAAAGACCCGATATTAGACAAGAGATGCTGACATGGCTAAAAAATAAAAAGAAATACACAAGAACTGAAAAGTCTAGGTAAAGATTTTCTGAACAGAATCCCATCTGCACAGGAAATTAGACCAACAGATAACAAATAAGATCTCATGGACAAAATGCCAGAATGGGAAACTCACAGAATGGGAAAATTTTTTCTATACATATATGTGATAAAGAATTAGAATTCAGAATGTATTTTAAAAAGCACAAATTAAACACCAAGAATCCAGCAACCCAATAAAAAATGTAGACAGTGTTGCACTGAATTCTAAGATATTATTTCCCTGACATGAACAGGGCCTACATTCTGACATTAGTGTGCCATCCTCTGGCTCTTCCGTTATTACCAACCCCTCTTCTGCAAGGTTCCCTGAGCTTTAGATGAGAGGTGGTTTAGATGTCTTGACTAGAGGGCTCATCTGTCTGCAGATGCTTTTTACTTTATACTTGGGCCAGTGATTGTGCATTGCAGATCTTCCTTTGCACAGTAATGTCAACAAACTAGCTATGGTTTTTCTGACTTTAGCCTATGTGTACTTTCCAGTTCATTTTTCTTTTTTTTTTAGCCTATCAATATTGTCTTGGATTTCGTGTTTAAGTTTGTTTCATGTTTCCCTCTCAGTGCCCATCTGTTGGTATCTAGCTTGTCTAAAATAGATGTTAGCGCATTGATTATTAACTTTCTCCCTTTCAACCTTCTTTTATCCCATTAAGGCACTGACTTACCTTTGCCTTTTTGACAAAATCAGTTCATGTATATGTAAATCTTTTGCTGGACTGTTTTGTCACACTTTCTTCTCTGTTTATGCTAGTGCAAATACTACAAAGTATAGCAACATATTATAGTAAATCATGAAACTGAGTAGCTTTAACTATTTTAACTTTCTTCTTTTTGAGAATCATTTTGCTGACTTAGGTTCTTTTGCTTTTCTGAAAGGCTTATTCCTGATTTTAGGGTAAAACATTCAGTGTTTGCTGTTAGATATAGTATTACCTACAAGGTTTTTTTTAAATAGCTACCTTCTTATAAATTATAAATGTTCCCTTCTATGCCTGTCATTTTTGCTTTTAAATTGATAGTGAATATTTTACTATATTATCTTCATTAAGATGGTCTTATCATTTTTCTATAGTTTAGATTTCTATTTTGTATAATTCAGAATGGTTATATTGCTGTCTTTATTTTTTTTTAATTCTTCACTTTCTTCTCCTGCCAGCTTCTACTAACCTTTGATATTTTTATTGTACCTATGTTTTTTCCAGATTATCACGCAGTGGAGTCATGCAGCTTGTAGCCTTTTCATTTCTGAAAAGAAATCAAGGGTGGTCCCTCCCTGTGGTGTGCAGCTCTTGAGGCTCCCATGATCCTGTAAGTAATTCTAATAAACTCAATGGCTCAGCCAGCTGGATTTGGATGAAATCATTTGTTTTGTCTTATGATGATCCCTCTATCGGAAGTATTTTTTTTTCATATTTGCCTCTTAAATAGAAAATGAAAAGCATCACAATGATGGTGTTGTAATTCTACCTTTTGATCTTCTATGATTTCATTTTGAATATTTTTACTTTGATCTATACTTAAGTAATTCTCCCTACTTAAGTTAGTGTCTATTTGAATTCAGTTTGCTGTGGAAGAGCAATTTATTGGACCTTTTTTATGTGTGGGGTTAAAGGCCTTCTGCATGCTACAGGCGTACTCTACTACTGAGCTTCATATTCTACCTATAGTACTAATTTTTATTTTGGGAAATTTTCCACACGTGGTGAAAATCAGAAAGTTACACAAAATCTTAAAGGACCAATCACATATTTTTAGTCATTATAGTTTGTCATTTAAAAATATCTGCACTCATACATGCTTAGGTAGCACATATTCGAACAATACTGAGATTAGCATGGCCCTTGTGTAAGGATAACAAGCAAATTTGTGAAGTAACCAATAATTATATATATATATACATATATCCCTTTATCATCTTTTCTGCTATTACCATTTTAGGTTAACACCTTAGAAATCATTCCTCAATATTCACTATGCATCTCTGAAAATAAACTACCTTAATTCATCTTTTAAACATATTGACTGTCAGCATCTTGCTTGTGAAAAATGGGAGTTCCATTTAAAAAATGTTCATACTAGGAGCTCTGTTCTGGTTATACACTCAAGAAAATCGAGTGTATCTGTTTAATGGCATATATATACAATTATTTTTCAGAACCACTAGATTCGTAATAGTCAAAACCTGAAAAATACCCAATACCCACAAGGAAATAAATGTATCAATCAATTATATTATGTTCATAAATACAACTACTGCCACTTCAAGATCATGAATTAAATAGATATAATTTTTTCTGGTTCAATCTATTTACCATTAAATGTTATATTATTCCATTATTCAATAACAGGCAGAACCACTTCATACTTGATTAGTCTCAAAGGAAAAAATTTGCTTTTCTTACCCCTGCTCTCCCATGTTGTCATGTCATGGCTTCTCTCTTCTCTTGCCATATAACTATGGCAACTGTGTCCCCATTCTCTGACTTTTTTTCTGCTTTTACAAGGATATTGAGTATTCACCCCAACTTCTCTCACTCCTTCCCATCTTCTCCCTTCCATATGTATGCTTATATGGACCTCCACGTTCACTTTTGCTTGTCTATTTCTGTGGGGCTTCAGGTCTCTGTGGAATATCAAGTCACACCTCTTCATGCCACCCCACTTGATATGTGCATTTGCCTTCTCTCATCAAGCTTTAGACCCAAAGATTTCCACTATAAGTTCCCCTTCTATGGGTATAATAACAGCTACCTACAAAACACTTTGATATACTGTCTCCCTATCTATAGGTTTATTGGCTGTCTTCCCTACTATCTATTTCCTTCCCTTTTCTTAGGTTCTTTTCCTAGCTTACAGTAATAGGGATGGGTGCCTTTCTGACAAGTGGGTCTTCAATCCAATCAGAAAGCTTTTGGTTTTCTCCTTGGTACTCATGCTACTATTACATTGGTGATCACCTGTTGCCATGGTGATTTATATTGCAACTTTCATTCTCCCTGACTTTAAGCTATCTCCCCTGCATTAGTGGTCTCCCACCTTAAGGTTATGGCTTCCTGCTGACCCCTCTCAAATTGGGTGTCTGAGAGCTTCTTACCTTTTCTCTCATTGTCAATAAAATCCCTGCAATATCCTAAAAAAAACACTGAAGTGATATATTAACTGACAAGGAACTTCTGGAATACTACAAATGTTCTTTTTGTTTATCTGAATTTATACAGGTAATACAAGGTTAGTTACACAGGTCAATACAAGAAAAAATAATAGTCTGTACTGTGAATTAATATTCTCAAAAAAGGCCACCTATTTTTGATATCAAAGATGATGCAAACCTCTGTGATTGTAGAAAGGTGGAATGCTGTGGTTCCAGAGCCAATTGTCTTGAACTGTATTAGCCACTTACATAGATGTGTATTGGTAATTATGATTGCTGTTAGGTAACTCCTTTCAGAAAATACAAATAAATACCTAGATTCCCCCAAGCCAAAATGTTAAGACTATAATCAGATGCCATCTGAAGCCTTCAGCAGAATTTTCCATACTTTAGTGTAACTCACCTTAGATTTCCATCAATGCATTCAAAAGTGTCTTGGTTTATAAAACTTTGCTTATACTGAAAAGTTAACCAAACTGTGATCACATTGGAACATGGAATTTGGTGTGACCTAAATCTATGCTCCCAAGCTATGGTCACTTATATTTGGTTCCAGAATAAGCTGTCTCTTATTTGTTTCAAAGTAAGAGCTATGGTATTTGCATTGAGAATAACTTTAATTTACTCTTTATTGAAGCATTGCATTTATTTCAATAAAAATTTTAACAATAAAAAATTCAAAGGAGCAATAATTGTGCTCTAGGTTACAATTGGAAACATTACTGGTAAAGAAATAGAGAGCAAATGTTTTTGTTTTGAAAAAGCAGCCACAGATGATATATAAACTAATGAATGTGATTGTGATTGAATAAAATATTATGTATAAATTTAAACTTCATGTGATTTCCACTGGTCATGATATAATATTATTATTTTCTGGACTCTAAATAGTTTAAAATTTCAAATCTGAGCTTAGCTCATGAAATATGTAGATGCTAACCCTTGCTCTATATATGCATGTGTAGAAACCTACCAATACTGTAAATATGAGTATGGGCATCAAAATTTCAAGCAGTTCCAGAAAATGTGGAGAGCATAATAGAATGACATTCATAGGTAGAAAATTTCTTTCAGGATTTCTACAATTGTAGGGAGGGATGAAAGGAACGATTGTCACAGAGTGATTAGGTACAGTGGTCAGTAATGGGAATTTATATTGTTATTTTTCACATTGTAATTTTGTGAGAGTAAATAATGCTGTAGGTTTCTTATCATTAGGCCACTGTAAACATATTTAACATTTCCCCCCTGCTGTGCTCTTTATTTAACTGAAAGTTTTACTATATACAGTGGTGACAGTAGTAATTTCAGATTTCAGGAAGATGACATTAAATGCAGCTACCCTGTGTGTGGAATATCTCAAAGGAACTGCCCTCACTAGTTCCATCTACAAAGCACATTCCTTTCATGAACATCTTTTTCTGTGACTCAAAGGTATTCATGGAATTGGTGATAAGAAGATTTAGCACTTAGAAGGTGACGTTTTTTTCTTTCAAGATGTTCCTCTTTAAAAAGACCCTAAAGAGTACATTAGAAGTCCATCTCCCTTTCATGGCAATAGAAACTACAATTTTTAGTAACTTGGGAAAATAGCTGTACATTTTTTGAAAACATGTGCTGAAAGTTTACTATCAGAAAACTCCAGCTATCAGGCAACATTTTTCTTTTGAAAATAATGCAGCTTCATTTTGTGATTCTGCCTTTTCTATTCTTCCATCACGGAAAATAGAATTTTAAATTATATTGTTGCGAAGTTACATAGTGAACACTGAATTACCCACCTTAATAATATATCCATAAAATTTTATTTATTTGATTAGTGCTATTAATAAATACATATTTAATCTAGATATTTAATCTAGATAACTATTTTTATGTCACCAAAATTCAATTATTCTCAGTGTAAGAAGCACTAAAGGATTAGTTAAGAGCTTCCTCAGGAAACTCACAGCTTTTGAAGATAGAACTTAAGTTTTTGACCTTTGTAGCTCTTTTTCAGGAAGAGAAAACACAACTTCAGCCAGCAGTGCCTAACCAAAAAAAAAAAAAATACCTAAGTTTCTGTGACAGCACCTTATTTTCTTGAAGTGAGTCTTCCTTTGTCTGGCAACCAACCCTTGCCATCGTTACTGGTAGCCATTTGCTTGGATTTTACATATTCAATTTATCAGACTCAGCTTCCTGCTTAACTTTCCTATATGCAGCCTGATTAACTCTGCTATACATGTTCGGTTAACTTCAGCCCTGCTTAGACTTCACAAGAAAGAATTGTTCCATTAGTCTTAGATCCAAGGAACCATGGTGTTGGGTTTACCAGTAGCAGGGGAAAAATTTTCTAGATATACTCTTCAAATAGGGATCATCTAATTAAATTGAACAACTGAAAAGAGGACACAGAAGAAAGAAGCATATATCCATGTGTGGACACTGGTAAGTAATTGAACTTAAGTAATTTATTATCCCAAGACAATAAATTCCCTCCACTGCAAGAGAAAATAACAGTAATAATCATGCTTTGTGTGAATTTTCTCTTTTGCCCTAAATATAAAGGGCCTGAAATCTTTTACCATGTATGTTTTCCTTTTACTGTTCCACTGATACTGTCATCAATTCATATTTTGAATGTTTAAAGTCGTTATCTTAATCTTTCAGTGTATTCCTGTTCTCTTGCTTTAACCTCAGGAACCTTTTCACATTTGAAAAGCTGTTTGTATTTTTCTCCTATAGAAACAGCCTATTTTCATTAGGCTGTGCAAAATGGCCAAACCAGCAAACAGAACAACCAACAAGATAAGAACAGTGAGGTGTTCTCTTTGTGGTATAACATCAGTTCAAGCTGGAAAATCAATGCACCTGGGGAAGAGTACAATACTATTTCAGCATCATTAATACTCAGAAGATGACAAATATCACAAGGAAAAAAAACTTACTCAGCTTTAGCCATGCAGAGAAACCACAGGTGAGGAACGTACACTCTCCTCAGTTGCTAAAACAGGAATATCCTTCTGAGAACATTCCTAGATTTGTTTTGAGCAGCTGCAGACACTAGCATTAAAGTCACATGTTTAATGTACTCTGGGCTTGTGAAAGGCTTGGCCATGTTTATTTTTCATCACCCTGACTTTGGAAGGAAGGCTACATAGTGACGTTTTCATTGCTTTCTTGCTAACAAAGCTCAAGTGATACAGAGTTCAGGAAGGAGAAAATTGTATCATTGAAGTCAGAAATAGACTTTGTTAAAATGAAGGGATTCACTCTATTGCTTTGCTGAGTGAGCTGCAGAACTTCTGTTACACAAATCTGTAAGCTCTGAAAGCCTTACTTTTTCTACCATTACTGAAGGAACATGCTTTGAAGGCAAATAATCCCTCTATTGCTATGTCATAGCAAATAAAAAGAAATAGAGCTCTGAAGAAGTATAGAGTGTCTCAGAAAAACATAAAAAATCATCCAAGAAAGAATAAAAACTACTTATAATTCCTCCTTTTCATTAGCAATGCTGCAATAATGAGTAACAAATTGAATCAAAAATCTGTGACATAGATTAGATGTGTAAACTGACCATAACTCAATTGGATTAGAATGGACTCCGGCACTAAGCATTAGTCTCGAGGTTAGTTCCAGAATCATTCCTTAAGTCTTCCACATTCTTCTTGGACCAGAGGGAAATAAAGGTAAATGGCAGTCATAGGAGCACAAGTGACAAAATAGATATGTATGTATGCTTCAAGCCTATGCTTCTGTTATGCCAGTTAAAACTTAATTGACCAAAACAAGTTGCATATTCCAATCAAAAGCTAAAGGCTGAGGAAATATATGAAACTAGGCAACTATGTGAATACATAAAAAGTAAATTATTATAACCAGGCTCTCTCAATCTACCTAAACCCTCAATCGATGAATTTTTATCCTACTCTAAATAGAGATTGATATATTAATTAAGAATATTTCTTGTTGACCATTTCAGGAAATTGTATCCAGGTGCCCACTTGATTAGTCTCATTCATTATATGTACTAAAACTGATGGTGACTGTTTGTTCTCATAGATAGTCATAAAATTCAGGTGAGTCAAAAACTGAGGAAGGATGATCTTCAGTGGTTCCTAAGAAACTTGTACACACTGGTCCTGGCTATGGATGATGCAGAATAAAATATAACTACTATTTAATTACTCAACAACCTACCTTTAAAGAAAAATTAAACAAGAGTAAGAAATGAAAAAATAAAATTACAAAAGAATAAGACAGACTGACCCGGTTTTCAGATGGCATGATCATACATATAGAAAGATTTAAAAATTCCAAGAAACAACCATTCAAACTAAGGATTCAATTCAGTACTTGTGCAGAATACAATATCAATATACAAAAATTAGTAGCATTTCTATATGCTAACAGTAAAATATCTGAGAAAGGATCCATGTAAACAATCCCAATTTTAATAGATAAAGAAAAATAAAATATTTCAGAATATTTTGAAAGAGGTACTAGATCTCTGTACTGAAAACTATTGGTCACTGATAAAAGAAAGCAAGATACAAGTAAGCAAAAATATTTTCATGTTCCTGGACAGGATTGTTTGCAAAATGTCCATATAATCCCAAGTGATATGCAGATTTCTCATTCACATATCAATACATACTTCACAAAAAGAGGAAAATATATCTCCAAATATACGGAACCTGACAAAAATCCTGAATAGTTCATACAATCTTGAGCAAAACAAGAGAGCTGAACCCATCACACTACCTGACTTCAAAAATGTGTCACACAAGTAATAAAAAGACCTCAGCACTGTCACAAATACATAAACATTAAAAAGTAGATTAGTAACAATATCCCAGGAATAAATCAATGCATTTACAACTACAGTATTTCTTTGTCTGGTGTAGGAAAGCCATAATGAAATGCATAATGTTGGATCCTTTATGAAGAGAAGTTTGCTTGGTTCAGATCTTTCAAATTCAACAGTATGATACAAGCATCAGTGTAACGGCACATATATTTTAAGACTTGAAGATATAGATAGAGAAGACTGAGCCTAGCACTTCCCCTGAGAATTAACTTAGGTTATCAAAAGAACTACTTTTGAGGTATACAATTTTATATACCTTCTGAGGTGTGTATTCTAAATGACCTCATAATTCCCCACTAACCCCACCTCTTAAAGGTATTAGCTTCTTTCAATACCATCGCACTAAGGACCAGGCTTCCAACATAGGACACCTTGAAGGACAACCCATATCCTAAATCCAGAAGCACCCAGTTTATTATTCATATATCTATCCAAAGCTAAGTGTTGCTGACGATGTGAGGATGAGTGAGCATTGCACTTTCTTGATGAGAATGTTTATATGGCCATATTGAAAACAGTTATAGACATTCCTCAAAAAATTGAAACTAACACTACTACATGATCTAAAATTTCTATTCCTTGGTATATATATATATATATATATATATATATATATATATCCTTATTTCCGTATATGTATCCAAATTAAGTGAAATAAGTAAACAGAAGAGACACATGAAACATTGTTCATTGTATTATTGTTCATAGTAACTAAGATATTAAAACGAAATAAGCATCCATTAGGACATAAGTGGAAAGAAACATAGTGAATATATTCAACAAAGTATGATTTGATTTGACCATTAGAAAACGAAATTCTTTTCATTTTTATAATATTGATAAAACAAGTAGAATTTGAATCTTACAATAAGCCACCTACAAAAAGACAAGTACTTCATAATTTCACTAATATTTGGCATTTTAAAAATTCTATCTCATTGGGCTGGAGAGGTAGCTCAGGGGTTAAGCCTCCGCCTTGCAGGCGGAAGGTCCTAAGTTCGGATCCCAGATCCCACTTATAGACGCCAGGCGAAAGCGGGACCTGCGCTTCTGGTCCTGGTAGGGCGGAGCCTGTGAATCCCGGGGCAGAAGGAGGTGGAGGCGTCCATGGTGGTTCGCGAATTCGTCCGTGGTTCTACACACACACACACACACACACACACACACACACACACGCGCGCGCACATGCACATGCGCACAGTTGAGTAAATAGTAATAAAAATAAAATTAAAAAAAAATTCTATCTCACGAAGTTGAAACTATAATGGTGTCTACCAGAGGCTTGGATCACTTAGTGGGAGAAACTAAGACAGAGTACAGTTAGACTGAAACAAAAATTTCTGATTTGCAAACAAATAGTAAGCTGTCTACAGACATGCAACCAAATAGTAAGCTGTCTACTAATGGGGAAATTTGACTATAAAGAAATGATATCATTCTCTCAATCAAAATTTAACTCATACATATCCTCACATAAGCATATGGAAAATTATTTATACAAGAACTGGGAAGGTGGCTACTTGGTTAAAGTGTTTGCTGTACAAGCACGAGGACTTAAGTTCAGATGCCCAGCATGCACATAAAAGTTGGCAAAGTAGTATGCAACTGCGACCTCAGTACTGGTTGAAGGGGGGGTTGTCTAGCTGAAACAGCAAGCTTCAAGTTCAGTGAGAGATCCTTTCTCAAAAATAGGTTTGGAAGTTAGCATAAAATCCACCTGACATTGACCTCTGGCAACCATAAACCCACAGGTGTATGCATGCACATACAACATTCACTAATGTATGTGTACAAATATATACACACAAATGTGCATATGTATACACATACATGTGCATGCATAATGCATTTTAGAGGTAGTTATATGATAGCCCAGATTGAGAAGAATATAGACAAACAAATTACAATAGTTTTATAGTAGGATTGCTGAGTGACACAAATGGAACAAGTTCTTAAAAAGTGAATATAATAGATATAAAAAAAACATGTCACAAACTAAGGCAACGAAGATATACCATAGTTTCCTTAGAAGAAAATTCTATCATTTACAGTTTCAAACATATTAGATAATTATGAAGATAATTGTAGAAAATATTAAGTGGAACAAAAGAAATAAGAAATAGATAGACACTTTCTATTGAAGATCAATAACAAACAAACCTAAGCTGTATTGAGTGACTGTGTGCTAATGGAAAGAATATGTTTGATTGATAGGAAACTAACAGGGTTTAAGTTAGGGCTGATAACACAAAAAATAATTTGAATATGTGAAGCTTGTAGGATGAAAACATTCTCCTTTATAATCTAATATACTCCTTATAAATATTTAATTTAACATTTATATAGCACTTTAAATTGTATGTAAGTCATGGTTCTATTTTGTCTACAGCTATTCTAAAGATAATTGGGGGGAAGCATTTTGCTTCTGGTTAATATTCAATTTATGTTTTTAATAAAATAATCTTAAGTTTAATATTACTAAAAATGCACCTGAAGCCAATGTCTTAAATACATCAAAGTTCATTAAAAATATATCACTGGCACCTGTTGAATTTCTGGTGATGGTCGTGCATTACTCATGGTACAAAGTTTGAGAAAATGTAGGCACATACCAAAGGTAAAGCTACTGCTACTTGTTAATATGGTGTTTTCATCAAAACTCGTACTGACATTTAACTCCTCAATAAAGGGTTGTTGGGAGATGGGGCCTAGTGGTATGGGTTTGGGTCATGGGGGCGGAGCCTTCAATAATGGATTAATGCTTTTCCTGAGGGAATATTTTAGCCACTGTGAAAGTTCTATACTCATTCTGAACACTGAATGAAATATCTGAGTATTCTTGCAATTACTAGGAGTATTCAAATCTCTAACTATAATTGTTGATATATCTATTTATCTTTTCAGTTCTTGCAACTGTTGTCTTCTTAATTTTGCTGGTCTGTTCAGTAATGTATGAACATTTAGAATTGCTGTATCTTCTTGATTATGTAGCCCTTTTATCATTAGCTAATGTTAATGCTGTGGTTCAGATTATAAAGTTTAAGTGCATCCACCTAAAGCTTCCTGGGTTGAACCATGGGATTCAAGGTGGTAATGCCTAGTAGTAGTGTAGATTTTAACAAGATGAGACTCAGTGGAAGATTCTTAGGAAATTGAGGACTCTGCCTTCAGGATGGATTAAGGTAATTTGTAGACTTTTCGAGCAGTTTCCCAAGAGAATTTTTGTAAAAGGTGGATCTTGTCCTCACCTGACCTTTCTGGCTTCCTGATTAGCAATTCATAATACTCCTTTCTTCCTTTGATTTCTTCCTTTCATAATACTCCTACTCTTATCTTCTAACATAAGGTCACATAGTCCAAAGGGCACTTTCAACAGAGCCTGTCCCATACTCTTGGAAGATTCAGCATCCTAAATTGCAAGACAAATAAAACTCTTTAAAAATCAGCTTTCCTTAGTAATTTCATTATAATATAAATAACAAAAATCTGACTCATATAATTCCTTTCTGTTTGTGAGGATTTCTTTTTACCTGAGGGCTACTTTACTTAAAAGAAAAATGATTGTGAATAGTAGGTGTCAAATTAGAGAACTTGGTGCATGCCAGTATAATGTAATGACTGACATACTTCATTTTTATCTTTACTTACTTTTTTAGATTATTTTTCTTACTATGATTGTCAAGTTCTTTTTAATCTGCTGAGCTTTTTCTTATGTATAATTTCCTTATACTTAGCCTCATTCAATCAATATTAGCTTTGATTTTCCTCTTCTGATACTTGGGTACATACAATTCTGCACATTTTTGAAGGATCTCAATAATTTCACTCATAAGATCCAAAATGTCCAAATCAAGAATACCTACCCTTTCTACCTTCCACTACCCCAGAAAGATGTATTACTGCTTCCAGTTTTACTCTGTTCAACTTCATATTTCTGTTCATTGAAGCTCTGTTAATGAGTGTTTAGAGATTCATGATGAAGATGCCTCTGCCATAGATTGCAAACTATTGTCATTATGTTTCCTTCTTCATCATTAACACTGATTTGTTAGCTCCAATATTTTCTTTTTACCTATAATATATGTCTGTCATTAATTCCGTGATGTCATAAATCTCCACGTAGTCAGTTTTTAATAAGGACACTGCCTCAGAGTAATGTTAATGCTATCAAAATTCCAGTCATGAAACTAATAAACAGTTTCACTTATATCTTCAGACAGGTTGTGTCTATGTCTTCTTTCCAAAGACCAATTTTCAATCAACCTATGAATTTGAGCAGTGCAGCAACAGTATTATTATTTTAATTTCATGGGTTCTTTTGGTTCTTAACACCTCTGTAAGTTTTAGGGTACTGTCCATCATGGTGCCAAAGGCATATTGGAAGGAACCTGAGGCAGCTACTCACATTGCATCTGCCATTAAGAAGCAATGAATGTCACTGCTTCACTCCCATTCTCTTTGTAATGTGTCCATGATCCACACCCATGGAACAGTATCACATAAATAAAGAGTACATCTTTCTACCTCAGTTAACATCATCTAGAAATTCCCTCCTAGACATGGCTAGAGATTGGTTTCCATGGTGATTCTAAATCCCATTAATTTAACAATCAAGATTAGCCATCACATCCTACGCAATGTTGCTTGGAGAGTAAGAAGCATGTGAAACCTAGTCCTTAGGTAGAGAACATGTACAAATCCTTCATCTTATACGGATTTTACTTTTTTACTTTCAGTACTTGAACTAAGTACCTCTTCTGGTTTCATGATCTGTAGTCTAACATACATATTAAGTTGACCCAAACCATATATTATCTTGATTGTTTTTCTTATATCTTACATTTCTTTCAGGGTACTTCATTTTGTCTATTTGTTTTTCCTGTTCAAGTATCTGCCATAAACTATTTTTGGCTTTTCAAATGTATGCATATTTTAAATGGAAAAGTAAAGTTTTACACAACTCTATATAATTTTCTTTAAAAAAGAAAGTAAAAACATGATAAAAGTTTTTTAAGCTACACATAAATTCTGCAATGTGAAATTCTATTTCAAATAGAAATACAGACATATGACCTCAGAAAAAATTAGACACTCTATACTTGAAGAAGAGCAAAGACTCCAAGACAACTCTAATCCAATTTATGTTAAATCTGGCCAAAAATGCCAGTCCATGCTATCAAGCAGGACTTTGACTCCAGCATAACATAAACAAAAAAAAAAAAAAAACAGTTTCAAATCAGTACTTAGTTTTCCTCATCCAGATATGTCAGCCTTGCAGTCCACAGCCACATTACAACTAAAGGTGAGAATCAAAATGATGTTTTTATGACTTTTACTCAACACAAAATCACAAATTTATGTAAAACATCATTAGGGATTTTGTAATTCATTTATGTCTCATTTACACAGTTCTTAAACATGAACTTTGTAGATCATAGCATCATGTTGCAAAGCCAATCCTCCTACTCACTCTTCCCAATAACATTTACATCTTCAACCTTTTCTTTTGTAATCCCATCCACATGTAATGGAGGGTTAAGCAGGGATAAATAGCACTAACATTGTGTGATAAAGCTATGTTGAAAACTATTACCTTATTTAAAAATATGCACTTTGACCATATCAGGGAGAAATCAAGCTAGAATTGAGCTGGATGCTTTCTCCTGACTGGCTTGCTTTCATAGTACAAGGAAATATATGCAGACTGCTGGAGGAAGAAAGGCCATCTGCAGTGTTATCCACTATGGATCCTATGAACTACAAGGATCAACCCAGCAAGATGTACCCATAGATTCAATAGTGACATGAATATATGATGGGGTAACTAACTACTCTTTACTTGGATTTGAGGTCACCTCCACAGGAGGGAACTTCTACCTAGTACCATAAACAACAACTCTAATAACTATAGATAGGGAGTTCATAAGCAACTATTTCTTTTTGGTAAATGAACACAATAGTAAAGTGTACAACACTAAAGTGTCCATGTGCTATTCTTTGTATTCTTAAATACATTAACTAGGGCAGCTCTCAGCCTTTATCCCAGAAGCTTCTTTAAAAAATTGATGATAGTTGGCAGAGAACAGATAAATGCAGAACACTCAGCCAAAGGATGGACATCTAATCCTCACCCCTCAAAAACCAAGGAAAGAAGAAATAGAAAGAATTCAATGATTACCTTCAGCTTTAAGCAGAATTCCTCTCATTGCAGTGTCAAAAGGTAAACACACAGTGCTATAAAATACAAGATGCTGAGGATAAGGGAAGAATCAGGCTATCTATGAAGGCTCAGTGACCTCAAGAGTATAGAAAAAAATGTAAGGGCCAGAAAATAGGAGATAGAGTCAGGATATTCAATCCTGAAGAGGGGGAAAAAAGCTATGGCAACCATGAGCCTGCAACACAGGTAGTTAGCTGAAACAAAGCCTACAATGGACCTATTTGGTCAATGGTCAGCTATGAACTGAAGAGAAACCCACTGGGTTTTACAAAGTACTGATTAACAATGGGCAATTAGCAGATTCAATAAGGGAGACAAAAATTTCTTCAAAGACAAAAACAGCAAGTGACTGAGTCAGTAGATGGCTCAGTCGGTAAAGGTACCAATACATAAATCTGGAGACCTGAGTTGCATGTCTACAAACATTTTACACTTTCCATTAAATTCTTTCTATCTATCTTTCTGTTTCTCTCTCAAATTATTAGAAAAAGTGAGGAGATAAGAGAGAACAATGGAGAAGAATATAAAAGTGCAATGTGTATTGTGTATATAATAAAAATATGAAAATAAAAATTTAAAGATCTAATATATATTAGGCATGTAGGTGGTATTGTTGGAGATTATGCTTCTACTTAGGACTTACATGTTTTTACATGAATAATTCCATATTAATAAATTGCAACCCTTGCTTCAAAAAGACACACAATCTCTTATAAGAATGCATAACCTTAGCAAACAGCAAATGTTGGATTGTATTATAACCTTCCAAGAAACATTAACCAGTTGACTTTAGAGGGTTTTCCCAATAGTAAACCAGTTCAAAATCCAACTCATAACAGCTTGAGTACATTCTCTGTATCCAAAGTTGGCATTTGTTTATTGAACCTTTTTCTTCCAAGGAGAGCCAACTGCTACATTGTAGTATCCTCCTTGTTGGGTTTTGTCCCTGTCCTTGAGTTCCAGCAGCTATTTGATCCACTATCCATGTGCTATTCTTTATGTCCTTCGACATTTATCCATCTTCAAAGCAACACTGAAAAAATAATATGCAGTAGACCTTGTTTGTTGTAGATCCTTTGTTCAGAAATTAAGGCCTGTTAGAATTTACATTTCCTTAATTTATAAACAGACTCTGCCATCCCCTGAAATATTCAGATAATTCTGGCAATCCTTTGGGAACACCAAGCTTACCAGCATTTCCATTGTTATCAAGGCCACAGTTGAAAAAGTCAGAAACCTCATATATTGTAATGTTCAAAATTGCAGCATACAAAATTATTCATCAACTTTTATATGGTCTAAAAACAGGATAATCAGAGTGGTTGTTCCACTGAAGACCCCAGCTCAGTGCACGAAAGGAATTATCTGAGTTTTTTTAAATTGTCATATTGTCAAGCTAGTTTTAAAAAATCATTTGAAAAGTTTAATTGAACTACCATTAAGCAATAAAAACAAATCATATTCCCTCATGAACTCAAATCTTAATGGGTAATATGGACATGTTGATTCATACCTGTAGTCCAAGCACTTAGGAAGTTGAGCAGAAGAATAGCAAGCTGTTTGAGAATAGCTTGGTCTTCACACTGAGTTCCAGGCTATCTAGGGTTATGTAAAAAGATCCTATTTCAAAAGCAAAAGAAAATATAAGAAGACTCAATGAGAGTACAGTGTCAAAGTGTGTTCTTAGTTATTAAGAAGAATGACAGGAATCACCAAGAGAGAAGGAAAGAAGGAAAAGGAGTGGGGGAGTGGGAATGGGGGAAGAGTGAAATGGGGGGATAACAAGAGGGAAGGAAGGGGGAGGGGGAAGAAGGGGTTACCTACTGAGCTTGTATAACTGGGCAAAAAATGTAATAAAATGTATAAGAGAATGAAACTATGAAATTCACAGGCAAATGGATGAAACTGAAAGAAATATATGCTGAGTGAAATAAGTCAGATCCAGCAGAAAAATATCTATATTGTCTCTTATATACAGATCCTAGCTTTTAACCTCCAAGTTTTTGTGACTGAATTTGAAAGGAGCCACTAAAAAAAGTGTGAAGAATCTTAAGTGAAGCAATTATACTTCTAGAAGTAATTGAATGTAATGGGGTCATAATGGGGACTTATGGGAAGTTGGCTGATTCTTGATCTAGTTTCTGATTAACATGAAATTTGTCTGGTAAAAATTCCCATCTCTATTTAGAATTTTTGTACTTTTCTGTATGTATGCTCCACTGCAATAAAAATTTACTAGCATGATGCAGTGAAATAAATGAAAATAGAAAAGTTTCAGTCAACACTGAAAGTGCTTAGGATGGCATAATGTTAACTTGTGAAATATTACCAAACCAGTAAAACAATATGCCAAGCTGCCTTTGAAGTATTTATGCTTGTAGTCATAGAAAAATGGTACTCTTACCCTTAATCAGAAAAGCTTCTCTTTGCAATGAATGGGAGTTAATGCAGACATGAATAGCAACTCAATGTGTTGAGAATAAGTGGCTGTTGAGTGCTTAGCCCTAAAAAGAACATTTATACCACCCCTTCTAAGGCTTGGGGAACATTGGTGAAAAGAGAACAGAGAGAATGTTAAGAGTCAAAAAATACAAAGAAGGATTATGAAATGCTGCCTTCTTTGCATGGCACAGCCATGGAATCATGAGCAGTTGAGGTTACCTAAAATGAACCAGCAGGAGATCAGGCTTGTCAACATTAAATCATGGATCAGGGCGGGGCCCAAAGGACACTACCCCTCCATGTTGAGCTATTGTTGATTACTGAGAGATTCTGAGAGAATGGCAGTTATTGCTTTTAGTCGTATACCTACTAATCAGCACCGATGGACTGTTCTAAACCCATAGTCACACAGATGACCCTAGCTAAATTCAGCAATTCTTAAAAGAAGCTAAAAGTACATCAATGTGGGAAAAGAACTTTTAGACAAGATGATAATAGAGAGCGAGGGAGATTGTGGATTACATTAACCAGAATGCACTGCATATATGGATGAAATTGTCAAAGGACAAATTCAATTGAAGTTATTCAAAGTTTAAATGAAAACATTGTACCAAAAAAGAAAGCAGTAGCAAAAGATAGGTTGTTAATAAAGGGAAGGTTCCCAAAACAATATGGACTTTTTCCATTGCTCTAGGTTGCCCACTAGAACCTGATAGGACCCTATTGCTGAAATCAAACTCATTAATCATAGGATATGGAAAAAAACAGGCTGTAATTAACCTAACAGACTTCTCCATGTGGTATAAAAGGTGCTCTTCAGGCTGCTGGAGTGGGAAGTTAAAAAGACAGCTTACCAAGCTGTTTTGTGACCCACACTAGCAACCCATGGCAAGGTATGGTGCAATAGTGGCATGAATGTCATGGGGTAACTGTAGCAGTTCACCTGCATGATTGCTGACAAATCACCATCAGACAGCTTAAGGGAACAAGGAGTATATTTTCTCTTATGATTGCCTACTTACAGTTCTCAGTCCAGCTTGACAGGAGAACTCATACCAACACCAAGGCTGAGGGAACTGATCACAACATCACTACATAATGGCTGAGAGATGGACCATCCTTACTTGCCAGACCAGCATGTCTGACCAAGTATACACAAGGATGCCAACTTTCTCAATTAGCTCTCTGTATTTTATTCCAGGGCCTAGTCCCACCCACCATGGACTGGGCCTTCCCCATCAGTTAGACAATCTCTTGAAGGTTTATTCTGGGATTAACTCAACAACTAATAATTTTCTACAAATGTGCCCAGAGTATAAACCCTCAGCTGCCAAATTGATACCTGTGCTATAACTATGACAGTAAGCAACCGTTTTCTAACTGGATTTAGAATACTCCATAGCAAAGAACTCATGGCTGGTACTATAAACCAGGCTAAGAACCTGTGGGTAGTTAAGTCATAGGCCCTAGGGCAGAGGAAAAATAAATCTTTATTGTTTTGTTGTATGAACACAATATCAATATCAAACTTCCTTCTAAATAATTACCATTAGAAGATAGATTAGCAAAGTTCTTTGCACTCAACCTGGACAGTTCCTTTTGCAACAGAAGGTACTTGAGAGAATTTATAATTGAACAAAGTGCAGAGAATGAGTGGCCATGGAGTGCTCAACCCTAAAAATAACATCTGTATTACCTCCTCACCCAATGTTGGGGGGGAGGGCAAGAAGAAGGCAAGAGCAAATGTGTGAGGAGGGGCTTTGCCACCAAGAATCTTTTGGACATGAGAGGGTTGTTGCAACTATGAACTTACTATATTTGTGTTTACCTTCACAAAACATTCACAAGATTTGATCTGAAACATTTCACCATGGAAAGAGGAAGAACTCACGAGGTACCACACCTCCCTCCCTGAAGGACTGTTGAAGGTTAATGTTAGCTGTGAAAAGGGGAGTTATTTTTTGAGTAATATACACAATGGTGTGTCATCCATGTTCTAGCAAGTGCTAAGGAATGTGCCAATGTAAAAAAAACAGAGATACTCAATGGACTACACACACACACACACACACACACACACACACACACACACACACACAGAGTCACTTAAGTAGGAGGTAGACTGTTTAAGGAAAAGGTTTATATTAGTAAAAGGAGGGGAAATGAGATCAGGTAATAAAGGGATGAAATTACTTACATTGATTGTATTGACTTGTGAAACTGTCAAAATTTATAAAGCTTAAAATATAAATAAAAATAATAAGAAGAAATCTGATATTTAAAATTATGTTTTATAATTGAGGAAAATAAATTCCACAGAGAAATTTAGAAGGGACAATAACTAAAAACTCTATGAATTTTACCCTTTACTTACTGATAAGGAAGCTGAGGGACCAAGAAAATTTACTTAGTAAAGCTCACATAGATACTCAATGATGACATTAAAACTATAAGCCAAGCTTTGTCAAGAACTTCCCCTCCTTTGCAGCAGATAAGAACAGTTAATCTCCATCCCTAGTTGACTTTTCAATGTAATAATAGATCTGAAATATGGAAGGTTATACTGCGCTATGACTTTGCAGATTTCAGGGCTACAGCCTTTGTGGTCGTTTCAACAGTTACTTCCCAAAATTTCAATAAAGGCATAGAAAAGCAATCTCAGCTCCTGCTGAGACTGTGATAGAAAAGACCTCATCAACTGAATGACAATAGCAACCCGGCATTTGGAAATACTAGATCCCAAAGATGATTTGGCCTCATTTTAAGTAGCCCAAGACATCTCTAGATCACTGAGTAGTATGAAAAAATATTTTCAGTGTTTCAGTATCAAGGCAGAGTTTGTACATTTCTATGAGTATAGGGTTCTTTTGTATAGGCCAAAATTCCCTTTGCAAAGTACCCCATAGAAGAATAATCCTGCTAGAACAGAAAATGCAATAGATAAAAGAAACTATCTGCGTTCCCTTTACTCAAAAAAAAAAAAAAAAACGATGACTACACTAATGAATTCAAATAGATGAGGTTGTAGTAGGAGAAGAGTTCTCAATGAGGCTAAGTCATATGAGTAGAACTAAAATTTAGGAGTCAATGTCAGCAGTGAAAAAGGGCAAATGGTAATAAAAAAATGTTTGAAAGTTCTAACCAATGGCAAAGATGTCCTATGTCATCTAGGAGGAGATTCATCATCACCGTTCCTGGTTTTCAACAAATGCCATGGAACTTTGAGTCATTTGAGTTATGGTGAAGAAGCATAGATATCCATGATATGGCAATAACAGAAAAGAAATTTCTGGCAGTGATCTATAAGATGTAAAAGCTTCAATGAACAACTGTCTGTTGACATGTTTAAGAACCGGGACCTCGGTCTCACCCACCATCTATTTCCCAAGATCTTTTGGGTTTTACAACAGAGCAATTCTATGACCTACAGTGAGCAATGTCTGTAAATATTGTATTTCATATGATGGCCATCTGCAAATTCTTTCGTATTGGTTACACCTAAGTATTCCTTATAAATGTCATTATGCTCAAGCCATCCATTTACGGGATCTAGTCCTTAGATGCTTGTCATAACTCAAGCTATATGTATATTAAGATACCATGTAAGGAAACAATCATCACATCTGGATGTCATGCAGGTAGTTGCTAGTGGATGCATAGAATGGATGTTTGGTTTGAAGATAAAATATCTCTAGATTGGGAGGTACGAGCCTGAAAATGTGTCTCTCGCTCACAGAAATTTAGGAGCCTTATAGAAGTGAACCATGCACTTAGGAAGGCAACAGCTAGAAAATGTCAGTAGTCTTCTAATATGAAGTCCTGCTCGATAGTTGGTATATGATTCATTATACAAAAGTGTAAATTATTGATAGGTTTCAGGGTAGTTATTCTTTATAAATAGTCTAGTCATCAATGCCTAGGTGCTCAATCTTCCTCCAAGATCAATCAATTGCAACATAGTCTTTGGATGCTGCTGTTTTGAGAGTAAACTGTTGTCATCAACCATCTCGCAGAAAGTAGGAGAAAGCCAGAGTACAATATCGTTATCTACATAATGTCATATATACTGCATCTTTTGTTATACCCTAAATAGTTTCATATAAGCTGTATCTTTAAATCATCCATCAAAACTCTATAGGAATGAAATAAGTATGTGTGCATCTGTGCATATCATGACTAATATAAATGCATTAATCGGATTATTGTGAGATCAACACTAAAAAACATAGCAACAATGTATTTCTTCTTCCAAAACTCACCTCTCTTGGGAAGACATCCTCTATAAACAAAATTAAAGGCAATAAACACACCACCTGAAAACTATGCTTCATTCTTTCCATATCAGTATGGCTTTCATTCAAGACGTTATCTCATCTGGCCTCTCTCCCAAATTTCTCTCTGCCCATTGTGTGGTATCCCTACTCTAGGAATGCTTTTGGCATTTACTAGGAATCCTACCTCATGTCTGCCAGCTTATTGTGTCTCCAAAGCTTTTCCAAATAATTTGAATGTTAAGGTTAGACAGACAACTAAATGGAAAATAAAAGATGAGAGCCTACTATAAAGATATTTAATTGATGAAGCCCATGTCAAGGAGCCAAATGGAACCAGATCCCAAAAATTTAATTTGTATTTATGTACACAGCTGGGAGACCTGGCAAGAATCTGAAATATCAGTTCTGTCACTTGCATGTCAATAACATTGCTTTGGGGGAAATTTTACCAACTAAATCCTTATGATTTTGTCTTAATGTTTTCCGATTCCAAAAGAAAGATATGGTACATACTGTCCAAGACACTGAATATGAGTGCTTTTTTTCTTAGTATTTATTACAAACAATGCCCACATAAAAATACCTTTCTTTATACAAACTCACCCACAGAAATGGCCATATATACCTCTTTTTTTGCCTGAAGATACTTTTTTAAGATAAAAAGTTTTCCATTATATTTATCTATAAATCCATCATAGACCAAAGAAAAAAATAAAATCTATATTTTATGGAGATTTTAAACTATAATTTTGTAAATATCAGTTTATATGTTTGTCCATTTTAAATTATTATAATTTTGATACATTCAATAATTACACATTACCAGGAATGTCAGCCTTAAAAGTGTCAAGAGTTTCCACTTTGCCTCTCTTTCTAATCCAGTTCTCTCTTCTTCGCCTGATTTTATCAATATTTCCTGCATTAGCATCTCTAAAATATTGCCTATGCTGCAGCAGGTTACAAGGCATATGCAGTAACAAACATTTCTTATGGAATCCAGCAGGACTACAATAGCAGTGAGGAGGGAAGTTTGTCAGGAAAAAGTCCCAGCAAAGAAGAACAACAGGATGGGATAATATGGGGAAAACTGCAACAAAAATTACATTATAACTATAATTGAATAAAATTAATTAAAAATGTGACAAGACAAAATGCCAAGACATGAAAAAAACTAAAATCTTTAGAAATACAATACTGGGAAGGAAAAAAAAAGAAACTATTGTCTGTTACTAGCTGATATTGTAGACTCTTTCAATTATGGATAATCTTGTACTCTCATATTATCTAGAACCTGGCTGACTCTTCTCAGTGATTAACTTCTGAATATAATACCTCTCTCAGGTATCTTTGCAGAAAAACTTCTACCTCTAAAGAGTATGAAAGGTTTGATCTCCTAAAAGGATATTGCAAGATAAGAAGGGGAAAAAGCCTATCTTAGAAAGTACATTCCTCCAGTATCCCTAAGGAATATCACATCAGTTGACTTTTGTGCAACACAGAGCAGTTTATAGGGCTTGAAGTTGATCTAAGATGAGAAACTCCTGTGAGGATATTAAGGATATGCTTGTTTGTATTAGATGGGATGCTGGCAGGAAAAAGAAAGATATGATCAAATAAGCTAAGTTTTATAAAGGATTGTTTAAAGGATTTTGATTTAAATGGTCATCCCAGTTTTGTAGGAATAGCATAAAACATATTTATGGTTGTTTTTATGGCCAACAAGACAAGGGAATGGATCACTTGACAGGAACTCTGATCTCCAGCCAGCCCACTGTGACTGGACAGGGAGGGAGCAGGAGGAATACACACAATCCTGATTTCATTTTCCTCTGGCTTTTCCACATTTTCCCGGGACTCCCATTGGCCAAAGTCAATGAGAAGCTAAAAGATAAGGGAACTCAAAGGTCTTCCTGTTGAAACAGAGCAATGTGGTAAAGGGTAGACTTAGAGTGACAAATAGTAAAGCTCTAGTCTACTACATAAATGTTTCACTGACAAACATAATAGCTTCTATAAAAGCGACAATAGGAAAAACTCAATATTGACTTGGGGTTCACAAAATCTTGTATTAATCTCTGGTCTCCTCAACTCTGCCCACGTAATAATAAGACCAAGATTTTCCGGGACTAGAACAAAACAGTTCAATGTTCCTTTTGAACTGCAAGTAGCAACATATCTTTGTTTTATCTAAGGTGAAGGACACCATTTTAAAATCTTGATTTATGCTCAGCACAAGAATGTCAACTCCGGAATTGGTGTGGGTAATGAATTCAGTGGTCCTGCCCATGTACCTGACTTATCTCAGTCCAAGTTGAATATTACCAAGCCTTTAATTCTGATGGAATCTGCTGCCTTGAGATCTACAGGCTCTTTTCAATAAAAACAAAGCAAATATACAAGCATAAAAACCTCACTGTCTTCTAAGATTGGATTCATCTATTGAACAGGAAGCATTTCAGTAGAGGACAGTAACTTCCTGCAGTATCACACAAATTCTACAAATGCTATGTGCTTGAAAGAAATACCTGCTACACACATATTGCCAAAGAATGTTTTACAAAGGAAATGGGAAAGATCTGCTATAACAACAAATGCCAATTTTCTTTCTCCTTTTTATATTATACTTTGGCTATAAGATAAGAATCAGATTGTAGAAATTAAAGTCACATTTCAGCTTTAATGAAGTCAAATTTTAGTGTTGATGAAATAGTTGACAGCAGTTTGATCTTTACTCTTCACTGAAATGGATGATTTACCAGATTTCACACAAAAAATAACACTTTCATAGAAGCTAATGGAATATTTTTTAATCCTTTTTAAAAATAAGTCCCAATAATCACAGATTCTGTATTACTTAAAAGCCTCAAAAGTACCAGTTCCTATGTAAATAGTCTTCCTTGTCTAGGAACAAACTGTTGAAAGACTACAAGCTTGAAAAGAAAGATGGGCTTAAGACAAGCCAGAATGGTGTCAGATTTCATGGATTCTACATGGTTCTGTCAAACTTATCTTCATCAACTTGGTTAGGGGCAATATACTTCTGAGAACTAAATAGTCATTCATGATGGAAACATAGCTACCAATCCCAGAAAAGAAATTCCATCATTAAATATATTTTAAAATGCATGCCCATCTTCAGCTACACTTCAACAATCCTCCAATGAGAGGTGAGATCCTGAAGTCCTGTCAATGAAAATGAACACTTGATTTCAGGGAAACCAATTGTGAATCCTAATTGGCATCAAAAAGTATGTGCTTTCCCATAATATCAGGACAGAGAAGAATTCAGAATCAACTTAGAGCTTGACAGAATGCTACTGTTTAGAGGGAACTACGACATGCCCTATGTTCCAGCTCAAAAGGCTTATCAGGGCAATTTGTCTTGAAGAGAAATGGAAATGTCAAGCTGGTACCAGGGACCAGAATATATGAAAGATATATGATTCTAAAACGTGGGGGGACAGATAGCAGAGGTCTACTTAGATAATTCTTGACTGTCCAGGTCCTACTTTCAGTTCTAAGTAATCCCTGAATGTAGGTTGCACCTTTAAGACCATGATGGAATGCTCTCCTCATACTTTACAGTTATTTATATTTACTTTATATTTCATCTTCACATCATCTGTGGACAAAGTAATTCTGGAAGACCCAAATCAAGAATCTCAGAGCTCTACCTTCCTAAAGCTATGCCATCCTCATGCAGAGGTTCCCACAAATGTTACATAAAGCAGCTTTTAATTCCTTGGCACTGAGCAAGGGAACATGTCAGGAGTAGGAATTTTTCAAAAGACATACTTCCTCACTGTTCTTTGTCAGCCCTTTATACTCTATAGAACTCAAAGAGGTATGTTTTACATTTTGCTATCACCAGTGGTAGTATTGCCTGTTTCTTGCATCAGCCTGATATACACTGTAAACATACCAATCTTATGACGTTTTACTGACCCCATCAAAACACGCTTGCTTAATTCCACAAGGATGAAAACATTAAAGTTAAATTTGAAAGACTTGCCTCATAAAATATGTAACATGTTCTCCAAAATAACACAATGTACTTTCATTTTTCAAAGCCTGTGCTTTGTTGTTGATGCAATATCTCCAGGTAATGACTAAATTTGGAATAATCTGCCATAAATCTAAAAAACCTTTTGCATATCCTTCTGTAGTTATTTCTGCTGCAATCCTGTGAGTCTGGCAGAGCAGACTTGAATAAATTCATGGTCAATGGAAACGGGGAGATTCAATTAACCCAGTACAGCTATTTAAGGTGCTTCATCTAATATATGAATAAGTAGAGGTTTTACTCTGAAAACTATAACTTTTCCATTACAAAAGAAGTGCACAATGCTATTAAATATATTTCTAGTTAGTGAAACATGAGGGTCAGAGCATATGTGACTAACTCATATATTCCAAACACCTACGACAATGTAGAATATGTGAAAGATTTATGACTTGGAATAGGACCCCAAAAGAAAATCTCAAGATCAGGCTTCATCTGCAAATAGGTTATTATGTGGTATTAATAAGAAACTGGTAGGGGGCTGGGTAAATGGGACTAGGAAGAAAGTAAATAGAATAGACAATTGTAGAATATCAATTCTCAAATGAAATAGCTTCAACTTAATCCTTCAGGGAAGTTCTGAAGAAGGCCTATGCCACAGTTAATTTTTCTCTGTCAGTGTTCATAGCAATTTATACTTTCCCCTTATGAATAATTTTTAAGGGATTCTCATAAGTGGTATGGATATATTGATGTCCAGGGACTTTTAGTTCTTCAGGGAAAGTGGATTTGAGCATTATAAGAGCAAACCTTTGACAACACAACAACATTCTGAGAATGACAGTACACCAAATGGAACAGTATCCCAGAGAATGTGAAGTGATCACTAATGGCACTGGTACATTGCTAAGAGCATAGGTTATGGGGTTGGGGACATAATTCACTTGATAAAGGGCTTGTTTTACAAATAGGATGATTTAAATTTAATCCTCAGAGCTCACAGGGGTGAGGGGAGAAAGTTTGGTATGATGGCATGTACCTATAATCCCAATGTTGGGAAGGTAGAAAGAGGTGAATACCTGGGACTTACTGGCCAGGTAGTCTAGACTACTTGATAAGCTCCAGGCCAGTGAGAAACCCTATCTTGAGGAGGAAGGGGAGGTTCTAGGGAGCAGTTACAGATCATGCTTCCTTAGAAAAATGACAAGAGTTTGAATATACAGGGCCCACTAGAATGCCAAGCAGGTATAGTAGCCTGCCTATAATTCCAGCCCTGTAAAGCAAAGCCTGAGTATGTCAAGAGCAAGGTACCTAGCCAATCTAGTCTCATATGTGAGTTCTGGGTTTAATTAGAGACCAAGACTTAAAACCATAAAGTAGAAGAACAGTTGATTATGATTCCCAATATTAGTGCCAAGCCTCCACATACATACACACATGCTATACACACAGATACATGAAAATGACAGGGAATAGACAGCATCTGAGAAATAATATGCAATATTGACCTCTGGCCTCCACACACATATGCAACCATGTGAACCACACTACACACACACATTAACACCAAAAATATAAGTGTCAAATGAAAGAGACAGGAAATAATGAAAAACGAGATAGATGATAGACAGACCGACAGGCAGGCAGACAGACAGACAGACAGACAGACAGACAGACAGACAGACAGATAGATAGATAGATAGATAGATAGATAGATAGATAGATAGATAGATAGATAGATATCCTACTGCAAAATGTTAAGCTTAATATCCCAAAAAGAACTGCAGATAAATGTTCTTTTACCTTACTGATGATGGAGCTGAACTCAATGATTTTGCCTAACATCACATAGATTTTCATAGTAGAACCCCAATATGAGCTGATGTACCTGGCTCCACCTCTCTGTTTTTCACTATTCTCATTTATCACATCAAGCTATCAGTGCCCTCTGACTTCTCTGCAAAGTAGCCTTTTCAACCCACCAGCAGTGAGCTTATCTGTTGTCATGTTTTAGATCACTCTGAAGCACCTATGCACCTCGGTCCAAGGCACGTACCATTTTTTATCCTTTCAGATCTCATCTGTTTGGCACAGAAAAAGAATAAAAGGTTTGTACATGCAGTTCATCAGATAAAATGTGTTGACATCATTCTCTATGCAAAAACAACAAAAGATGCCAAAGTCTAATGAAGAGTCCATTCTTTTGAATTCTCCTGGCATTTCAGCAGACTGCAGTTTTCTGAAAATGTCTGTGTCTTCCAGAGCATGTCTGTTCAGAATGTATGAGCCAAAACCTCCTAGGGATTTTTCATCACTTGTTTATATTGTGCTTGGATCTACTCGAATGAGTTTATTATAAATAAGAGAGGGTGATGGGTTTTTTTCATGAATTGGGACTGAAATTGGTTTTAAATATTGTTTTCATCTCTAGACTAACTATAAATGGCATTTAAACTGATTGCACTATTAGCAGGTAAAGGGTGCTGAGTTTTTAAGGGATTACAACCTGATTTAATATAATTATGAAACTAAATTACAATCAGAGGAGTTTGGTAGGAGGTTGTAAAGAGCAGCTATTTCTTTTCACTGCATAATACTCAAGTCTGTACCATTACACATACAATTCCCTTTCCAAAGAAGAGAAAAAATAGAACTGTAAGTGTTCCCACATTTTAGTGCCATGGTGATGTTAACTAGCCTCTGCTTTCCTTCAAGACCCTTCTCTTGCTTTAACAGTCACAACCACATCCATCCAATTTGCCTCATTAAACACCATAACCATGCTTTTAACTTTAACTCCAGACACAGAACAAATTTAAGAGCAGCAGCAGAGCATTAAGTCTACTAAGAATCAAAACTGTGAAATCATATCAAATTGCATCTTCACCTTTCTTTTTGTTACCTCCCCCCTTAACATTTCAGTGTCCTCTTATACCTAATCATATTTGCACAGTTTATGCTCTGAGAGGTTGATGATTAATAATCATTAAAATTGCACAGATTTCTCATTATTGTTTACAATGTACAAAAAAATGTAATGCTTAATCAAAAGGGGCATCCTGAATCTTATCAAAGCAATCCATACATACTGTGATCTCATCCACTGGTGGGCTATATGAGAAAAGGTAATATTTGTATCTCCTCCTTCCCCAGCTCTATGTGATACTTTCTTGGTCTGTAGCTCAGGCTGACCTGAAACTCAGAATCTTCCTGCCTCAGCCTTCTAATTGCTGGATTACCAGGCATGAAATACCATGCCTAGATGTCATCTTCTTTTAATTAGAGCATTAACCATATCCATTACATGATTTATGTAAAGTAAAATGGACTTTTTCCTATAGGCAAAAATATAAACCTAGTATACAATTTCCCATAAAGGTATATGCTTGCTAATATCCCTTCTAGATATCAAAATAATTTCAACATTTCCCTAGTTGGTGTATGATCATGGAAACATACATACCACAGAGCTCAGGTTAATTCAATAAAACTATCCATGAGACCTGTAAATTCCTTAGTAATGATAGATGGCTGTTGTTTTAGAGTGGGTATGTTATATGGCAGTCCGTCTTTATGAATAAACTGACACTATAAAGAATTTATTAACTTCTGGCAGGCCTAGTCATTTGGTGAGGAGATTTTGCACGTGGGATGAGGTGCACTCTGTTCGTCGTCTCTGTAGCCACCTAAATGCACATTGGGGTGGATCTTAGTGGCAAGGATGTGGAGCCTACCTGTGGGGTATCCTCCGAGGCTGGCTCTGTCAGCGTTGGCGAGCACTAGTAGCTATTGCATGTTGAAGTCCAATGCAGTGAAGCAGAAGGCTTTGCCAGCCAGGCACCCCCAGGGTTTCTCTGACTACTAGCAGCTGCTGCCCTAAGCAAATCTGATGGATTCGCCTTCATGGGGAGCCAAGAATTGACAGGAGCTCACGCATTACGTGACCAATGAGAAACTGGCTCCGACCATAGCACGAATCCTGCGGGACAAAGCTAAAATGACATGTCCAGTATTGCTAGAATGCAATCCAGGGCCTGGAATCCTAACCCAAGCATTACTTGAAACTGGTGCCAATGTGGTTACCCTTGAAAGTGAAAAATATTTTATTCCACATTTGGAGTCAATGGGGAAAAATCTGGATGGAAAGCTACAAGTGTTTCACTGTGATTTCTTCAAAATGGATCCTACAGATCAAGATGTATTCAAGCCACCCATTATGTGTGCACACACACTCTCTGAGGGTTTGAGGATAGAAGCAGTTCTTTGGTCTACAGGTATTCCTTTAAATGTATTTGGAATCTTACCAGTTAGAAATGAAAGAAAAGCACTTTGGAAACCTATATTTGATTTGTATTCCCATATATCCATCTGTAGTTACGGGTGAGTAGAACTAAATTTATTTGTGAGTGAAAAAAGAATATAAGAAACTAAAGGCAAACCCTAAAAACAAGAGTTGTATCAAGTATTAAGTGTGCTCTGGCAAGTGACTTGTGAAATGAAGGTTTTCCACAAGGCATCTTGGTCATCATTTGATGTGTTTAATGAAAGTGAGTACATGCAAACACCAAAGCAGAAGGAATTATTGGATCTGGTAAAACAACACCTGGATCTTGTTTGAATGACCCCTCGTAAAGACTTATTCACAGAACAATTAACTCCTATGAATTTCCAAGTATTTTTTCACATGGTAAAGCACTGCTTTGGTAAGCACAGTGCCACAGTGCTGCACCACGTACGTTCACTGACCACAGTTGACTCAATTCCTGTACTGAGACAAGCAAAAAGATGTCCAGAAGTAAAAGTAACTAACATGTACTCGCAAGACTTTAGGCACCTCTTTGAAATTGTTGAGTGTTCTGGAAGCAACAGCTGTAAATGGCTCTTTGATGACACCATGGATGACATGATGGCACCCTGGAAATAGACTCAAGACACCAGCTGGAGTTGATCATTGATTATTTGGATGTTATGGCACGAATGTAAATCTAAAAGCTAAATCTGAAAGAGTGCCCATGCTTTCAATAGAAGATACCCTATCTTGTTTGGCACCAAATAGGGAAATCTTCCATTCTGAAGTTGATACCTAACAGTGGCTGCTATTTTATTCAGAAGTGAGTAAAATGAAAACTTAAGTTCACTGTGGATTGACTAGGCTTTAAATTCCCAGCTGTCATAGGCCTGATGATGGAGCTTAGTAATAATACATGGTTCATATTTAGTACATGGTTCATATACAGAAAGCTCTGGATTTGATCCCAAGTACAAAACAAAAAAAAACTTTTAAAAAATTTCTATCTACTGTTAACATACTGATAGGTATATGATATTACTGGTTGTAATTCACTTAAAATTTTTTTTGATTAAACAACTTTAAATATTTCACTGTCACCATTGTTGTTCATTTGCAGCCTCTCCAAAGTTGAGTCCAGAGGAAAATAAGGAGTTAGCTCCACAGGGAGGTTCCTGCTGTAATCCTAGCACTTGAGAGGCTGACAGAAGAGAACCTAGGCAGCTCAGGGCCACCCTCTCCCGTGTCAGGCAGCAAAGCGAATGAAACAGAAAACGAACGAATTATGTCGGTATGAATTACCAAGTACTGTACAACACAATATTTAAATTTTAATACGATTCAAATATTCTTAGAAATTAAACTATTTTACATAGTAGAAAAAGAATTTATTCACAGAGAAAACATACATTCCTTGGAAGAGATATAATCTACTTTTATAAATAACTAAATAATTATACACATTGCATGCATACAAACACATAACCCAGCATGTATTCCCCTAGTGATTAATTTATCAAACATAAAAATAATGCTTTTAGATGCTACCAATGGTATGTGGAAAATCGGATTTTAAATTATTGGTCTTAGGCTAAAGATGTAGCTTAATGATAAAATGCTTGCATAAAGTATATGAGGCCTTGGTTCAACCCCTAGCATCACCAAAAATCCCATTATATTTTTTGTCTGTTATATATAAATACTAAACAAAGCAGACCACTTTAGCTCTCATTTTTTCATTTTTCTGTTATTAAAATTTTCTCCCAGTCATGACACCCTTGATTTATGAGCCAAAGGAATTTTTCCATTGCTTTTGCTAGTGACCAATTATCCCCAAAAGACAAAAATTGCAGATCCAAATTTAGCATGAAAATTATACATTTAATGAGTAAAGTTTAAAGCAAAGCCATCCTTCTATAATTAATACCTGACACTGGTCATAATATATGTCCTTGACCAGTCATGATAGTATAGATGCCCATCCCTGATCACTGCTCAGTTTTCCTAGAAATTATCTGAGTCTTTGGTAGAGGTCTATCATAATGTTTGGGAAAAAGTAATTTTCCTTTTCAGACTCACTGAGGACTAAAAATTCATAAACAAAAATGTAAGACTTGGTGTTTTTTTCTTTCCTAGAAGTAGTGTGTATATCTGTATTAGTTACTTGTCTCAATGCTGCAGCAAAAAAAATCAAACCAAAAACTTGAGGAAGGATGGCTTTCCTTTGGCTCAGAGTTTAAGGCTACAGTCCATCATGGTGGGAAAATTATGAATCAGAAAACCATGAATGCTTGTGCTCTGCTCACTTTCTCCTTTGTATGCAGGCCAGGAGGATCCCAATCCAGAGAATGGTGTCACCGGTATTCAGTGTGGGTCTTCTAACCTCAACATAGTTGAGATAAACCCCCAGAGGACATGCTAAGAACCTAACTTAATCTAGATAAACCTTCACAGGCAGGTTCAGAGGCTGGTCTCCTAGGTGATTCTAGATATGTTAAATTGGCAATGCTAACAATCATAGTATCTTATTTTCTAATGACTAGTCATAACCTGGTACCCTTAGGAAGTGTTTTGTTCTTCTTGGAAATACTTCTAGCCTATTATCTAAAATTGTTCAAAGTGATTTTGAATCTCATTTCACCCTCATCTTGACAAACAGAAAATCCAATTACATAGCCATGACATGTTATAGTCATATTACAATGTCTAATTTTACCACAAATTCCTATGTATTTTTGAAGGTCAACCTTTATGTTTCTCCTTTTGGCATTTTTTCCATACTCTACAGGTAGAGTTAGAGGTGCCATCCTAATGTTCCAGAAGCTTTTTATTATATCACCATGTATTTTAATCATTATAGAAAACACCCCAGCTAGAAAATCAAATTCAAAAATCCCATGTTTTCTTCATTTTGTCATACAGTACCATAATGTGATCTTAAATGTATGTAAAGTACATACATACGTCATTCTCCAGATAATGTTTTCCAGAACAAGTTATAAAAATATCCTCTGGCCATAGTGTAGGGGAGAAGAAAAGGTACAAAGCCCACAAAAATGAGGTTGAATGTTGGCTTAAGCCACATTGGATTCATCTCAGTGAGTATACACTCCCTACCTCCCTGGATTTCTATTACAGTCATGTAGTTAAGGATAGATTCTAGAATATGATTAAATAAGCAATGTGTAGAAAAGAAAGGAAAAATATCGAATTTTAACATGTAATTACAGCTACAATAATTCAAAGACTCTGCTATTATATTTTTAACATTAATTGTCTGGGTTATAACTTTTGAACTCTTACAATATATTCAACAGTAGACTCTGAACATGCAGTTTAAAAAACACACAATCTCTTCAGTCTGCAATTGGTGTCCTGTGTTTTGTTACTGCTCAGACTTCAGTGATGAAATCCACTTTTCCAGAAAAGTGTCTGCTCAAATTTTATTAGCATTTCCCAGCTGTGATTTGATTAATGATAGCATTTCTTATGTCATATACTCCTATAAACAAGCAAGACACCATCATCCAAGCCTTACATCTCACATACATGTATCATTTGATAATCACAGATCTAGACAAATTTATTTTGTTTCCAGCCAAAACAGTTCAGCAGGACCATCCCATTCATATGGTCTATACCTTAGAAAGGAAGGGTCCTCACCACACCCTAGGAAGGATGGGAATCTGGGCAAATAATCAACCCTCTCCTACAGTTCAAGCAAGATATTAGAGAGTTTCAATATGACTGTCATTTCCTCTACTGGCAGAGAACGATAAATGAAACATACATTGCTATTATCTGCTCACCTTTCAAAGTGATAGATTACCTGAATGGAAAGGGATGTTGCTCCTGGGCTTCAGAGAATTATACAGACCTCTTCATGAATATTAATATCAAATGGCAGGGCAAAATTGCCACAGTAGAGGCCGAACTATTGGGTAATGCATTCTTCCTTTATTTTATACTTTACAAATACACAATGTTTTTCACTTTTCTTGTTTTCAATATCTCCTCTAGAAAGCAATGACATCATTATTTCTTTACTAGTGACAGTACTAGCCATAATTTTTGGGTGAAAACAGCATCTTCAGTTTCGAATAGTAATTTTAGACATCTAAATATTATTGTACTACCAAAGAATGTTGGTAAAATCTGCCAACCAAAAGGTTACTCATCTGGTTTTTGTTTTTTTATTTTTTGCAAAGGCAGACTGGTTATTAATACTAATGACAGCACTCTAATTACTTAAAATGTACTAGGGACAGTGTATTTCCAGAAAACAAGTATTTACCTGAAACATCACTTTATTTTACCATTTACAGCTCAAATTCTGAAAGCTTTTTAACCTTAATGAATATGAGTTACTCTTTATCAACTAAAGACTGTGTAAGTGCCCTGAAATCTTTGTCACCAAGGTGACTGTATTTCAGATGGAGATGGAGAGGCAGAAAATGTGAACAATCAGCTTTAATGGATCTGACCCAGGACTGTTCCCTAGAAGTTGTCTCATTAGTTAAATCCATGATGTCAATTGGCTTCCTGACCACTGGCCTCTAGATCTTCTATGTCATGGCTAAACACTTCCCGGAACTTTAGTTTACCTAGCCAGAGTTTACAATAGAAAGATATGCTGCTTTGAAATACCATCTTTTAGGAAAATAAATCCAAAACATTTTATTAATCTGAGATTGGGGGGGTCTGTAGTATTGAGAAAGTGATTAGGCAATAGTTCTGAGCTACTGAGCAATATTCCTTAAAATGAAAAGAAATTTCTGAAAGAAAAAATAGTGATTTTATAATTGGCAGTTGTATTGTGTCTCATTAGCTTCTATTTACCTTACCCCAAACTAACTGTCCTTATTTGAGGGCAGATATGGGTAATTATTAACTTCTAGTCATCAAAGCACATATGTGCTTTGTGTTTATATGTGTCAAAAATCTACGGAGATCACAAAGAACATAGACCAAAAGCCCAAAAAACATGTTTTCTCAGACATAATCCTGAAAAATTTTAGTTCAATTTTATTTATAATGCAATAAAATATTCTAGGATATTATGGAAATTTTTCAATGACCCTGAAGGAATAGTGTCATGATTTTCTATGAACTAAAATTCCCCCAAAATTTGTTGAAAGAAGTCAGTCCAAGAAAAATCTGCTGTACAGTGACGGAAAATTCTGCTCAGTAAGCATTAGGGGTGCTTACAACAATTGGACTGGAAGAATGCTGGGAAAGGGAAAGTAACAACAATAGGGGTACAGTCCCAGCTATATTATCAACCTCATCTTCCTTCATGTGAAAGATCAAATTGTGCCTTTGTAAATTATTCACTTTTCAGACTTCACCTCTGAGACTTGGAGCAAGACTCTACATTTGTTATTTGAAGCCGTCAATGTCCGTTTCAACTTTCTAGACACAAAGAGTCAAACAATGTGACACTGTGAAAGCCTTATGGGTGTTTTCATAAGAAGAGCAAAACAGAAAGTTCTGCAATTTTTAGCTAGTGTTAACAGTGGAGCTAGATATTTAATATATGTTCCTTGGATCCAGTTCACATTGACAGATGAGCCACTATTTAAATAGCCATTCACAACTGGCTGTCTTCAGGAATTGGAAGCTGCCATTCCTATGATGGAAGATCTAATTCATAAGAGCAGCTCACCACATTAAAAATGAAAAACACCAGTCTAGTGCATAAACCTAAATTAAGCTTTAGTAAATGTTCAGACTTAGATAAATCATCTGTGTTGGAGCTAAAGAAAGATTCTTTAATATCTGATCAAGTCTGAGTTGCTTATCTGATTGCATATGCAAAGTGAACTCATTTCAAGGAGTTCATGGTGTTTGGCATACTCTGCATTAGAAATTGGAAAAGTATGGTTTACAGTGGCAACTCAATGATTATATGACAACACATTTTTGGGCATGCCCAATATCTCCTTGGTTTTGTAAACTGTTCCTATGTATCTAAAGTTGGCCTTCAGTTCACTATATACCTTAAACCTCTGATCCTCCTATCTTGACCACAGCTGTTTGTTAGGAATCAGTACCAAGGCTTTGAGTGTGTTAAGCACTTTACCAACTCAGCTACATACTCAACCTCTTCCATATACTAATATCTTCCCTATCATTGTGACCTGAGTTTACAGCTGCTTATTCTCTTTCAGCCACTTTCATACCCCACCTAATCCTCCACAGGTCTGTAATTTTACCAGTCAGGATTCAAAGTGCTGGGTGTTTTGCCTTGTCTTCTGCTATGCAGTTCATGTCAACCCATTTGTCTGGTATTACCAACTCTTCCCAAAATTAATTAGGCTAAGACATCCCTTTACAAAACATGGGATACTGCATCCTCTTGGAGTTTGAAGAATCAGTATGTTGAATGTGGAAAGCGCAGAATTGACTCCCTTTGGAGAAAACCCTAACCTATGGGAAATGGGAAAGAACCTCGATCATAACTTCACCATCTTTCCTTAAATGGCCTATTGAGTTACAGGACATAGACATCCTAGTTAAATTAACACACGCTTTCCAATTATGTGAATTCACATGTTATATCATATTATGCAATGTGCTTTTTGTTTTGTGTTCATTACAAAGTATCATCATCCATATGATGGTATTTACTTCCCTACCTTGCATGCTTGCCACTCACTTTTACTGATTTGAGTCTGTACCTTTCCAAAAAGAGCAAAATCATCCTTGCCCCAGGTTCCAGAGAATCTGAACTAAGACATCTAGTTTGAAGTCATCTCTACATTCTCAGATGTATTTCTCAAGTAAATAATGGGATACTCTGCCTTGTATAAACTTTTACAATGTCTGTGTCCCAAAAAGCAGTAATAGCCATGTTAACACATACTTTAATTTTTGTGCTTCTATACAATCATAAAGCAGTATCACTTGATTTAAACTCTGTAATGTTGATGAAATAATAGTGACTTATTGTTATGCTGTTTTAAGAAGGAAGAACATAAGGTCATATTTTCTTACATTGTTTAAATCTGATCATCACGATAAAAGTTACCTAAACTCTCAAGGTAAAAAGAATTTGAGTTGCGCCTCAGTTCTATGACCTATTTAACTGTGCAATCTTAATTATATTGTCTAATCTCCAAACCTTTTTCCATGTCACCAAAGTGTGTAACAGACATGTATTGTGTAATGTTGCAAATCAGCAACCCTATGCTTATTTGGTAGTGATATACATTATGCAAAATTGAAGTTTTTCAATTAAGAAAGAATACATTTAGCTTTCTATTGAACCACAGGAAGAACTCGCACATATTTTTATAGCCAAGTATTTTTCTTATAAATAATACAATTGCAACTTAACATGACATGCTGAAAGGACATTGCTGATGCAGAGAAAGATTTGACCTTGTAATCCCTTCTTATGAAACAACTGTCAGGTCCTTGCACTTCCCTTTGTGATTTAGTCCTACTCTTTCCTACCACAAATACTCTCTACTGATGTCTCCTAACAGGCCAGACTTACATCATAAAACCTTGGCAATTTCAATAAAAACAGAAGGAACTTTTCTCTAACGTCAATGTTTCAATTATCTGGGAAAGGATACTGATGCTCCTGCTAATTTCATATTCTCAGTTCTTATATGAAACTTAGTTCTAATGGGATATTCATACTAGGACTGGCTGGTCTGATCAACTACCCATTATGAATGTCAACAAGACAAAATCCATTGTTTAGAAAGAAAAAGAAAGCTTTGTTTCGTATACATATGTGTACATGCGTGTCCACATACACACTCCTAAGTCACTGTGTATGGAATAACAACCCTTCTATAAAGGTAGATAAAACATATACCAGCCAACTTTTTCTGTAACTCCAGATAGAACTTAGGTTATGATTTCACAGGGCACAGATCTCATTTATATATTATTCTTTGGTTTTATTGTGGTGGTAATGGTGGTTTGTGCCATCTTTGCAAATGGGAAAAATATTCCCACCTATTGACTATACAAAATCAGTGCACAAACCATGATTTCCCTCACATCTGTACTAAAATATAATACAAGCAAAATTAATATAATCATTCATCACTGAATTGATTGTACATAAAAATACATGTGTAAATGTTTGGGTTTTAAAATACTACTTCAACGAGGAAGTCTGTGGCAAAACAGGTCATTAAGGAAGTGGAGCAGTCAACACATATTTTTAAATACCTTCTTTTGAAATTCCAAAATTAGGAACATACTTATAACTTGAGCATTGTGTTATAAAGGCACACTGTGGCCCATATTTTATATACCAGTGTGCATCTACAGCATATACAAATATAACAAACGTTTTAGATCTTTAAGGAGTTATAGAAATACCTATTCTTCTTCTCAATGAATTATTCTGGATAGGAAATTATGGGAATACAGGCAGATTTAAAATTTTTCTACTCTAATGAATTCCCTTCAAATCTGTTTTTAATGTTAGACATCTTTATGAATATTAATGTTCTTCAACATAAGTAACTAGAGAAAAGAATATTCAACATTCCCTTCCCCACTCCACCCACTCCTTCTGTCACTGCTCCTATGCCCTTTTAATGCCATTTTCTAACAATGAAATAGAACATGGAGGAGCCTAAGGTTATTGCTGAACATTAAGCAAATAAAACAGAAAAATCGCCATTAGGTGAATCCACATGATTAAGCTTTCTGAAGATTTACCTATCAATCTAAAATCTGAAGATTTTACATATCAAAATAGACTGTAAACTTTTGTGGACTTAATGTCTTTATTTTCACTAATAACTAGGTGAAGCATAGATTTCCTTGAATTTTAAGCAAAATCACCAAACTGTAATAGTACCTCTTACTTTATCACAAAGAAAACCCACAGATATTCTCACTCATAGCTCACTGAAGTATTACTTTTCCATATTGAATCATTTCTATTACATAGAAGATATTTATAACTCCAAATATCATTTTAGGCACGGAGAGATGGACCACGGGTTAAAATTCTGCCTCAAAAGGACCTGAGTTTGAATCCCTGATCCCACATAAAAATGCAGGCAGAAAAGGCATCATCTTGTACTTTCAGCTCTAGAAGTTAGAGCCTGGGACATTCCCGAGCAAAGCCAAGAGGAGATAAAAGCAATCCAAGATGATTCCTAAACTCACCCTTGGCCCTCCATAGGCACACTGGTGCCATCTGAAGCACACTCACACACTTACACAAACATATACACATGCATACACATACATACATACACACACAAATAAATATAAAAATATATCATTTCATCTCATGACTTGCTATTTAAGATATCTCAATATGCCTTTCTTGAAACAGGATCACATTTTGTTGCTTGGACTTGCCTGAGTCTCCCTAAACTGGCCTCAGACACGTGGTAATCATCCTATCAAATGTCTGCCACATTAGAGGGATTATAGACATGAACCACCACACCTAGCTCATAAATATTAAGCCTATCATTTGATTTAGTTACATAGCATGTTGATAAAAACAAATACTACCACCAATTCTATGTTTTGACATTTTGGCATATCTACTTCTACATAATTTACTTAGATAGCCCTATATATTTTTTATACTACAAGAACACTTTTTTCTAAGTCCATAGGCTTCAATAGTGTGTAAAAGACACTATGGCACAAAATTGTTTAAAAACTGCTGCTTCTGCTCTGCTCTAGTTGATTATTCAATCCTCCTTGAAATAGTTTTTTTTTTCTTTCTCTTGGTTTTATCAGTTTAACTTCTGATTATCCATCTCACTAACCAATTTTCTTGGTTGCTTTTTTGTTTCTTGGATTTTTCTTGTTAGAATGTTCATTCCATGACATATTTCTGGGCCCCATTATCTGCTTTGTCTGTACACTAGGTAGGTATTTATATCCCATCTGTAACCTTAGGAACATTGATAAAAGAAGACTTCAGAGATGTATCTACAGCCTCTCTGACCTACCAGTGTATTTCAAACAAACTTTTCATCACCATCCGACCCAAATCTGCAATTAACCCCATTTTATCCATCCAGGGAATTGATAACATCTTTTAACCAATTGCTCAAGCAAAACATGCCTATGATTTCTATTTTTCTGTTGTGTTCTATAATCAGCCATGAAAAAATGTTGCCAACTTAGCTTTCGAAGCACATTATGAATTTCTTCCCTTTTCTCATGTTACCTACACCCTACTTCTAGCCACCTTTATCAGTCAACTGCAGTACAGTGACCTCCCCACAACTCATTTATTGTCCTAAAATAACATTTGCTGACAAGAGTAAGAATTATCAATTAAATTTAAAAATCCCATAAATAAAACAACTAAGTACATTTGTTTCCATGACCTAACAACATTATTTCTCATAACAATGAATAAAATCCTTGTTTTTCTACTTAAAACCATTTGTTGTAAACTATTGTATTTAAAATACATTATCCAGTCTTTATCATGGTTACAAGGCCCTATATGCTCTAAGTCTCCCTTATGTCTACAACTCTGTCCCTCACTTCCTTCACATAGATTCACTAGAGTCAATCACCATGACCTCTATCTATGCAGTCTCTCAAACCTACCAAACTTCCATGTACCTCAGAAAAACTGACCTAACTATTCTAACAGCCTGCCTTTCTCTTTCACCAAATCGTTGAATGGCTACACATTTCATATCCAAATTTAATACCTAATTTGATAACATTTTCCATTCACCCAATCTAAGGAATATCTTCATTAATCCCTCTCTATTATGTCACTCTATTTTCTCATCATTGTGATATTTAAAACTGATTTTGTGTTCTTGTTTAGTCTCATTTTATATTTTCAGTACAAGCTTCATGAAAAGTGAGACATTTAATCTTATCATCTAGTAGGTATTTGATAAATCTTTGAAGAAAGAAGGCAGGAATGGAGACAAAAGGAAAGAAGAAAGGAAAAGATGAAGAAGATTAAAAAAGAGGAAAAAAAATAGCTAAGCACTTCATTTAAAGATCAGTCAGAAAACAATTTTAAGCCATATCTCAATAAATATTCCTTGAAAGTAAATTATTGCACAGTACTTAGTAACCTTAAAAATATTATCCTTAGATGTTAATGAACAGACAGTTGTGAAAGTTTATTAAGATTGAACAAACAATATTGCAGCTCAAAGGGTCTAATTACAAAATGAGACAACCACTTACTTTCCAGCCCTATCCACATTGCCAAGGTAACCATAAGGAGTTCATTGTCAGTAAAATCACTCAGCTAAAGAATAACGCAAATAGTGTACACATGTTGGCACACATATATACACCAAACAACAAACACACACACACACACACACACACATACACACACACACACACAAAACACATCACATCATATACACATACACATATATAGGAAAAGAAAAAAGCAAAGTGCGCAACCTTTCCACTTAGATGAGCTAATTGTCCCCTGGAAAAAATGTTCATTAAAAATTAAATGTTTTGATACTGCATGTTCTTTCCTGTATGTAAATAGTAGAGTCAAACTTTCAGAATTTTGCAGCTTGAAACTGTCAGCCCCACAGGTTATTTTTTAACAAGAGATGGCTATTGACATAGAATCAATGACTATTGAGAACTTAGTCTGAGGTAGGAGACCAAACTCTCTCCCTTCAAGGACCAGGGAATTGAAATTTTAAAAAAAGAAGACACTAAACTAGTGCAGAAGGTATAAAGTCATGAGTGAAAGCTCCCAAGTCTTTCAGAAAACTTCTGTGATAATCTCTAGAGATAACCATGAGTAACTTCATCTGGAATATCTTTTAAGAAGTTACGTGCATGCATTATATACATATCTACATAGTTCTTATAAGTGTAAAATTAATATAGCAATAATTTGTGACTTTTAAAAACTTGATAATATATACCGAGTATGTGCCAATGAATACATACAATTCTTCTTCATTTTTTGTGGCTACATGCTATGATATTTATCCAATTATGTAATTATGTAGCCTACATTGTATGAATGAAAGGTTAAAATACATAGCTACTCTATTGCAATAAATGATACTGAAGAAATAAAATAGTATAGCATCTAAAAATGTTTAAGATACTAAACATGGAAATCATACATACAACTAAAATTCTAAGGCAAATCTCATGTTTCATAATGATAGGATACTGGGACACTAGCATACAAAGTAATTTTGTGGCATGAAGCATTTTAAAGGTAGGGTTTCTGTTCTAATATTCTCCTCACAGAGAAGGAAAATAAAGGTAGAACCGTAAGTGCTCTAGTCCAGATACTTCCTTGTCCATACTTACTTATTAAAGGAGTATCTTATGAGAATCTATGTTTTCACTCCATTATATGCTGGAGTTCAAAGATCTTGATTCCTCTAGCAGTTACTCTTCTCTGTTGCTCTAAAACACTATTCAAAGTCAAACAACTTAAAGGAGAAAAGGGAGATTTATTCAGTTTATGGTTTCAGAGAGGAACTATAGTCCTTTATGGCAGAAAAAGCATGGCTGGCTGACAGAACCTGGAGGCAGCCTATGTCATATCCAACAAGGAGACTGAGAGCTGCAAAACTGCCAACTATAAGAGCAGACCTCTCTTCCAAGTAGGGTGAGGCTAAGCAACCTCAAGGCCCACCCCCTCTGACTGCCTTTCTCCAGCAAGGCTCCAGTTAAAGGTGCCAAGACCTTCCCAAACAACTGAAGATTCAAACACATGAATCTGTGGGGGCCAACTCACATTTCAAACTCACATGACAGTTCCAATAATTGTTAACAGTAGGAATTAAGATAATTAACTTCCCTAAATTTAAAATGCTAGCTATGAAATCAAAACAATGAATGTAAAGCTAAAACAAAAGTCCCAAAGGAACAGCCTATTGAAATGCTTATGGCGCAGACAATGCTCAGTGAATACTGTTGTTAGCTAAAGAAGAGATAAGATACAGCTTTCTGAGTTGTAAGTTCACAGTTTCAATTTTGTAGAAAATGTGTGTGTGTGTGTGTGTGTGTGTGTGTGTGTGTGTGTGTGTGTGTGTCTGAGAGAGAGAGAGAGAGAGAGAGAGAGAGAGAGAATTATAAGAATTAATAAAATTGTATCCAGAGGAAATCAGGACCACTATGAGTCCAGTAAACTTGAAGACAGAAAATGGTCATAGAGTTGTATTGCTCTTCAGTATCTCCTTCAGTTTTGGCTAATTGTCCCAAATGTCTATATCCCCATTAGAAAGGCATCCAATACTATTATGATCTCAACTAGAGACTTTTCCTCGCTATGCCAATTTTTGCTCCAATTATTTCTCCATTTCTTGACACACAATAAAGAACCTATTCTCTGTATCCCATTCTAAAACACTCTCATTTGGCTTGACTAGGGAGGGGGATACTGGACCTAGAGGGAGTGAGCAATTAGGGAATTTATAAATGCAATATATATATATATATATATATATATATACACATATATATACATACATATATATTTGCTATGAATGAACATAATCAATCACCCACTAAAACACCTATAATTTTCAGAAGTCCCAGGAAAGAAAGGGGACAGGAAGAAAAGAAATTGCATTCTAAAGGGACTCAACATAATGATAATTGTCTAATGCTAACACAAAGCAGTGTATCCACAATGCACCCCAAACTCTGATGTAACATACACACTTGACTTTGACACAAATAATTGGTTTTTCATATATCCTAAAATATTCAACATGTGTGGTATCCTCTATCTCCATGTTTGCCTGAAATGTACTAACCGCCGTGCTAAGCCTTGGAAGACAAGACTGAAGCAACTCAAATTTTTTCTCAAGACATTGTTCATTAATTAATATATTACTCTTCTATGCTGCATCATGTTACCACAAACTTAGTGATTTAAAACAAGATTCATTTATTACCTCAAAGTTTCTTTGACTCAAAAGTCCTAATAAGGGGAATCTTTGCTTAGAATATCAAAAGCCTATATCCATTTGGGCTGTATTCTCATCTGTAGGCTCAACTGATGCTGGGTCATGTGCCAGACTCACTGAAGTCATAGGCAGAATGTCTGTGTTTGTAGCTACAGGATTCACAGCAACTGGTTTCCTCAAAGCTACTAAGAAGTCTCTTGTATAAAACTGTCTTGTAACACAACATAGGACTGGCATTGCATCATGTCTATAATACTTGATTAGTTGGAACAAGTTACAATCCCAAGACAAAGGATATGAAATTACATAAGCATGTAAACACAGTATGGTAGAGATCATGGGGTTGACATTAATTCTGTCTGTCACAGTTGTGGTTAAAGACAAGAGATATTTATGAAATAGTATGGTACATGCTAGAATGGTCAAGTATTGAATGCTACATACATATTACTCTCTGTATGGATGACAATTGTGGTGCAATACCTCCTAATGGTAAGGTCTATGTGTATGAATTAGGGGAATACTGAACAGTAAGTGTTTCAAACAGATAGTGATAGAATTATAAAATACCTTATAGCTTAAAAATAACACAAATATATAAGCCATGTTTCATAATTTTGGCTTTAGTCTATGAATTGCTGGCATCTCAGAAAGAAAAAAAATATACTCTATCATAGGCACTGTATCACACTCAATGATTTTACATATTTTATTAAATATTTAAAGGGAAAAGTGTTTTAAAATTATGATCATTGCTCTTAGGGGAAAGTGCTTGCTTCCAATGCATCATAAAGAAAAAATCTTTTCATTTCATGAGTTCCTATCATTATTTCAAACAGTGATATCCCAAAATTTTGGTACACCTTTGGTCCTGAATGATCCCAGCTCAAATCTGAATTGTTTGTCTATTGCTGAAGTAATTATCTTCTGAAAAGAAAGGCCTCATGGGTGGAAGAGCACCAGCTGTTGAAAGCTCACTACTACATGCCAGGAGAACAGCCAATTGCCCAAATAAAATATGTGTCTTAGTAAGGTGGAATTGTTTAATCTAATTTGCTCTTTCAAATTTGAATGTGGCCAGTTCTATGTGTGAAATGTGCTTGCGAAACAATATGCTCTTACTGATTAAGAAAACATTCTCTTATGACACTTACATTGAAACTTCATTTTAATAAGTCCCCTAAAGCTTGGGTACCATAGTTCATAACAGTGCATTGTAGTTGGGATTATTGCTAAATAATTACATTGCCATAAAAGGGAAGTGACATTACTGAGACAATAAATATGCTATTTTATTCACTCTAGTAAATACCCTTATTATCTGTATTTATCTCATAAAATATGACAAGCCCTAAATTTCCACAAAAAATTTTTGAAGACCAACCTCAGCCTTTGTTGAATTCCTGAAGGTTGTCAAATTTCTTAGCCATGGTTAACCTCTAGTCCAGAACATGAATACAGCTTGTTGTGACATACTTCAAGCAAACATTCATTAAATAGCTTTCAAAGATATGTCCTAATATTCATATTCTTATAATGTGGACCCTAAGGAGACTTTGTAATAGAAGAAATGAAAGCCTTCCTATTTAATATAAGCAATATAAAATGGGTTTGGTGAGCAGTCCATAGATACTGTCAATCTTCGTTAGAGTTTGAGCATGCCTCCAGCTTCACTCCTTTCCTAAATTTTCTTAGCGCTGTCTTCTTCCTTGTTTCAGGATGATTCCAAAGTGTGTTCCAGTATCAGTCAGAGTCACACGTTTTCTATGTTTACATCTGGCCAGGCCAAGGGGAAGAGGGAGTCTTTCAACCATGCAACAAAAACTCTGACAATTGAAATAAAAGGACCACATTTGGAATAATACCTAAGGTCAGGGGAATGTCACTTACTCATTGATTCTACCCTACATTTTGCAAGTGAGTGTGTTTACATTTCTATACTTGCATGACAGTGGTAGGAGGACCAGTTTCTTTTAGGCAATATATAGGTTGCAAAGACTATTTCATATCTGCATCTCAATATTGTTGTCTTGCTCAGAATTCTGTGCATATTGCAAGTGGTCTACTGAGGTACCTAGAGAATGTCAAGAGACCATCTTTTGAGTCTTAATAATATACCACAATAGAACAATCCATAGCTATTCCCAAGAATTTCAAATTGAAACTTTGTGCTAGCAACAACACAGAACTCAACTATCTCAGCCCTATAGATCTAACTCTCCATATTTACATGAAAATTAAAGCAACTCTAGGGTTGGGACATGTAAATGACCTTAGCCAACTAGAAGCCTATACCTGACTAGCTGACAGAATAATCTTGGAATGTTATTTAATTGTGCCATTTTGAGATGATTCCTTTTCATAATATTCATTTTGCCCCTAAAATTTTCCAGGCCTTCACATCTCTCAAGATATCATGATACTTTTTAGGAGCCAACCAAATTATACATAATGCATTTTATGTTCCTAAATTAACAAAGTGACTTTAGATCTGTGAAGGGTGTTAAGAATTATATAAGCTATGTAAGTATTTTTATTTGTTCAAACATTTCCAGTTTTCTTCAGGAATTAAAAGTTTCATAGAACTTTACATTTCCTAAACATGCTCATGATATTATGTATAGGATAAAAAGGTAGTTTAAAAAAGTATGTCCATTTTTTCCTGAGGAGCCTAGAAGACAACTTTCAAATTTTTGACTTCCAGAGTACCAAATCATAAAGGTTGTCAATTTCTTTCTCAGTTCTAATCATCATTCAACAGGGTCAGATTTCCCTAGGATAAGGATTTGAGTGCCAAGTAGTATCTTTGAGAAATAATCTCAGGGAACATGGATAGGGTTGGTGAGATGGTAAGCAATAACAGCCAACTCAGGTATGTTTTCAATGAGCAAATGTATACCATAATCTGTCATTTAATTTTGCTGGAGATTTCCATGGGTATGGGTAGAGATCACTTTCAATACTAATACTAACCCATCCTAAGATCAAGAAATCAGTGAGTTTATTCTTCAAATACCTCCTGTCATTGTTCAAGGGACTGTCCACAAGGGGGCATTAACTCCTGAGTATTTCAGCCCTGCCCATGCAAAGACCAAAGCAAGGTTCAGAAGTAGTCACAGGTGCCTGCAGAATGCCCGCAGAATGATGTAGATAGCATGCAATGCTCCAGTGATTAAAAAGGAAAGTATTCTCTGGGGACTGGGGGGAGGAGGCACCGGGGGATGGGGATGGAGGGGTAAGGGGAGGGGGAGCAGGGGGGTGGGGGGGAGGAGGAGGGAGGGAAGGAACCGGTGTACATACTAAGTTTGTATGAGTGGAAATAATAAAAAATGTTTAAAAAATAAAATAATAAAATAAAAAATAAATAAAAAGGAAATACACATATGTGGGCAATGCCTAAAGGTTAAAAAAAAATACTGTATCCTGCTTGATATCAGTCCTATATATCATTGGTTGGCTTTAGTTGTTACCTTAAAAGATTATTGCATTCAATGCAATTTCAGTTTTTTGGGGTTTACTGAAGTTATCTCGTTTGCATAGCAAGGCATCACAGCAAAGCGAAAATAATCCTGAATTTGGAAAAAACAGAATTGGATTTTGGCACTGACTCTGTGGCCTTACCTATACTGAGTTTTGACCTTGGACCTCAGTTTATTCAATATAACTAGAGCTCTTAAGCATCCACCCATTACATAAAAGCCATCATGTGATTTCTTTCACAGATATTAACTCACATATCCATTGTCTTAGTTTCATATTCCTTTGCTTTAATACTTAACCTAAACAATTTAGGAGAACAAGGGAATTTTATTCTAGCTGACAATACCAAGTTATAGTTCATATACCATTTGGAATCAAGAGAACTGGTCACGTCACATCCATACCAAAGGCAGAGGACAAGGACCAATGTTGTTTTTTAGCATACCAGATTATAAACTTTCAACTAGTTCTCATATGTATTCTCTCTCTCTCTCTCTCTCTCTCTCTCTCTCTCCAACTTGCTAGAAAATGATACTGCCCACTAACTAATTTCTCATGCATATGACAAAATGTCCAAGTCTCAAATGTCAAGTTAACAACCGTAACTAACTAGCACATCACTCATGATATTTGATGAGATGAGAAGTATTATTATTATTCCCATTTTTAAATAAAATATTGAGTTGATGGTTAGCCAACTTGAGAAAAAGTCTACAGATAGTGGTAGATTGAGGAAAGTAATTTTGCTCCAATTTTACACCTTTAACCCCACCAAACTTCTTCTTAGCACAGTGTTTTGGTTTAAACAGGTATGGTTCCTCCAAGACCCATGTGCTAAACTTTTTCTCCCAGTGTGGCAGTACTGGGAAGTATTGAGACCTTGAAGAGGCAGAATATAATGGGAAGTCCTTAGGGTTTTGACAGAAAGTGATCTAAAAGGACCATAGGACCACAGTGTCTTCCTATCTCTCTTTGGAAGTGTACTATGCCATATGTTCTTGCCATTATATGCTGTTTTTGCCAGAGATTCAAACTAATGGAGCCACCAGATCTTGAATTGGAAATTCTAGAAACATAAACCAAAATAAACCTTTTCTCTTTTTACCATGCTTGCTTCTAGTATTGAATTTTAGAAAAATATAGCTGACTAATATTCAGAGTAATCTCCAGAATCCCTTAATTACTAATGAGCAGAAATTTTTGACCACTCATAAAACCAAGCAGGAGAATGCTACACTGTTTTCCACATGCTTTCACTTCTGTTGTTTCACACAACTTAACTAATGTCATGAAATAACTTTAAAAAGTTTATAGACTCTAGGAGCATACTACAAGATCAAGTACCTAGTAGCTCTTAATATATCTTTCTGTGGAAATGCCAGTCCATGTCTACACCAGAGAAAGATATGATTTAAATATTTTCCCAAAGGAAATGAATTGCTACATCTGTTCAATACTGTTCCAAATATTTTGCCAATCATGGAAGCTTCAGACCATCTAAAACTAATTTTCTGACAGCTTTATCCTAGTGTATACATCTTCCAATTTAACCTACTTTTACTCAAAATGCCATGAACTAGTTATCATCAGTATTAGGAAAGAATTTTCTATTTCTATCCAACAGTGACATATATCAGCTCCAGATAATCATGACAGTCAATTCTACTTAACTATTAGCCAAAAAAAAAAAAACCCTGATGATCACTTTCCATTGTTTTAAAGTTTCCTGTAAGGTCATATCATAAAGATTAAATTTAATTAATTCAATTATAGAATGTGCTAATTTCCTATTACATGCAGTTAATTATATTAAGGACTGAAATGTGAAGACAGAGATATCTTTTCTGATGATCCTTCTCTTTTCAATGCTTAAATCATTGCTGGTGAAAGGTCCATATGCAATATTCATTCCAGTTATTTGAACAAGTGAATGATGTGAACAAGCTAGACTCAAACTGTACACTGGATATGGAACTAGCTGGCCTCAGAGTGTACAGTAGTTTCTATTGGAATTCTTTCATTCATTCAATGAATGCTGGAATGATGCACTTATAAAACCAGTACTGATTATTATGTGCCAAGAATTTATTCTGAAGAAAATAATTTCTTCGAATAAGCAAGACAAATCTGGATTTTACCTTCATGAAATGCCTGGTTTATTCAAGTGCTACATAAATACCTTGGCCATTCTGTCCTTGACACACAAATCCCCTCCCAACAGCCAATTTTGACCCATTGCGCATATATCCCAAGTGTTTCTACCACATACTCTTACTGATTGATACCCCCCCAAATCAATAAAAATTAGATATGTGTGTTTTCGAAAATGACAAAAAAATTATCCTGTTTACTTTAAAATTTCTCATGATCAAAAAAAAAGGGTCACATAGAGAAAGATCTGGGGCAAATGGAATTTTCCACATATGGAAGGGATGAAGTTAAAAGAGAGAAGCTTGGTGGACAATCATCCCAGTAAACACCAGAAGAAAGTGCAGAATCTCTCATACCTGGTTACTCTGAGGCCATATTCTCTTTTGAACCTTTGAAGTCAAATTTTTCATTAGGTTTGACTTTTTCTTTCTTACATAAAAGAATAAAAAAAAAAGTCCTAGTAAGGGAAGAAGGTGACAGAAGAAAAAAAAAATGGAACCACTGGTGCTACAACATGCAAGTCAGAGCTCTTCTAAATAGGAACTGTGATATGAAGTGGAATATGCCTTTAATGTCCTTTAACACTCCTGGACATTCTACTCACCCTTTGAAGCAAGAATTCATCTGGCTCTTTACTAACTTTATACTTAGATTTCTCACTATGAACAGCAACTAAGGCTGTGACTCTGACTGTGGTAACATGTAACTTGAGTGCATGCTTCAGTGACTACTTTGGTCAGCTATTGGATGACCTACTCGACTTTGACAGGTTTCTCTGGTTCAGGACAGTTTACAGGACAGAGTGTAAATATAACTACTCTTAATTCTTTTTGTCCCCCAAGACTCTGAATCCAGCAATGCTGGAATGATTCAGGCCTGGCAATTCTCACATTTCTCTTATCTCTAAGACCACTTTTCATGTTCCCTTTGATGTACCTTGAAAATATTCTCAACCTGAATCCTCAATAGAAGTGAAATCCTCATATGTATCCCGAGCTTTTCTTGTGACAACTCTTACAATACTCACTCCTAACCTTACTAAATCCCTCTCCAAGAGCAGAATTTTACTTATCACAGGCATCCAAAAGTTCCCACTCATCTCAGCTACAGTTACCTTAATCATTTTTACAACTTCTGTTTTTTAATGTAATATTCATTGTTTCTCATAGCTTGGCATCAAGTATAATTAAAGAAGAAAATATCTTTGGTCTTTTTTCTAGCCTCCTATCTTTCAGAAGCACTGTTTTATGCTGGACATTTCTTTTCTTGCCAGATAAGCATTTTTATTAATATTTAGTCTTCTTAATTACAAACATAATGGGTGGTTGTCCCTGACTCCCTTCCTTACTCCCCATCCCTTCTGCTCTCCATTCCCTTCAGCAAATCCATGCCTCTCCCACCCACCCTCCTGTCTGTCTGCTTGTATGTACCATAGGATTCCCTTTGGGTTGTCTGTATTTATATGGACTTGAGTTTCTGTGGCAGATTAAATGGTCCTTCCTTGGGTAGACCCACTGATAGTGGTATGTCCCTTTACAGGTCTAGACCTAGCCCCTAACATTTCACCTGAATGTTATTATTTCTTCTATGTTCATCACTAGTCTACAGGGAATGTTGATATGCCAGTCATAGTGCATGTCTGGTTAGAATAAGTCTTATCGTAATAAGGTTTTAGGTGCAGCAGCCCTATCATTAGTGGAATTACTTGACCAGTGGTGGACCTCCCCATCTTTAGGCTCTTACAAGCTTACCGCCCTTCTTCTGCAAAATTCCCTGAGCCTTAGGATGAAGAGACATCTGATTGGTCTAATTGCAACTGAGTGTGTTAGGGTCACCAATACTCTGGTTGGTTATTGTTGTCTATATCACTGCTCTTCTATTCCAATAAGTTGTGTCTTCTTTGGGTATTGAGTACTTTTCTTTTGTTTGTGGGTGTTGTAAGAGTTTCTGTTTGATTACATTCAACTGAATGTTTAATGTTAGGATCCGCTTGTAAAGGAGAACATGCAGCATCTGTCTTTCTGTGTCTGGGATATTTCACTCAGTATAATTTATTCCAGTTCCATCCACTTACTAACAAAATTCATTAGTTCATCTTTCTTGATAGCTGAATGGTTTCTACTCTTAGATATATTCCCAAAGAACACATAGGCTTTTCTTTGGAAGATGCACTGAAAATTTTTGTGTCTTGAAAAGAACATGTACATAGGGATGCAACGAACTTAGATTTTTTAACATTTTTTATTATTATTTCCGCTCATACAAACTTAATAGGTAAACCAGTTCCCTCCCCTCTCCTCCTCCCCCCGAACCCCCTGTTCCCCCTCCCTCCCTCCCCATCTCCCAGTGCCTCCCCCCCCCAATTCCCAGAGAGTCCTTTATTGTGTATGCCTAACTCTCCTCTTGGCCCTCCTTTCCGATGACATAAAAGGACCCAGTGGCATTTTCCTGAACCCTTTCTCATGTTCCCCTTAAGCATAGGAACACTACTCTGGCCATCAATCCCTTGCCTCCAAGGATCTTGGTGCTTTTAGCCGATGTTAGACTTTGTGAGGTCAATACTGTGACGGACATGGCGCAGGGCATGCAAAGTCCTATTATGATTGCTTCAGCCCTATCTAGTGTGGAGACTCTTCAAATCATTGCTCCCCCCATCCTTTTGCTCTTACAATCTTACCGCTCCCTCTTCCGCAGATGTCCCTGAGATTCAGGATGGGGGGAGATTAGGCTGGCTTATTTCTATGTGGATGATATAGAGTCTCTGAAGTTCTGGATTGTGGTGTGTTGATTTTCTTTTGCAGTTTTGCTGCTCCTGCAATGCCCTTCACTTCATCCTGATGGGCACTGTATGTCACCCCTTGCATTCTTTGGAGGTCGATTTTCTCTGCTGTAACATGGTCCCCTCTCTCCTTGTGTCTGGTGTGGCTCTCCAACCCGACCCCTCCTGTTCACAAAACTTGCAATTACGGTATTACATAGATTTACCCTTGAGTGTCTCAATGTGGGCTGGGTGAATTTGGTACTAGGAGCCACCTATTACGGAGTACATACAGCGCTTAACTTTCTGGGATTGGGATACTTCACTTAATATAATTCTTTCTAATGACATCCATTTCCCAGCAAATTCCAGTAATTCATCATTTTTCATGGCTGAATAATACTCCATTGTATAGATGTACCACAGTTTCCTTATCCACTTGTCAACTGTTGGACATTTAGGTTGATTCCATGACTTTGCTATTGTAAACAGTGCTGCTATAAACATAGTCGTGCTGGTGCTATCGAGGCGAACCTCTGCTGCATGGGGGGTTATTACCAAAAGTGGAATAGCAGGGTCATATGGCATTTCAATCTTTAATTTCTTGAAGAATCTCCAGACGGCTCGCCAGAAGGGCTGTATGAGTCTGCATTCCCACCAGCAATGTAGCAGAGTTCCCCTCTCTCCACATCCTCTCCAGCACTTGTTGTTGTTTGTATTGTGGATTTTTGCCATCCTAACCGGGGTGAGATGATATCTCAGGGAAGTTTTGATTTGCATTTTCCTGATGGCTAAAGAAGTGGAGCATTTTTTAAGATATTTGTTAGACATTTTAATTTCATCTCTGGTAAAATTTCTTTTAAGTTCCAGGGCCCATTTTTTAATTGGGCCATTGATTTCCTTGGTGTTTAATTTTCTAAGTTCTTTGTGCACTCTGGACAGTAGAGCTCTATCAGATATGTGGTTACTGAAGATTTTCTCCCATTCTGTGGGTTGCCTTTGAGCTCCCGTTACAATCTCTTTATCTGAACAGAAGCTCTTTAATTTCACAAGATCCCAACTGTTGAGAGTTGGTAGCAGTGACTGTGCCATTGGATGTCTGTTTAGGAAATGTTGGCCTAGCCCAATCAGCTCGAGGGAGTTCCCTATCCTTTCAACTATGGTTTTTATAGTCTCTGGCCTGATATCAAGGTCCTTGATCCATTTGGAATTAAGTCTTGTACATGGTGACAATTACGGGTCCAGCTTTAATCTTCTGCATGTGGAGATCAAGTTTTGCCAGCACCATTTGTTAAAGATGCTGTTTTTTTCCATTGGATTCTTTGGGCCCCTTTGTCAAAAATCAAATGGCTGTATTTTTGTGGGCTTATATCTGGGCCCTCAACCCTTATCCATTGATCTGTGTGTCTATTTTGGAGCCAGTACCAGGTGCTTTTTACAACTATGGATTTGTAGTATAGACTAAGGTTCTGTATGGTAATACCTCCAGCAGTGTTTTTGTTATTCAGGATTGTCTTTGCTATCCTGGGTCTTTTGTGCCTCCATATGAATTTTGAGATTATTTGGTCAACTTCTTTAAAGAATTGCTTTGGGATTTTAATTGGTATAGCATTGAATTTGTATATTGCCTTAGGTAGGATAGTCATTTTTACAATGTTGATTCTGCCAATCCAGGAGCATGGGAGGTCTTTCCACCTTCTGATGTCTTCAGCAATTTCTTTCTTTAGGGTTTTAAAGTTTTCATTGTAAAGGTCTTTTACCTCCTTGGTTAGGTTAGGTTTATACCAAGGTATTTCATTTTTTTAGGGGCTACAGTAAATGGGATTGTTTCTCTCAAGGCTTTTTCACTTCTTTCATTCTGGGCATATAGGAAGGCCTCTGATTTTTGCACATTTATTTTGTATCCTGCCACACTGCTGAACTTCTCAATTAGTTCCATGAGCTACCTGGTGGAGTTTTTGGGATCCCTCAGGTATAAGATCAAGTCATCTGCAAATAGGGATAGCTTGACTTCTTCCTTGCCGATTTGAATCCCTTTTATGTCCCTTTCTTGCCTTATGGTTTCAGCTAAGACTTCAAGTACAATATTGAATAGAAGGGGTGAGAGTGGACAGCCTTGTCTAGTTCCTGATCGAAGTGGGAATGCTTCCAATTGTTCCCCATTGAGCATAATCCTTGCTGTGGGCTTGTTGTATACAGCTTTTATTATATTGATAAAGGTTCCTTCCATTCCTACTGTCTCTAGCGTTTTGATCATAAAAGGCTGTTGGATCTTGTCAAAGGCTTTTTCTGCGTCTATTGAGAGTATCATGTGGTCTTGGACTTTGGACTGCTTTACATGATGAATTACATTTATTGATTTGCGTATGTTGAACCAACCTTGCGTGCCGGGGATGAAGCCTACTTGGTCCCTGTGAATGATCTTTTTGATATGTTTTTGAATCAGATTTGCTAAGACTTTGTTGAGAAACTTTGCGTCTGTGTTCATCAGGGAGATCGGCCTAGAGTTTTCTTTTTTAAGTGAATCTTTATTAGGTTTTGGGATTAAGACGATATTAGCTTCATAGAAGGAATTTGGTAGTGTTCCTTCCTTTGCTATTTGATGGAACAGTTCAAGGAGTATTGGTGTTATTGACTCCTTAAATGTCTGGTAGAATTCTGTGCTGAATCCATCTGGTCCAGGACATTTTTTGGTGGGAAGATTCGAGATTACTTCTTCAATTTCCTTATATGTTATAGGGCCATTTAAGTAATTCACAACTTCCTGATCCAATTTAGGTAAGATGTGTTTACTTAAAAATTCATCCATCTCTTGTGTGTTGTCAAACTTCACTGAGTATAAGTTTTTGAAATATGATGTTATAATTCTCTGGATTTCTTCGGTATCAGTAGTGATTAGTCCATGTTCATTTCTAATTTTGTTAATTTGGGTTTTCTCTCTCTTGCTTTTGGTTAATTTAGCTAGGGGTGTATCTACCTTATTGATTTTTTCAAAGAACCAGCTTTTTCACTGGTTGATTTTTTCTATCGTTTTCTTAGTCTCGATTTCAGATATTTCTCCCCTTATTTTGCTAATCTCCTCTCTTCTGCTACTTTTAGGATCAGATTGCTCAAGTTTCTCTAAAGCCTTAAGCTGCATCGTTAAGTTATTTATTTCTGATGTTTCCATTTTTTTTGATGTAGGCATTAAGAGCTATGAATTTACCTCTTAGGACAGCTTTCATTGTGTCCCAGGAGTTTTGGTAAGTTGTATTTTCGTTATCGTTCACTTTCAGGAAATCTTGAATTTCCTTTTTAATTTCTTCCTGAATCCAGTTCTCATTCAGCATCATATTGTTAAGTTTCCAGGAGTTAGTGTATTTTCTCTTGTATGTTGTGTTGTGGATGTCCAGCTTTAGGCCGTGGTCGTCTGATAGGGCACAGGTTAGAATTTCAACTTTTTTGTATATGTGTAGATTCATTTTGTGGCCCAATATGTGATCTATTTTGGAAAAAGTTCCATGTGCTGCTGAGAAAAATGTGTATTCTTTGGTGTGTGGGTGAAAAGTTCGATCGAGATCTGTAAGGTCCATTTCTTTAAGGGTTTGATTAAGTTCCAAAGTGTCTCTGTTAAGCTTTAGACCTGTTGATCTAACCCATGTTGAGAGGGCGGTGTTGAAGTCCCCAAGAATTATCGTTTGGGGATTGATTTCTTGCTTTAGACGCTGTAGGGTTTTCTTAATGAATGTGGAGGGGCCCGTATTGGGTGCATAAATGTTCAGGATTGTGAAGTCTTCCTGGTGAATTGTACCTGTGACTTAAATGTAGTATCCATCCGTATCTCTTATGATTTTCTATGGTTTGAAGTCCACTTTGTCTGAAAGTATAATTGCTACCCCTGCCTGTTTCCTGGTTCCATTAGCTTGTAAGATTTTGGACCAGCCTTTCATTCTTAGGATATGCCTATCTTTTGTGGTGAGATGAATTTCCTGAAGGCAGCAGATTGTTGGATTGTGGTTTTTAATCCAAGTTTTTAATCTGTGTCTCTTAATCGGTGAGTTAATACCATTGACATTTAATGTTATAATGGAGAAATTATTTCTAATTCCAGACATTTTTTATGTTTAGTAGATTTTGTAACCATGTTATTTGATATTTATGTTTTGGTGGTATTATACTTCCCTTCTGTCCTCCTGGATACGCTTGTTCTTTTCTTCAAGCTTGAGTATCAGTTCTATCATTTTTTGAAGGCCTGGTTTGGTAGAGATGTATCCCTTCAAGTTGTCTTTGTGCTGGAAAACTTTTCTTTCTCCCTCAATCATGACAGATAGTTTTGCCGGGTATATCAGTCTGGGTTGGCATTTTTGCTCATTTAATACTTAAAGTATGTCTCTCCAAGCTATTCTTGCTTTTACTGTTTCCATTGAGTAGTCATTTGTTATTCTAATAGGTTTACCTTTAAAAGTGAGTTGCTTTTTTTCTCTTAAAGCTCTCAGCACTTTTTCTTTGTCTTGGATGTGGAGTGTTTTGACTATTACTTGCCGTGACGATTTTCTATTTTGGTCGTATCTGTTTGGAGTGCAAAATGCCTCTTGTATTTGGATAGGCCTCTCATTCTTTAATTGTGGGAAGTTTTCATTTATGATGAATTGAAATATTTCCTCTGGTGTGGTATTTTGGGATTCTTGTTCTGGTATTCCATGAATGCACATGGTCGGCTTCTTCAGGGTGTCCCATATCTCTTGAATGTTCCGCTCCAGTATCTTTTTGGCTTTAACAATCTCTTCCATTGAGCTGGTTAATTCTCCCATTTTGTCTTCAAGATCTGAAATTCTATTTTCTGCTTCATTTGTTCTGCTGATAAGACTCTCTGTTGAGTTTTGGGTTGAAGATAACTTGTCTTTTAGTTCCATTTTAAACTCTGCCTGAGACTGTTTTAATTGCTCCATACCTATTTTTGTTTCTTGAACTGTTTTTCTCAACTCCTCCAAGTGCCTGTTCTGTTCCTGTTCAAAGTGGTTGATACGGTTGTTTATCTCTTCTCGGATTTCCTCTTTCATAGTATTAATCATGGTAAGGATCATACTCTGAAAGTCCTTATGTTGGGTTTGGCTTTCATGGCTATTTTCTGTGGATTTGTTCTGGTCGGAATCCCTCATTATGGGATTGATTCTGCAGGAGATTGGTCTTCTTGGGTTTTGTTTCTCGTGGATCTGCACTTTGACTTGTACATTGCTGTTTTGTTTTTTAGGACCTTTCAGTTTCTGTGTTTTTCACTGAATCCATGTATTTAGTATTATTACACTTGCCAGTTATTACTAGTACTTGCCTTGGATTGGGTATGTTTGTGTATTGTTATTATTATATCCTAGATGAGGCTACTAGACTGTTAGTACGTCAGTTAATTCAGGTTATGTTACCAGGGGATGAATATTAGTTTGGTAGTGCACTTTTACGATTTAGTTTCTTGATGAAATGTGGGGGTGAGTGGTGTACTCACTGGAGTTGTATGTTGTGGGGTGGCTGTATGAGAAAGTTGATCTACAGCATTGATACTTTAAAGGATCAGTAAGGTGAAAAGAAAAAGTTTACTTATCTTTGGGCTGGATGAGAAGAAACTCGCCCATGTGATATACTGATTGTAGTGGAGTCCAGATGTATGGCCTGTGCTCCCTTTGTTCCTTAGAATTTTGCTTGCATTTCCTTTGGGCTCTATTGAATTCTGAGTAGCAGTGTGTCTTCCGTGGACCACGTGCGTAGGTCCCCGGTGGTCCAGAGAGGCAGAGGGTCTGATGTTGATGGCAGAGTTTTCACCTGCAATCTAGGAAGGTGGGCGCGGAGAGGGGCGGGGCCCGGGGCAAAGCAGGCTGTGCAGAGTGGTGCTGCTGGCCCAGTGGCTTCTGGGTGGGGGGCGGGGCTGGGCTGGGCTCTTTTGCTCCCTGGCTCAATGGCAGAATTCTTCACCTGGGATCCAGGGAGGTGGCTAGGCACACAGGGCGGTAGCGTGCGAGGGGCTTGGGTCCGGGAAAGGGCCCAGGCTAAGCTGCAGTCGGCCTGGGTGCTCGCGGCTGGGACGCGTGCGGCTCCGGGGTGGTTGGGGGCTGGGCTGGGCTCTCTCTCTCTCTCTCTCTCTCTCTCTCTCTCACTCACTCACCTTGGGCGGGGGCGGGGCGGCGCGGTGGAGGGGGCTGGGGTCGTCCAGGCCGGGGGCGCAGGCCAAGCCGCAGTCGGCCTGGGTGCTCGCCCCCGGGACGTGTGGGGCTCCGGGGTGGTTGGGGGCTGGGTTTGAACTTAGATTTTTATCTCACCTTGACACTGCATAACTTGCAACATTGCTTATTCTTTCTTAAATTATATCCTTACATGAAATTAATAAGTGCTTTCTCATAGAATTTTTAAAAAAATGTGATGGTCTATTACAAGTTTATGTGTTTGGATTCATGCTTGAGAGATGGTAGTTTTCTTCAATTACCCTTCAATTACTAAATGACTTCAAGAATTCTAATCCAACACTCCACTCTAAATACAAACCTAATCAGTCAATAGTAAAAAATCTTTTTAATCAATATCCAAGGTCTTTCTATTCTTGAAACCATTTTCTCCACTATCAAGTGTAAGCAGATTGCCCAAAGATATTTGTTGCCAAAAGTATTTGTTACAGGGGCTGGAGAAGTGGCTCAGGGGTTAAGCCTTTGTCTTGCAGGCAGAAGGTCCTGAGTTTCGATCCTAGGCCCCATATATAGATGCCAGGCAGAAGCGGGGGCGGCCTGCATTTCTGGCCCTGGTAGGTCCGAGCCTGGTAATCCTGGGGCAGAGTAAACAAGGAGGAGGTGGAGGCGGTCCATGGTGGTTCCCAAATTCGTCTGTGGTTCTACACACACATGCACACATGCACACACACGCATACACGCACAATTGAATAAATAATAAATAATAAAAAAGTATTTGTTACAAATTCATTACATACTCAATACTGTATTCACAGAGGTAGCCAGATTTCTGCAGAACAAGGTACATTACGCAAAGAGTAATCTATGCAGCCTGAACTGAATTCAGGTAGCTAAGTAGTTTCATGACTTTCAGGTAATAGTTCTTGAATCTAGAGTACACTGGCTTGTACAATAAATACATATCTCAGTCATATGTGTCCTACAGCTCTCTATTTGTAACCAACTACTTAATAAGCATGATATTTATGCAGGTTTGAGAGCCATACTCCTTTAAAAGATGCCTCATTATTGCATAGATTATTTTTATAACTCAAGTCACATCTAAACTATTTTTGAAATCCAAGGAAATGTACTTGTCTAACATCAATAAATATGTTCATTTTTCAACAGAGCTGTTTTCTGACATTCTACTGCATATGAATTGAGTCTTTTAAAGTAACTTTTCAGGTACTGAGAACAAGTGACCTAAAGCAAATTATGGCAAAGAAAAAAAAATAACAAAACATAGCAAAAGCTTTATAGAAGTTTCTCAATGCAAGGATTAAATTTATAAAAGAAAGAATAGTTTGTAACTAATGCAAAATGATGAATAAATAAATGAATGAATAGAGCTTCTGTCCAAACCTTCAGACTTCTCCATCCAATGCACCCCGCCCAAGTTCAACAAAGCTCTTTCTGAACACTGCATGGATCCCAATTAATGTCCATTGTGCTCCAAAGCAGAGTGTTGTAATTAGATACTCTACTGAATTCAGTTAAAGCTGTATAAATACTTTAACCATTGAAGTTGAAAAAGAAAGTAATTCAATGTAGTAGTAGCACATAACACAAATTTTACCTAAACAGACATGCTTTTTAACACAATTTTTTTACTCCAATTTCAAGCTTTGGGCTTCATCCCAATACCGAAGAAAACAGAAATCTTATGAATTTCACTTGTTCCCTGATGTGATTTAACCTAACATTTATTGATTGCCTATTTCCTAGGCAGTAGCTACCATAGATGCCCTGATAGCACCCATCATTTCTCCCTGAATTTCTACCACATCCTTATTAAACAGCATTGTCTTTTTTCTTTAGCCACCTGATTTTCTTCAGGGGAGTACTCTTGGGGCAAGTTAGAGTATGCTGCAGGTCCAAAGGTCAAAAGATAATGCCTATCTATCATTTGTATCTCTGGAGGATACAAACTGATGGGTAGACATCTCAGCTTTCTCATCCTTTAAAGAGACCAGTTTGACAAATGTTCCAAATATTTCCCAAAGTGTAGAGAGAAGGTGAATCCCCATTGCCTACAACAGTAAAATGTTCTTTACTTCATTTTGCACTGTCTTCCTTTCCTTCCTTGACTCACCTTCCACTGTCCCATAGTATTTCTTACAATCTCTTTCCAATGAACTTGCTTGCATTCACAGTCTATACCCAAGTTCTGAGCTTTAGAGGATCAAAGACAAAAAACACAGGATATATATCAATGAAAAGGACACAGCCAAAACCTTGAGAAACTCTAACCCAAGAAGAAGACAGATGCAAAAAAGTTGGTAAATGCTACCTGGTGATGTAAAATATGTACAGATCATCCAGGGAAAAGTATGACTCTTCATGGCAGATAATGAAGGTATTACAAAAGTAGGAGATGGGGAGGGAGGGAAGGGGAGCAGGGGGTTCAGGAGGAGGAGGGGGGGAGGGAACTGGTCTACCTATTAAGTTTGTATGAGTGGAAATAATAATAAAAATGTTTAAAAAATTAATGAAAAAAGTGGTAAACATTAATTGAAAGGAAAAAGAGGTGGTTAACATGTACATGAAAAGAGAAGAGCCATTAAAGTCAGAGAGAATAGCATATGCAAAGGCTCATATCTTCTACCACATCTTTTACACACACACACACACACATGCACTTATTGGGAATTTCTAGGTATTTGGAGTATAAAAAAACTGGGAATATATGGATAATATGAAAGTTTAAAAAGAATTTTTTACTTTGTAGGTACTATTCTAAGAGTTTCCAATGCAGTGTGTCTACATGACCAGTCTTTTGTATTGTGTCATCTACTCCCATGCTCAGACTAACTTCAGGACTACTATGTAGTCAATAGAATGCACTGGAAGTGGTTTGTATAGCTCATGGCCTCAGCTTTTGGAAGACTTACCTGCCTGTTTTTCATTCTTGACAGAACTGAAATGCCACATTAAGAACTTTCATCAACCTGCTGAGGATAATATACAGAAAAGTTGAGAGGAAATGAAGGTTGGAGATATAGGCACATGTATAGGTACAGATAGAGGTTTTTAATGAACACTACTTTAAAAGAAATGTTCCAGATTCTAGACACTAAATCTTTAATGGTTATCTAGATATGATGAACTCACAGAAAAAAAATAGGAAAAGAATCATTGGGATCACATATTGTGAGATTTGATGTTGAAAAGTTGCTATTTCTGGAGCCATAAGACAAGAAAGAGAGATAAAAGGGATTCAAATTGGCAAGGTAGAAGTGAAGTTATCTCTATTTGCAGATGACATGATCTTATACCTGAGTGATCCAAAAAATCCACCAGGAAACTCCTGGAACTAATACAGAAGTTCAGCAGGGTGGCAGGATACAAAATAAACATATAAAAATCAGTGGCTTTCCTATATGCCCAGGATGAAAGAAGTGAAAAAGACCTAAGAGAAACAATTCCATTCACTATAGCCCCTAAAAAATTAAAGTACATTGGTATAAACCTAACCAAGGAAGTAAGAGACCTTTATAATGAAAACTTTAAAACCCTAAAGAAAAATTACAGAAGACACCAGAAGGTGGAAAGACCAGTTATGTTCCTGGATTGGCAGGATCAACATCATAAAAATGACCATCCTACCAAAGGCAATATACAGATCCCATGCTATACCAATCAAAATCCCAAAGCAATTCTTTAAAGAAGTTGACCAAACAATCTCAAAATTCATATGGAAGCACAAAAGACCCAGGATAGCAAAAACAATCCTGAGTAACAAAAACACTGCTAGACATATCACCATACCAAACCTTAATCTATACTACAAATCCATAATAATAAAAACAGCCTGGTACTGGTTACAAAATAGACACACAGATCAATGGATAAGGGTTAAAGACCTAGATATATGCTCACACAATTACAGCCATTTGATCTTTGACAAAGGGACCCAAAAGTCCAATGGAAAAAGAACAGCATCTTCAAAAAATGGTGCTGGCAAAATTATATGTCCACATGCAGAAAATTAAAACTGGACCCGTACTTGTCACCATGTACAAAATTAATTCCAAATGGATCAAGGACCTCAATATAAGGGCAGAAACTATAAAAACCCTAGTTGAAAGGGTAGGGAAATCCCTCGAGCTCATCGGGCTAGGCCAACAGTTCCTAAAGAAATCCAATAGCACAGTAACTACAACCAACACTCAACAAATGGAATTTTATGAAGTTAAAGAGCTTCTGTTCAGATAGAGATTGTAACCCCAGCACAAAGGCAACCCACAGAATAGGAGAAAATCTTCACTAACCACATATCTGATAGAGCTCTATTATCCAGCGTGCACAAAGAACTTAGAAAACTAACAACCAAGGAAACAAATGGCCCAATTAAAAAATGGGCCTGGGAACTCAAAAGAAACTTTATGAGGGACGAAATTGAAATGTCTAACAAATATCTTTTAAAAATGCTCTGCATCCTTAGCCATCAGGGAAATACAAATCAAAACCTCTCCGAGATATCATCTCACTCTGGTCAGGATGGCAAAAAATCCACAATACAAACAACACAAAATGCTGGAGAGGATGTGGAGAGAGGGGAACTCTCCTACATTGCTGGTGGGAATACAACCACTCTGGCAATCAGTTTGGCGATTTTTTAAAAAGTTAAAGATCGAAATGCCATATGACCCTGCTATTCAACTTCTGGGAATAGTCCCCCATAAAGCAAAAATTCACCTCAATGGCACAAGCACAACCATGTTCACAGTAGCACTATTTATAATAGCAAAATCATAGAATCACCCCAAATGCCCAACAGTAGACGAGTGGATAAGGAAAATGTGGTACATTTATAAAATAGAATACTACTCAGCCATCACAAAAGATGAATTAAATTTTCTGGGAAATGGATGGAATTAGAAAAAAATTATATTGAGTGAAGTATCCCGCACACAGAAAATTAAGCACTGTATGTACTCCCTAATAGGTGGATTCTGCTACCTAACCCACTTAGTGACATATTCAAAAATAAACCTCTGTAATACCTACAGTAATTGCAAAATTTATAAACAAGAGGGAAATGGAAGGAGAGGCCCCCCCGGAAATAAGGGAGGGGATCATGCTACAGCAGAGAAAATAGGTCACCATCAAGTACTGCAAGGAAGACATCTTGTTAAGCTCACAGACTTTCCTTCCTGGTCACTTGAAACTGAGGGGGTTTCATCTCACCAGTCAGGGAGGGCATAGTCTGGCAAATAGATGGTAACCATCCTGCAAATAGGAGACTGACCCCCCCCCCATCATGGTCTCCTACTTTTATTGCATCTACCTTTAAATCTACTCTTATAGTAAGACTCCATTTTAATAGCCTTTTATCTCTGGCTAGGAGGTGACATACAATACAAATTAGATGGAGCCAAGGGTTGTGCAGGAACAGCAAAACTGAAAATAACAACAAACCATTATTCAGAACATCAGAGACCCTACATTAATCACCTGGAACCAGACCAGCCAAATCTTTCCCCATCCTAAAGCTCAGGGAAATTTGTGGAAGAGGGGGCAGTAATATTGTAAGAGCCTAAAGACGGGGAGGAGCAATGATATGCAAGATACTCCACACAAGTTAGGGCCACAGTAACCATAATAGGACTTTGCATGACCTGCACAATGACTGACATATCAATGATCCCCCAAAGTCTAGCATGGATCACAGGCACTAGGATCCTTAGAGGCAAAGGGTTAACAGTCACAGTAGTGTTCCCATACTAAAGGGGAGCACAAGAAAGGGCTCTAGGCAATGCTCCTGAGTCCTTACACCTCATTAGAGTGGAGGACGCAGAGGGAAGTTTGACATTCACACTAAAGGATGCTCCGGGGATTGGGGGGGAAGATGGGGGCATTGGGAGAATGGGAGGGAGGGGGTGAAAGGAAGGGGAAAAGGGGGGGAAGGAGCAAAGGGGTCCAGGGAGGGGTGGAGGGAGGGAGGGGACCAGGGTACCTATTAAGTTTGTATGAGTGGGAAAATAAATTAAATTAAAAAAAGAAAAATTACTATTTAAAGCCACAAATTTTGAGTTGATCTGTTTTGATGCAATAGATAACCAAAAAAGCTGAGGATGTAGTTCAGTGGATAGAGTACTGGTCTAGCATGCACAAACCCCTCAGTTCAGTCCCCAGTGATGCATAAACAGAACTGGTGGTACATACAGACTTGTAATGCAAGTACTCCATAAAAACCAAATAGTTTTTAAAATCCAAGAATTTTAATAACCATACAACATCCTCATTTAATTAAGGATAAAAAAAAGTCTAACAAAGTCACAATCCTGGAAAATGTTTAATTAAACAGTTTTAGAGGCAACCTAGTATTCATCAAGGATGCACTATTGCAGCTACTTTATGATTATTATCACATTTAAATGTTAAAAGACTATCAGGAAGACACTATTGTTCCCATTTTATAGATAGAGAAACAGACTTGGAGAGATGGACAATCTCATTCAGGCCATAGTGTTAAAACTAAGATGAATAACAGGACTATGTAATCTTAACATTTTTGTACTTTTTAATCACTGTACAAAGTTAGGAAGCCTGGACTTGGAAAATAATTACGTGGTAGTTTTGTAAATGTGGTAAGTTATTGGAAGATGTCTTAAAAGGCCCAGCAATGAACTGGCTTCTACCTACGTTGAGAGATCATTAGGAAAAAATCCATAACTGTGGCTCACAGAATTAAAAGATATATGTGCAAAATAATTAATTCTACATGTAAAAGAATCAAAATATTATAGTGGTGTTTCATTTTAATAGTAGCTTACAAAATTGATGTTAGCAAATATAAAATTATGTAGGAAAATAAATTCTGAAACACCATGTATGGAAAGGGCTCACATTATTTTCTAACAAATGACAATCCAGTTTTCAGGTCAGAAGTATCCTTGAATAATAACCCTAAAACATCTTACATTAAGGCAATGAGAATTTGTTACATGAGCCATTCAAAGAAAATATTTTCTTTCATTGTTCAGAGGATAGGATTTTAAATCTATGAGGAGTGAAAGAGAAGAGTTCAGCAAAATGTTTTTAAGAAATATGGCAATGCCTGCAGGAGCAGCAAAACTGCAAAAGAAAATCAAGAAACCACAACCCAGAACTTCAGAGACTGTATATCAACCACCTAGAACTAGGCCAGCTTAATCTCTCCCCATCCTGAAGCTCAGGGAAATTTGCGGAAGAGGGGGCGGTAAGAGTGTAAGAGCAAAAGGATGGGAGGAGTAATGATATGTAAGATACTCCACACAAGTTAGGGCCGAAGCAATCATAATTGGACTTTACATGCCCTGCACATTGTCCAACACACTATTGACCTCACAAAGTCTAACATCTGCTAAAGGCACCAAGATCCTTGGAGGCAAGGGATTGGCAGCCACAGCAGTGTTCCTATACCTAAGGGGAACATGGGAAAGGGTTCAGGGAAAGGCCACTGGGTCCTTGTACGTCATCGGAGAGGAGGGCCCAAAGGAAAATCAGGCATGCACAAGAAAGGGCGGGAGGCACTGGGGGATGGGAAGGGAGGGAGGTGGGGAGGGGGAGTAGGGGGTACGGGGGGAGGAGGAGGGAGGGAGGGAACTGGTGTACCTATTAAGTTTGTATGAGCTGAAATAATAATAAAAATGTATTAATAATAAAAAAGAAATATGGCAATGCCATAAAATAGTATATTAATACCATTTTTCATGAACTGAAATATAAAAAAGATATAAAAGTTGGTAGATTCACCAGAAAAAAAATATCCACATATTCATGTATTCTTAAGCACTAGAGGTGGGATAGAAAATATTCCTGTGAGGGCCATGGAACCCCAGAGAGCAAAGAGATCAACCAACGCTCCCAAAAGAAGTAGTAACCTTATTTTATTGCTTTTTACACAGAAAAGAAGACTAAATACAAAGCTTTAACAAAAGGTAACACATACCTCTTTTATATTAAATCAAGTTAATAAATAAAAACAGAAGAAAAATATTTTAAAAATTTAACAGCAAGAGCTAAACATGGACAAGAAAAAAATTAAAGGAATATCAGAAAAATTGTAAGAAAAGGGAAAATACAGAAGCAGAAGCAGACATATGTAGAGAGAATCAGAAAATAGTCATTATCTTCTTCTGCAAAACAAACCAGGCAAAATATGGCTGAAACCATCAATAATGACTCTTTTGGGCCAGGAATCTATAATTTGGAAAGGGCTTGACAAGGACAAGATATTTCTTTTCTGCACAGTATCACCTGGGAAAACTCAATGATAACCTACTCTGTGAAGAATCATAAAAGGGGATTGTACATCTTATCTCTCTATGGCAGAAATATGAATACCACATTATTTGAAAGTATATGGGCTAGGAAGTACCTGGGTTATCAAAGGTGATAAGTGTATTTGACCTTAGAGGAGTTGCTCTTAGAAAGTAGTCTCAGGGGGCTGGAGAGGTGGCTCAGGGGTTAAGCCTCTGCCTTGCAGGCGGAAGGTTCTGAGTTTGGATCCTAGATCCCACGTATAGATGCGGGGGCGAAAGAGGGGGCGGGCTGCGTTTCTGGTCTGGTAGGGCGGAGCCTGTGAGTCCTGGGGCAGAGTAAACAAGGAGGAGTTGGAGGCGTCCATGGTGGTTCCTGAATTCGTCCGTGATTCTACACACACACACATACACACACACACATATGCCCACACACACATACATACACACACACGCACGATTGAATAAATAATAATAAATAATAAAAAGTAGTCTTAATGCTGTAAGTTATCTCATGTCTCAAAGTAAGGTCATGTGTAAATGTTCCCAATAACAATTCCAACCAATAGTATCAACCAGGCATGTTAGTAAACAAGCCATTCAGGATTCTAGTTTCTGTCTTTTGAGTCCTCACATACTGAGTGAGCCCTTAAAACTTTAGTCCAGAAGTACTCAGTGATTTTTTCTCAGTAGCATATGTGATAAAATATGGGCTGAGCATCAGAACAACCTATGTCCATTTGGAAAAACAAGACCATTGCATATGAAAATGTCACAAACCAGAGAAGCACTATTATTAGCACAGCAAAAGAGTAAAATCATGAAGGAAGTGCTATGAGCTGTCAGGAATATGAATCAAAGTTATCAGAGAAGGTAGATAGACTGGTTACTAGTGAGAAATATCAGCTAGGGTATGATAGAAAAATAATATTTCTAAAGAAAATGTGAAAGAGGGAGACTAGGCAGATGACTCAGAACATAAAGCACTTGCCATACAGGTATAAAAAACTGAGTTTGAATCCCCATAATCACCATAAAAGCCAGGCTTGGTATAACACATCTATAATGCCAATATTCCTACAGTAAAATAGAGGCAAAGACAGGAGAATTCCCAGAAATTCATGGTCCTGCTAACCTGGACTATGTAGAAGTGAGTAATGCAAGTGAGAATCTATCTCAATCAAGGTAGAAGGTAAAAACCTTTATCCCAGATTGTCCTCTGTGACCTCCACCTACACACATGGATGCACCATGTGTACACACACACTTAAAAAGCAACTTTTTTCTCTTTTCTAAATTTTCAAAACTACGCTTCTAAGCATTTTTATATTTAGAAGAAAATTCTCCTAGCACCACATAGCAATATAGCATAGAGCTACCTGTGTGATAAACAGAGACATATCTGTGAAAATAAATGATAAGAGACAGGAAAACTACCATGACTTGAACTTACGGTGGTAAAGCTCACCAATTAACATAGTTTTCCCATCACAAAATGTATCTTGTGATACAGTTGAACAAGTGTCATTAGAATTTTGGTGAGTACTCTTCCACATATAATTAACAATTGCAGTTAAGTCTTACAGGCTAACTACTATACAGGTCTAGTGGAATAAGGACATCACTGTAGTAAGCTGCTGGATATGGCCACCCAATCATGACTAGAGTATATTACCTAGCAGCACCCCTCTCTACTCTCAGGATCTTAGATTTTGACCTACCCCTCTTCTTCAAGTTTTCCATATCCATGAGATGGGGAGCGACTAAATGCTTTGTTTAGGAATGAACTATTCACAATCATTTACCCTCTGCACTCTGGCAGTTGTGGTTTTCTGAATTAAACACCTTCCACTACAAAAGGATGCACTTAGTAAAGGAATAAGAGGTTCTATAATCTGTAGGTATGGCAGGTGTTTAGATGGTGGTTTACTATCAAGTACCTATAAAGATAACATTGAGTAGTCTGTTGCCACCTATGACCTCTAGTCCCTTCCTCTAGTTTTGGCTAGGTTTACAGTGACAGGAATGTGTCCCCTGCCAAAAAAAAAAAAAAAGCAAGTCTTCAATCAAACCAGAAAACAGGTGGTTACTCCCATGTCTTACATGCCACTGTTACACAAATGGTCACCTCTTGTCACAGTAGTTATTATTGTAGTTTGTAGCATTCATACCTGAGTAAGGTCATTGATTGGCTTTTCATACCTGGAAATCTGTATCATACTTTCTGGCACTGTGAGTTTCCATATCCATTATATTTTTTTTTTAAATCTAAGTCCTGTAGTCCTTGTACGTGGTATCTTAAGAAATAATGTCTTATTATCAGGTTCTGGAAGACAATCTAGTACAGTGACAAATGCTTGTATTGTCTTGGGACCTTTTCATGCCTCTCTTAGTTCATAGGAGGTATCATATACCTGGAGGATACATTTAATCACCCATGGCTTTTGGTAAGAGCATTTCAGGACAATTTCTCTTTTTTCTTTTCCTCCCCTGTGTCCCCCTATAAAGTGTTAACATTTTTTATTCAATTGTGCGTGAGTGTGCATGCATGTGTGTGTGTGTGTGTGTGTGTGTGTGTGTGTGTGTGTGTGTGTGTGTGTAAAACCACGGGCAAATTCGGGAACCACCAAGGACCGCCTCCACCTCCTCCTTCTTTACTCTGCCCCGGGATTCACAGGCTCCACCCTACTAAGACCAGAAGCGCAGGCCGCCACCGCTTCGGCCTGACGTCTATACGTGGGATCTGGGATCGGAACTCAGTCCCTTCCGCCTGCAAGGCAGAGTCTTAACCCCTGAGCCACCTCTCCAGCCCAGTGTTAACATTTTTAAATCATATTTTTGATAAACTTATAATGCATAAGGTTTCTTCTACAAGGTTTCTTCTGACTTGATCTAAGTGTTACTCATCTACAACTTCCTATACCCTATGCCCTTATTTCCCTCCCAAAACCACTTTTATATAATATTGAAGTCAGGGTTCTTTGCTTGTTTTTCTTTAGAAAATGTTATCTAATTTTATTAACTCAATGCAAGTCTGCATCTTTCTATCATGTATTTGTTTTAAATGCACTTGTATGGCTGCCTTTAATCAGCTTCAATATATCCTTCAATAGATTCTATGTAGGTATCATTCCATCACTTTTCAGTTGAAGGAGTGTTCAGAACTTGCCAGAAGCACCAAGAATTCATATTTAAAGAATACCTTCTTTCTATACTGAGATTTTTCATCTTTCCTAATCTTTCTGGAAGACACTGCTAAGGAATTTCTCAAAAGACAAATGTATCATTTTCTGTGAATGATGACAGTCTGACTTAACAAGTAGCCTTTTTGAGAAGTTACTAAGACTTGACACTTAACATCCCATAAATCTCCCTACTCTAAACTCTCCATGTCTCAAAAAATACATTTCCTTTCTACCAGCCAGGTCATGGAGAAATGTTTGTGTTCTTTTGACAGTCATGTCTAAGAAAGGAAAACAGGGAGCCATTTTTATATCAACATAAACTTGCTCAGTGTCTCTGATATTTTGTGTACATACCCAACTTCTCTCTGCGGCCTCAAAGAAAACTTGTATAACCTTTGAGAGTTCTGAACAATCTTGTAAATCTCCATCTGATGTTTAATAATTTCATTATTTTTACTGGAATGATGTGCCAGCCGGCAGAGACAGCTTGTGGAACTCAACTCATGGGTAAATGTTCAGTCTCATGCTGTTTTAACAACATTGGCTCCATCATCAGTGCAAATAGAAACAGTGGAGAGAATCTGAGGAATGAGATATTTGAAATTTCAGCTGTGATTATGCTTTCCCAGGCACTGCAATGAAGGTGCACTTTCTGGGAGGTAAGGAATCAGCACAGCACCAGAAAGTCCCCAGTGAAGGCTTACTTGATATTTGCTGGTAATGATTATGATGTAATTCCATGAGGCAGCCATCAGTTACAAACTCTGTGAATCTAAATCAGTCCTTCTTTAATTTACCCTTCAGCAAAGGTTAAAACATGGGAAAAACTGAAAGTGTGCTTTCTGTAGAAATATACTGCAGTTTTTGAATGAAAACAGAAGCCACATGTATCCATTTAAAGAAAAATGTTCAATTCCCAGTGTTTCCTCTCAGCATAAACAAAATTAATGCCAGTACAGTTACATTAAAATATTATTTTACTCTAGAATGTAATGCAACTCCCTTCAGCATAGATGGTGTATAAATACTTCTTGCAGTTGGGTGTGCCAACATGAAACATACTCAGAATGGACTACTATCTGTAATAGAAGTAACTTGGTCCTCTTTTCTTCCTGTTGGGTTGAAAATAAACAAAGAGCTGGCATATTTTAGGGTTACACCTGTGAATATCTGTAATACTATTTCTTAGCCCTGGTTTCACATGGAGGAGATTTTAAATATCATCTGCCCAGCCTGCATCTTAGACAACTGCATCATGACTTGGGAAAATCAAGATCTAGGGTCAGTATTTTTAGAACTCCTTAAATGACTCTATGTATAGAATTCAGTAAGAATAAAACAAATGGTTTGAACAGTTAGTAGGCAGTTTATAAATATTTAGAAATCTGAGATGTACAATATATAAATATTAAAAATCCTAAAGACAATCAGCCCTTATTTAATTTACTAGACTCTAGTAAAATAACAGCCATGGGTTTGAATACTCTGTGTTCAACAATGTCCACTTTATCCACACAGTCAAAAAAGAAACAATGTGGTTAAATTGTGTCTGAGACCAGGTGGAAATCATCTAAAGAATGTTCCATTCAATATCTGCTGAATATACATATGCTTTTCTCACTTGCATGAAAGACATTCTTTAGGATAAACCATGTGACAGGGCACAAAATAAGTTTCAATAAACATGTATTTTGCTGTGCAAGGCATCGCCAGCATGGCAACTACAACCCAAGTGCAAGAAACTTTTTCAAAGCAAAATTACATAGATATCTTTCCTGACCAAAATGTAATATAACTGGAAACTAGTAATATGAAAAACTCTAGAAAGCTCACAGATACACAGAAATGGAACAACTCATTTTTCACGTAATAGTAAGATAAGAAATCAACAAAGAAATTTGTAAATTTCTTGGAAAAAATTAAAATGGAGCCCTATGGAAGCAAAATTGAGATGGAAGTTTATGTCAATTGATGTTCACATAAAAACAATAGGAAGATTTCAGATAAACACTTTACCTGTGCATCTCAAGAAAACTAAAAGCAAGTTTAAAAATGAAGCTCAAAATTAGTATAAGTTCTGAGCAGAAAAGTATGAAGCAGAAATTGCAAACAAAATGACCATCAAACAAAGAGTTTGAGAAGATAAAATATGTAAATCCTTAACTAAACTAGGACAAATAAAGGAAACATGTAAATTAAAAAAGCATAAAAGGAAAAAAACCCAACAGCACCCAACAACACAGAAAATGCAAGCAATTGTTGGAATTATTATGGCAACAAATTTAATAGCTTAGAAGACATGGTCAAAAACTTTGCTGAGACTTAACCGTGAACAAACAGAAATCTTCAACAAAATAACAATAAGTAATCAAATAGAAGGTGTAATACAAAGACTCTCAAGAAAAGCCTTGGACCAGATGGCTTCAACACTGCTTTCTAACAAACATTTAAATAGCTACTACCAATTTTATTTGAGTAATTCCAAAAATTAGGAAAGAAAAATTCTTCTAAATACTTCCATGATTGAAGAATCACATTGATATCAATACTAGACAAGGATCCTGCCAATAGGGCAACTACTACACAGTAACCTTGGTGAACATGCAAAAATCCTCAGCAAAGATCTAACCATGTGAATCTAACAGCTAATTACAAAGATTACTCAACAAAAAAAGATTTATAACAAAGATACTTAAATTTAGAAAGTATGATAAACATGATATATCATGTCAATAGCACTGAATGGTAGAAAAGATATTTGATAAAATTCAGCAACCCTTCATGATAAAAATGCTGAACAAAGTAAATATAGAAGTAACACACCTCAGCATCATAAAGTCTATTCATCATAAGTCAATAATGGGAATTATACAGAATACATACTGAAGGAAGGAAAAGTTGAAAGTTTTTCAAGGTCTTGAAGAACACAAGGATGCCCACTTGTGTTTCTTTCATTTGATTTAGTTGTTGAAGTTCTGTCCAAAGCAATTAGCTATAAGAATGAAATAAACGTTACATGAAGTTAATATCATCTATAGACCTTTTCCAAATTTCTACCAAACACCATTAGAATAAAGAAATTTGCAAAACTATAGATTACAAAGTCAATATATGTGAATTCATAGCACTGCCATATACCACTCACATATGATTATCTTTCAAGATCTTTACAATGAATATTATAAAATACTAGTGAACAAAATGGAAGATAACGCAGCAATATGTGTAAAAAACTGTGTTCGTGTATTAGAAAAGATTGATACTATTAAAATGCCTGCACTATTCTTAAATAATTTATACATTTGATGTAGCACCTTCACAGTATTAGAAAAAATAGTTTATATAGAGTCACAAAAAACTCTGCAGAGCCAGAGCAATATTTAGCAATATTTAACAGAATAAGAGGTTTTATGCTACTTAACTTCAAAAAAATAGTACTGGAGATTGAACTAGGATCTCATGTATGCCAAAATAAGCACTCAACCACCGAATTGCAGCTCTCCTTGACTTGAAAAAACAAACACTGGATATCTGGTTCACCCCATCCGTATCCCAAGGCTTAGGTAACATCATGGAATAAGGGGACATCAAAATTCTAAAAGCCTGAAGTAGAACAGTAGTGGGCCAGACATTATTTCCTGGATATGACAGGGTTGTGATATACAAGATTTCATGGCATATAGGCATATTTTCACAAGAATTGTATGGGAAATGTCTTATCAGTATCTCACCATGGAAGTGGAAAGATCTCAAGAAGCTCCACACTTCTCTGAGAGACTGATGAGGACTAATGCTGATGAGCAAGTAAAGGAGGATGCTTTCCTCAATGGTACATCCACTGATCTATGATACTTGCTGGAGCATGAAATATGTGAGGCATATATCATCAAAGACATAGGGGGCTGCATAAAGTGAAAATACTTTAAAATAGGAGGGAGTCTGGCAGAGGATATGAAGGATGTAAGGGAAAACAGGGTGAGCAGGATTGGGGATTGAGGGGTGAAAATATAATAAATTCACTATATTCATGTATACGATATTAAAAATAAAAGAGAATAAACAAGAAACACTGGGAAAATAGTTGTAATAGAAACTACATGATATTAGACTTAAATAGATGCATAAGTAAATAGAAAAAAGGAGGAAGATGGCATTTAGAGCCCGATTCATTTTCTGCAAAGATACTAAGAACATACACACACAAAAAAGGATAGTATTATTGTTAGTAAATGGTGCTGCCAAAAAAGAGAATTATCCTCAACAGCTATAAGAATAATCTCAAAGTAGATTAAAAACTTGAAAGATCTGAAATTAACAAATAAAAGTATACAGGAAATGCATCAGGACCTTAGTGTGAGCAAGTATTTTTTTGAAGACCCTAAGAGCATAGTAAAAAGAGAAAAGAAAAAATAGGCAAATGGGAATGTATAAACTTACAGCATATCTTCACAGCAAAGGAAATAACAGACTGAAATGATAATGTATGGGATGAGAGAAATACCAGCCAACTGTACAGCTAACAATGGACCTTATATGTAGAATACATAGGGAATTCCAAACACTTTTGTAGTCTAGTAAAAAAAATGGTCAATAGATCTAAGCAGACATTTCTCAAAAGAAGATATGCAAAAATACAATTCCAAATCACAATATCACCTCTTCCCAATGAGAATGGCTACCATCAAAAAGTAAAATATTTAGCCAAGATGTAGAGAAAGAGAACCCTTGCACACATTTGGGGTGCACGTACATTATTGTATCCATTATGGAAAGTAGTATAAAGGTTCCTTTAAAAGTTAAAAATAGAGACCTAAAGAAAATGACTATCCCTCCTTCAGAATCAATCAGCAGCCAATAGCCCGGCAGGAAGGAGCAGAGTCCTGAAAGTCTCTACCCCATCCATGACTGAGAGTTCCCAAGCTAGGTTTTGAGCAAGCCCAGTGAAGGCAGCTGTAGGTTTTATGACATAATTGCTCTGACTGAGCAATACCCAGAGAGGGGAAGGGCAATGATGCCTTTCTCCTTATCTTCCAGTTCTTACATTCTTTCTGTACTTTCATTAAACACAGTGGTTCTCAAAATAAAGTAAAAAGATATGAATGTCAGAAAAGTGGTTTTAAGGATGAGGAAGTAACAACAGTGGAGGGATATGACTGAGAGCATGATAGAGTGCGCTGGATGCATGTGTGAAATTTTCAAAGAATGAATTCAATAAAACTTTTTAACTTTTTAAGGAACTTTCGTTACTGTTTTCCATAATGGCTACGGTAATTTACATTCTCCCAGTGGGGAAAAAAAGGCCTATAATTTACACGTCAGAAAATCTGTGCAATGAATTTATAACTGCCATTGCGGCATGAAAGCAACCATAGGCGTTAGGTAAATAAAATGATATGGCTGTTTCAAAATTTCATTGACACAGCCAGTAGCCCACATTTGTACCAAAGGTTGTCATTTTTTAGTGCATGGAGTGACACAAGTTATATGGTTAGCGCAACAGAATGCTACACTTGTTAGGAGGCATGGAAAGTAGACCATACCCCTGTGATAGCTGCATTTACCCTTCTCTTCCAGTTTACCCTAAAGCCTTTGACCAACTACTAGTACATAGCACAGACCTACAATGGCTACAGGGGCTAAGAAAAGAGAAAGCAGCAGGTCTTCCCTGTGGATGACTATTCTCTCTGCTTCAGTCCCTACTGTCACTGCATACCAGAAAGGAAACCTGAGGGCAAAGAGAAAGACTAGGAAGGCAATGTTCCTGGTGGTGCATTGCTTTAGAGGCACAGACACTCCAGCCATTATGGAAAAGTGTGAATTGAACTATGAGCTGGAAGGAGCTGCCAAAATCCCAGAGATGCAATAAATCATTACTTTCAACTGCTCAGTGTGAGTAATAAAAAATCAATCCACTTAGCTCAAAACGAATCTGAAAAAAAATGTGCTTTAAACAACAGTAATGTGTGAAGAAAATAAACAGAAAAGCACATCTGCTCTTTCATCTTTCAAGGAAGGATAAAGGAAGGTGGTCTCAGAAGTTGATTTTCTATTGCATCACGAGAACAAGTATCAACGGGGAATGGCTATGTGAGACAACAGTTAAAAATGAAAACCAAATGGAGTAGTGTACTTCCTTCTTCAGCATTTTAAACTTTTGGTTTCTTATTTTTTTACACAATACATCTCTAATGCCAAATCTTCCTAAAAACCTAAACTATACCCTGATACCTTCAAAAAGTTATCTAGTCACTAATTACTTAGTAATCACATCTGACATGCCAACCATTTTGCTTAAGGCTGGACATGCAGAGCCCAGGAAGGAAAGAAGTCACCATTTTTACCCTCAAAATCTCTCTGAGAGCTCGCTGGTTTTGCTAATTGAGATTCTTACATCTAACTTTTACCTCAGGAAAAATCATAATTACTAAATCCCATCATTTTTTCTCAAATGGCTTTTCTCAGGTCATTTGGCATTGTGGAATTTATTGCTAATGTAGTTTCAGTGTCAATTTTTGTTCTCTTTATCTAGCTATCAAAGAAAAGACATATGATATGCAGGCTTTCTCACAAAACTCTAAAATGTTTTCATGACTTAAGGAAACACTGTATAGCTATGTGCCTTACATAAATGTGTGGAATGACTTATACAGAGATAGGGAAAAAAAGGACCAGAACAAATGCAAATCATCTGTGAAGTGCTACAAAATAAAGGAAGGAGAGCCAAATGCCTGTATGAGTTCATGTTCTAATCCAAGAGTACCTCTGTGGAATACACAAAAGAAGTATTCCCCAATGCTGTCCCATGTATGAAGCCCACAAGGAGTGTATTTTACTTTTGTATGATCAACAAAGAACCTTGAGAAAGGAATATCATCCTGGACTATCTGCTAGAACCAGTAAAAGCACAAAGGCTTTTTTAAGAAGGAAAGAGAAGTTATGACGATTAGAGAGATAAATTGAATGAAAATGCTTGCTATGCTACTGACTTTGAAGACAGAGGAAGGGAATAAAGAGTCAGGGAATTCAAAAGGCATTTGTAGGATTCTAGAGGTCAACACTTTGGATTCTTCCCCTTAGCCTCCAGAAAGTAATGTAGTTTGAGTTTGTTATTAAATGTGTGTGTGTCTGGAACCAGACCAGCCAAATCTCTCCCCATCCTAACGCTCAGGGAAATTTGTGGAAGAGGGGACGGTAAGATTGTAAGAGCCTAAAGATGGGGAAGAGAAAAGATACACAAGATACTCCACACAAGTTAGGACCGCAGTAGCCACAATCAGAGTTTGCATGGACATGTCATTGACCCCCCCCCCCAAAGTCTAACATGGATCACAGGCACTAAAATCCTTAGAATCAAGGGATTAACAGTCACAGTAGTGTTCCCATATTAAAGGGGAACACAAGAAAGGGCTTTGGGCAATGCCACTGAGTTCTTACACCTACTAGAGTGGAGGATGAAGAGGGAAGTTTGACATTCACACTAAAGGATGCTCCAGGGAATGGGAGGGGGGAAGAAGGGGGCACTGGGAGAAAGGGAGGGAGGGTAGTGAAAGGAAGGGGGTGCAAGAGGGACTGGGGAGGGGCTAGGGAGGGAGGGAACCAGGGTACCTATTAAGTTTGTGTAATTGGAAAAAAATAAATAAATATAATAAAAGGGTGTGTGTGTACATGAGTGTGTGTGTTTGTGTATTTGAGTTTGCATGTACACGTGTGTGCCTATGTGCATATGTGTTTTAGTTTTTCAGATCTCTACACTGAACCTAAAGATCATCGATTTGGCTATGCTGGCTTGCCAATGATTTCTAGGGGTCTGCTTATCTCTGCTTCACCAGCACTGAGATTACAGACACATGCCACTGTGCCTGACCTCTACATATACTAAAGAACCAAACTCAAGTCCTCATGCTTACAGAGTAAGTACTTATTGAACCATCTTCCCAGCCACATTTTTGTCTTTAAATGCTAGGACTGTCATAATTTTCTATGGCAATGAAAGGAAACTAAGATTGAACACCTGCACAGGCATGTTGCTAACAAAAACAGAAAGGGAAGAATTCGCTTTAACTCATGTGTGCTATTTTGCCAATGTATTCAATTTGTTTACAGTCATGATATAAGCAAAGCAGTTTGTTTTTCAACTTCTGCTTTTCTATTCTAAAATCAGAAGATATTAAACTGGCACATTGTTACTTATATCAATTTATTTGTTGAACTCATGATTGAAAGCCCAGGAAAATGCAACACAACACATAAGGAGCAGGAGGAAAATGACTTCTTAGAAAAAAAAATAATTACATGCTGTGGACCTACATGAGCGTAGATTAAATTATTTCTAGAGTATCAGATCTTCAAGATTCATGAAAATACTTTAAGCAATAATTTTTAATAATTTCATCTTGATGGTCAAACATTGTTTCAAAGCACAGATTACATCATCCTACTTTACTATAAACTATGTATTATATATCTATTTAAAAGGTTTTCACGTATGACCAAATTACTGTTCTAAAATAGGGAAATTGATGGGGAGAAATTTGGTGGTTTAGCTCAGTGACAGAGCACTTGCTCAGCAAATGAAAGGCCATAGGTTCAGTCCCTGTAACGGTTACTTTTAACTATTGCTGTGAGAGAACACTCAAAGTCAAGCAACTTAAGGGAGAAAGGGAGATTTATTCATCTTAGGATTCCAGAGGGCAGGGCAGAGGTGGCATGGCTAGCTGGCCAAAGCTGGAGGAAGCAAAGTCACCGCAGACATCTTGGAAGCTGAGAGCCGCAGACTGCTTGCTGCAAAGCAGACTTCTCCTGGATGTAGGGTGGAACTAATCCACCTCAAGGCCCACCCCTTGTGACTGCCTTCCTCCAGCAAGGCTCCACCTCTCAAGGTGCCATGACCTTGCCAAACACATGAGACTGTGGGGGACACATTTCAAGCCATGACAGTCCCCAACACTAAACACAAAATAAAAGGGAGAAATTATCATGAAGTCCCAGAGAAAGTTGCCTAAGGTCCCTAATAGAGGAAAACCTGACAAATGGAAAGAGAAAGGCCACTGTGGTTGAAACAGAGTGCAGTTTCACATCTTTGCCTGGTGAAACTTAACACAGAAAGAGATTCTACTTTCTCTTGGGACTAAAATGTCTCAAATCATCACTGAGATGTGCACAATTACACAAGGAAGATGATTGACAATCAAGTCTGGTCATAGTGCAGAAACTGAGCAATCATTAAAGAGGGGGAATCAATGTTGGTCCACTTTGATCCTGTAACACTATAAACAACTACTGTCCATAAGCCCCATGGGAAAAATGGACCATTAGAGTAACCCCCAAAAAAACAGAATTCATTATTTAATGCAGAATAGTAAAACATTGAATTTTTCCAATAAATACTTTTTTATAAAAACTCAAAGCTTAATTTTCTCATATAATTACAGTAAGCCAATCTGACTAATAAAAGCCTACAGTTAATTACCATAATGAAATACTTTCTTTGCTAGCAGCTCAGTTATAGCATTAGGCTTCTTAAATGGTTAATGGTGCTAAAATAAGTTTGCCTTTAAATCTTCTGATATTTTGGGGCTGGAGAGGTGGTTCAGGGGTTAAGCCTCTGCCTTGCAGGCGGAAGGTCCTGAGTTCGGATCCTAGACCCCACGTATAGACGCCGGGCGGAAGCAGGGGCAGCCTGCATTTCCGGTCCTGGTAGGGCGGAGCCTGTGAATCCCAGAGCAGAGTAAACAAGGAGGAGGCGGTTTATGGTGGTTCCCGAATTCGTCCATGGTTCTACACATACATACACACATATGCACACACACATACACACATACGCACACACACACATACACGCGCACAATTGAATAAAAAATAAGAAAATTATTTAAAAAATAAAATAAATCTTCTGATATTTCATGTTTACTATAAACAAGACCAAAAAGATAGACTAATTTTCTTTAGGCAGAGATATCAAGGGAAGTTTATTTTTCTCTGCTTATTTCTCTCCCCCTCATTTATGATCTCTAATTTCTGATAAACTGATTTATCAGAAATCTAAGTTAGATTTCCATAAACTATGGAGAGGAAAAACAAATATATTAAAATTTAAACAAGGAAATATTTGCTTTATTTAAGAATACATATGTGTGTGTGTGTGTGTGTGTGTGTGTGTGTGTGTGTGTGTGTGTGTGTGTGTCTACACCTCCCGATTCAGATCTTGGTCAAAAATATCTTGAGAAAGCATATATATCAAGGTTGTCACTTAGTATACATCTTTACTAATTGTAATATGGGGAGAAAAACATTTATCTAAATAATTCTTTCACATTCAGTGTCAAGATCAACACTTAGAACAAAATCTGGTTCCTTCAAAGTTAGCATGAACTCTAATTTTAATTCACTTATGTAAACTAATTTCTGAAAAGTGGTTTATTTGCATTTACTCTGTCACAAAGCAAAGAAGAGACTTAAGGGGAAATATCTTCCTACCAGGTGATCACTAACGTGTCCTGAGGACCTGACATAAAATATAAGGTATTGACTAAAGACTCCAGAAGATGACACCATGAAGGACCTCAGGTCAATATATGTGTAGAAACATTTCTTCATTATACTGTTTCTTGGAACACTGCCAATAAAATTTCCTGTTTCTCTTCCATGACTTATTTTTTCCTCAAATGGTATCATTCTAAACTTAAAAACTCAGTTACTAGCTGAAGCCACTCTAGCTTGTGAGTCTAGGGACAACATAAAGCAGTAGAAAAAGCATTAATTTTGAAGGTAGCCTGAAATAGGACCCAAACCATGTAGAAAACAGAGTATTTACTTTGAAAAGGGAATTGCACAAGTGGGAAAATATGTCTACAAGAAGCTTCTTACCAAGGCACTATTTACAATAACAAAGAAGAAGAAATCAAAGTAAAATGTCCACAAACAGGGGAATTATATTATGTGGTCATGAAAGTGTTGTGAATTTGAATTTGCTGGGTGAACAAATGTTTTCCATGAAATTATAATGAATAACAACTACCAGGTAATTTTATGTAAATAAAATTGAATTCACATAATGTATTTCTATGTGTTTATAAGTCTTATAGAATGTTCATGAAATTGAAAAGTCTGGATCTCATACTATAAATTTCAGAGATCATTTTTCCTTATGTCTACTTTTCAGTAATCAGCTTTGCTATAATTAAAATGTATGTTTTTAAGAGAGATGATAAAGCTGGAATACGATGTTGTAATTCAAATCAACCAACTACCAGCAGTATGGTTGTATCTTAAAACATAGTACTGCCACACAAAAAGATGTGAAAGTAGGGGGGAGACTGACTGAAAAGGAGAAACTATGAAGTGGGACCAGAATGGGAATAGGATTGGATAGTAAGAGGTAAAGAACATAAATTCATTTTACTTGTGTGTGAAAATGTCAAAGAATAAAAAAGAAACATAATTCCATGCCTAAGAGACAGCTAGCTCATCAGGTAAACTCACTGCCATGGAGCCCAAGAACCTGACTTCAATCTCTGGAGCCAACAAGATGGAAGGACAGACAGAACCAACTCTCAAGGGTTGTCCCCTGATGTCTGCATATATTCTGTGGCATGTATACACCTGCACATAAAGAATATGGACACACATACAATGAATACTTTTAGTAAAAATGCTCAGAATAAAGTAGGATAATAGAAATTGTGAAATTTAAAAATGAATGTACATAATGCAAGATGTATTTTTACGGCCATATTTGAATAAGAGGATGCACGACAACACGGTTTTATTAGTAGTAAGAAAGACAGACATCATTGTGCTAGGATATAAATAATTTGGAAGTGTTCAGGGGACACATGAGAAATCTCTGTACTTTCCCCTTAATTTTGTTGTAAACCTGAAAAATCTAAAAGTACCTTAAAATAAAGTCTTCTGAATATCCATAAATCTTTCTATGTATGTAGTGCTAAGGATTGAACTAAAAACCCTAGAGAGATGTTAGACAATCAGTCTTCCACTGAGCTGTATCTACAGCTTCCATTCTTTTGAAATGGCTGACCCTGGGGGCTGGGAGGGAGGAAGAAAAATGAAACATAAGAAAAAGATATAAAATGATAAACTGGCAAGCTAATATAGTTTTAATCCCAAAACCTAATAAAGATTCACTTAAAAAAGAAAACTATAGGCCGATCTCCCTGATGAACACAGACGCAAAGATTCTCAACAAAGTCTTAGCAAATCGGATTCAAAAACATATTAAAAAGATCATTCACGGGGACCAAGTAGGCTTCATCCCCGGCACACAAGGTTGGTTCAACATACACAAATCAATAAATGTAATTCATCATGTAAACCAGTCCAAAGTCCAAGACCACATGATACTCTCGATAGATGCAGAAAAAGCTTTTGACAAGATCCAACAGCCTTTTATGATCAAAACGCTAGAGACAGTAGGAATGGAAGGAACCTTTATCAATATAATAAAAGCTATGTACAACAAGCCCACAGCAAGGATTATGCTCAATGGGGAACAATTGGAAGCATTCCCACTTCGATCAGGAACTAGACAAGGCTGTCCACTCTCACCACTTCTATTCAATATTGTACTTGAAGTCTTAGCTGAAGCCATAAGACAAGAAAGGGACATAAGAGGGATTCAAATCGGCAAGGAAGAAGTCAAGCTATCCCTATTTGCAGATGACATGATCTTATACCTGAGTGATCCCAAAAACTCCACCAGGAAGCTCCTGGAACTAATTGAAAAGTTCAGCAGGGTGGCAGGATACAAAATAAATGTGCAAAAATCAGAGGCCTTCCTATATGCCCAGAATGAAAGAAGTGAAAAAGCCTTGACAGAAACAATTCCATTTACTTTAGCCCCTAAAAAAATGAAATACCTTGGTATAAACCTAACTAAGGAGGTAAAAGACCTTTACAATGAAAACTTTAAAACCCTAAAGAAAGAAATAGCAGAAGACACCAGAAGGTGGAAAGACCTCCCTTGTTCCTGGATTGGCAGAATCAACATCGTAAAAATGACGATCCTACCAAAGGCAATATACAGATTCAATGCTATACCAATCAAAATCCAAAAGCAATTCTTCAAAGAAGTTGACCAAACAATCTCAAAGTTCATATGGAGGCACAAAAGACCCAGGATAGCAAAAACAATCCTGAGTATCAAAAACACAGCTGGAGGTATAACCATACCAAACCTTAGTCTATACTACAAATCCATAGTTGTAAAGACAGCCTGGTACTGGCTCCAAAATAGACACACAGATCAATGGATAAGGATTGAAGATCCAGATATAAGCCCACAAAATTACAGCCATTTGGTCTTTGACAAAGGGGCCCAAAGAATCCAATGGAAAAAGAGCAGCATCTTCAACAAATGGTGCTGGCAAAACTGGATCTCCACATGCAGAAGATTAAAGCTAGACCCGTACTTGTCACCATGTACAAGACTTAATTCCAAATGGATCAAGGACCTTGGTATCAGGCCAGAGACTTTAAAAACCATAGTTGAAAGGATAGGGAACTCCCTCGAGCTGATTGGGCTAGGCCATCAGTTCCTAAACAGACATCCAATGGCACAGTCACTGCTACCAACTCTCAACAGTTGGGATCTTGTGAAATTAAAGAGCTTCTGTTCAGATAAAGAGATTGTAACAGGAGCTCAAAGGCAACCCACAGAATGGGAGAAAATCTTCACTAACCACATATCTGATAGAGCTCTATTGTCCAGAGTGCACAAAGAACTAAACTAAACACCAAGGAAACCAATGGCCCAATTAAAAAATGGGCCCTGGAACTTAAAAGAAACTTTACCAGGGATGAAATTAAAATGTCTAACAAATATCTTAAAAAATGCTCCACTTCGTTAGCCATCAGGGAAATGCAAATCAAAACTTCCCTGAGATATCATCTCACCCCGGTGAGGATGGCAAAAATCCACAATACTAACAACGACAAATGCTGGAGAGGATGTGGAGAGAAGGGAACTCTCCTACATTGCTGGTGGGAATGCAGGCTCATATAGCCACTCTGGTGAGCCGTCTGGAAATTCTTAAAGAAATTAAAGATTGAAATGCCATATGACCCTGCGATTCCACTTTTGGGAATAACCCCCATACAGCAGAGGTTCAGCTCGATAGCACAAGCACGACCATGTTCATAGCAGCACTGTTTACAATAACAAAGTCATGGAATCAGCCCAAATGTCCAACAGTTGACGAGTGGATAAGGAAACTGTGGTACATCTATACAATGGAGTACTACTCAGCCATCAAAAATGATGAATTACTGGAATTTGCAGGGAAATGGATGTCATTAAAAACAATTATATTAAGTGAAGTATCCCAGACCCAGAAAATTAAGCGCCGTATGTACTCCCTAATAGGTGGCTCCTAATACCAAACCCACCCAGCCCACCTAGAGACAGTAATTGCAAGGATTCTGAACAGGAGGGATGGGGTAGGAGGGCCACACCAGAAACAAGGAGAGAACGGGCCATGTTACAGCAGGGAAAATAGGCCTCCACCAAGGACCCAAATAAGTAATGAGACATCTGATTAAGTTCACAGACTTTTGTTCCTGATCATTTACTACTGAGGGGGTGTGATCTCACCAGAAGAGGAGGGCATATAGTCTGGCAGATAAAAAGTAACAATTTTGCAAATGGGTGATAGACCCCTCCCTCACTGTGGTTTCCCACTTTTATTACATCTACCTTTGAATGTGCTTTTATCACAAGACTCTAACAGCTTTTTGTCTCTGGCCAGGGGGTAACATACAATGCCCACCAGGATGGAGTGAAGGGCATTGCAGGAGCAGCAAAACTGCAAAAGAAAATCAACAAACCACAATCCAGAACTTCAGAGACTCTATATCAACCACCTAGAACTAGGCCAGCTTAGTCTCTCCCCATCTTGAAGCTCAGGGAAATTTGTGGAAGAGGGGGCGGTAAGAGTGTAAGAGCAAAAGGATGGGAGGAGCAATGATATGTAAGATACTCTATACTAGTTAGGGCTGAAGCAATCATAATTGGACTTTGCATGCCCTGCACAATGTCCAACACACTGTTGACCTCACAAAGTCTAGCATCTGCTAAAGGCACCAAGATCCTTGGAGGCAAAGGATTGGCAGCCACAGCAGTGTTCCTATACCTAAGGGGAACACGGGAAAGGGTTCGGGAAAGGCCACTGGGTCCTTGTACGTCATCGGAGAGGAGGGCCCAGAGGAAAATCAGACATGCACAAGAAAGGACTCTCTGGGAATTGGGGTGGGAGGCACTGGGGGGTGGGGAGGGAGAGGGGTGTGGAGGGGAAGCAGGGGGTACGGGGGGAGGAGGAGGGAGGGAGGGAACTGGTGTACCTAATAAGTTTGTATGAGCTGAAATAAAAAAAAAGAGGAAAGAAAAAAAGAAATAGCTTTGTCTAGAGACAGAAAATTCACTTCACTGGATTACTCCATACCAGTGAAATGCCATTGGGGTAGAGTAAGCTTACTGGAGGTGGTTCATCTGCCTATGTAACAACCAACCACTGTCAAAAATAAGATCTACTAGGTTTGAGATTTAGCTCAGTAGCCAAGCACCAAAAAGACAAAACCACAAAAATAAGATAAAAAAAAGCAGGAGATTCAGGAGAATTTGGGCATTGCATATTAGAAAATAATGTCTTAAACCCATGAAACAGCTAAACAGTGCCCAAGTGCATGAAAGCTCTTTGGAATTCAAGGGCCATGTATGGGTGGATTCCTTTCAGTATCTATAATGGACACTGTGTCTGTGTATATACTAGAACTCCAAGTCTCATTTATATTTAATTGCCCATTTTCTACAAACTATGTCAAGTCTGTAAATGAAGAGGAACTACAAATGCTCACGCATACAACTAAAAGCAACCAGTCCTCTCACAGACTCTTGCACTTGAAAAGCACATGTACATTTTCATGATTCGTTCTGAGTTGAACTATTATGACTTGTTTTATATTCTCCAAAATAAAATGGATAAAAATATTTCTTGCCCTTTACAACAGCTTTGATTGTCCCACCTTTGTTAAATCCCTATTCTTGGCTTAACTACACTTGTTATTGTATTTCTTTTCACAACTTGATTTGCAAAAAGGTAGGGCTTCTGCGATTAGGAAGTTATGAAAGCTATGAATCATGTTGCCTAGGGCAGAACTTTGAGAAGCAAGCTGTTATGAAAGTGGAAGATGCTGTTATTTACAGCAGAGTGAACTGAGCATCAGTCAGAAAGCATCTCTGCAGAACCCAGAGGCAGGAGGAAGCCAGGATGGGCACTGCTGGAAAAGTTATTAAATGCAAAGCAGCTGTACTTTGGGCAGTGAATCAACCCTTCTCCATTGAGGAAATAGAAGTCACCCCACCGAAGGCTAAAGAAGTTCGCATTAAGATTTTAGCCACAGGAATCTGTCGCACAGATGACCACGTGATCAAAGGAGATATGATGTCTAAGTTCCCGGTGATCATGGGGCATGAAGCTGCAGGGGTTGTAGAGAGCATTGGGGAAGGTGTCACGACAGTGAGACCAGGAGACAAAGTCATCCCTCTCTTCCTGCCTCAGTGTAAAGAATGCAATGCGTGTTGTAACCCAGAGGGTAATCTTTGTGTTAGGAGTGACCTGATTGGTCGTGGTGTGCTAGCTGATGGCACTAGCAGATTTACATGCAAAGGCAAGCCAGTCTACCACTTCATGAATACCAGCACCTTTTCAGAATACACAGTGGTAGATGAATCTTCTGTTGCTAAGATTGATAATGCAGCTCCTCCTGAGAAAGTCTGTTTAATTGGCTGTGGATTTTCAACTGGATATGGGGCTGCAGTTAAAACTGCCAAGGTCACTCCTGGCTCCACTTGCGTTGTCTTTGGCTTGGGAGGAGTTGGTCTGTCAGTCATCATGGGCTGTAAATCAGCTGGAGCCTCCAGGATCATAGGCATTGACCTCAACAAAGACAAATTTAAGAAGGCTTTGGCTGTAGGAGCCACTGAATGTATCAGTCCCAAGGATTCTGCCAAACCCATCAGTGAGGTGCTGGCAGGCATGACAGGCAACACCGTGCAGTATACTTTTGAAGTGATTGGTCGTCTTGAAACCATGGTTGATGCCCTCTCTTCTTGCCATATGAACTATGGGACCAGTGTGGTGGTTGGCGCTCCTCCATCTGCCAAGATGCTCAGCTATGACCCAATGTTGCTCTTCACTGGGCGCACATGGAAGGGATGTGTCTTCGGAGGTTGGAAGAGCAGAGATGATGTTCCTAAACTTGTAAATGATTTTCTGGCAAAGAAATTTGACCTGGACCAGTTGATAACCCATGTTCTACCTTTTGAAAAAATCAGTGAAGGATTTGAATTGCTTCATTCGGGGAAAAGCATACGCACTATCCTGACATTTTAAGACATTGACAAATGAGCGCTGTGTGCTGGTGACAGTGGCCTGGAACCTTCCTATGCAGTCCCCTCTGAGGTCATGGGGTCGTCTTAGAAATACATGTGGAAGTAGATGATTTTGCGAAGACATGAAAACATTATGGAGTTTTGTAATCCTTTATAAAAATTTAATTTTACAAGTACTTGGGGATTTGCAGGGATCTTGATAACATTAAACTTTTCATTTGAATTTTCTAAGTCTGTAATTACATATATTTTAAAAAACCTGAACTTAGATTTCTGTGTATGAATAGATTCTTTTTCCTGAGTTTTAGTTTATTAACTATGACAAAAAAGATGTAGTATGCAAAGATATGCTAAATGGATTGATAAGAAAAATGTGTATTGAACACTCTGTAAACACTCTTTTTCTCTTTCTCAAAAGATTTTTTTTACAAATGTGTTATAAATTAACTTGAATTAGATTGTGAAATCAATTGCATCATATTGCATACACAACTTGATTAGATTAAGAAAGAAATTGGGAAATTTAAGGGAAGGGCACATGTTTCAATGATTAACTTTAAGAATAATGATTATGAAACTTGGCGAAAGTGGGAAAGCTCAACAGAACCTGAGGCTACTTTCCAGCATCTACTTTGTCATGAAATAGGACTTTCCATGTAAGACTACAGCTGCCATTTAATTGTAGTATTTGTGATCATGCTCAGTTTAATAAAATACAATTACAAATTCAAAAAAAATGATAAACTGGCTAAGCTAATTATAACAGCTTGTCTTGTACTACTACTCAATTCAACATGACTACAGTTCTGCAATATAGGTACAAGCTTTAAAAAAGAAGATATTTCAACACATAAACATATGCATGATCAAAATAGTGATAAATGACTATTTACTAACTGAAACTGATTACTACCTTATAAGCCTTCAGAAATGTGATCTTAGACATGCAAACTTATGTGCACAAAATTCCACTTCCTTATCTGGAGAATAATTAATCCTGAGGTGTTATAAAATTGTTTAGTAATGTCTTTAGAAAGAATCATGATTGATGATTATCAAGAAAACAAATGCTGGTGGGGGCTGGAGAGGTAGCTCAAGGGTTAAGCCTCTGCCTTATAGGTGGAAGGTCCTGAGTTCAGATCCTAGACACCACGTATAGACACTCAGCGGAAGCAGGGGCGGCCTGCATTTCTGGTCCTGGTAGGACCCAGCCTGTGAATCCCGGGGTGGAGTAAAACGAGGAGGAGGTGGAGGCGTCCATGGTGGTTCCTGAATTCGCCCGTGGTTACACACACACACACACACACACACACACACACACAAATGTGTGCATGCACACACGCACAATTGAATAAATAATAAAAAAAACTTAAAAAGAAAACATGCTGGTAGATATGTGGGTAAAGTGGAACCCTTGATTCACTGTTGATGAGAGTGTACATTGGTAGAGTCATTATGGAAATCAATGTGGAGGCTTCTAAAAAAAGTAAAAGCAGAACTATTATATGACTCAGTTGTACCACTTCCGAACGCGTACCCAAAAACCTCTGTAGCCTATACAGAGATAATTTCACATTCATGCTCACTGATGCCCTTTTCAAAATAGCAAAGAAGTAGAATTGGGCTGAATGCCATCTATCAACTGATGAATGGATAATGAAAGTGTAGTATGTATACACAAATGGAATTATTCATCTATAGAAAAATACAGGTCAATGAGTGGCATAGGAAGTAATTGTAATAAGTGAGATAACACAGACCCAGAAAGATAACTATCACATGTTCTCCCTTACATGCAGATGCTAGATTCATGTATTTAGCTTGGAGTTCTTGAAGCTAGAAAGGACCACTGATTGGGGAGATATTCAGGGAGAGGGCATAGTAAATACATAAAGTATGGAAGAAGAGTGAGGCAATAGTTGGGGAGGAATGGTATAGACAGGAACTAGGAATGGGGAATGGGGAATGAAAGAAAGAAATGGGTAAGGGAAAAATTAGCCAAAACTAGGGATGTATGAAAATTCTGCATGGAAATCTACCATTCTATATGCTAATTAAAAATATTGTAGACAATGATCTTCCCCATACCTTAGGTTATTAAATGAAAATCCAAGCATCATGTGTGAGATACTACCCCATAGGTTGTTGAACAGAGACCCAGAGGCCACAAAATTAGTATAGGCTATTTCCATTGTTTTGGCTGTCCAACAGAACTAGATGCTAAGACCTTTTTGCTGAAGATACCAAATACTTTTGTTGCAAGACATAGAGAAATCAAGCTGAGGTTGGACTGAAAGCTTCCTCCCTGTATGTTAACATTCATAGTGCTGAAAGGTGCTATAACAGCTGGGGGTGAGAAGGCATCAATGGTCTTACTCAACTGTAAATTCCAAAAGCTGCTATAATAGCCTGAGCAATAGTGCCACAAGTGTGATGACCAACTGTTCTCTAATTAGATCTGAGGCCCACTCCACAGGAGAGAATGCGTGCCTTTACTGCAAACTATGTCAGAAATCCATGATCAGGGAAGTCATACACTATAGACTGCTGTTTGGCTAAATTAACATATATGCCGATCTGCATTCTAAATACCTATGTTTATACCTGCCAACAAATGCTACCCTCAGCCTCTATGGGAGAATCTCTGCACTGAATGGTGGTGAATGTAGACTTCTGCCTGCCCAAAATGCAAAGAATCTGTGATGGTTGAAAACTCAACACTAAAGAAAACATTTATACCACTCAATCTAAGGCTAAGGAAACACTTGGAAGAAAGGACAAGAAAAAAAAAAAAACACGAGTCAGAAGATATGGAGGTCTGTGAAATGTCATCTTCTACACATGAAACAGACAAAAAGTTGTTACAGTCGCTATAGTTGGCTATACTGTGTATACACAAGCTTGGCCCTGTCAAAAGTGAGTCACAAGTGGGTGAGGAGCTCATGGTCCTTACCTATTGCTCCTGAACTTTTAGCTATTGATAAATTCCAGGAAAGGCCTAGAGTTGTTATCAGCAGTTGTGTACCTATTGATAAGTCTACAAGATTCCAATGGATAGCTTCAAATCCATGATCACACAGACTCTGGTTAAACTCAGTGGGTCACCAAACCAAAACAAAATTACAAATATTGGAAACAGAATAGCAAAGGCAAGTAGGGAGAATTTAGCAGGACAAATATTCATGTATCCTCTTATTTATGGAATACACACACACGCAACACACACACACACACACTCACACACACACACATACGCCATGGAAGTAACAGAGGGAGCATATTTGGGAAGAGAAACAGGATCAATAGAATAGGAAAAGGAGGAATAAGAGAGGGTAATGAAGACTGAATAAGATATATATATATATATATATATATATATATATATATATGTCATAATGCAATCCATCATTCTACACTATGTGCATAATAATAAAAAGGAAAATTAAGGGCTGGAGAGATGGCTCTCTGCCTTGCAAGCAGAAGTTCCTGAGTTCGGATCCCAGGTCCCACGTAAAACCTCCAGGTAGAAAAAGCAATGGCCTACACTTCTTGCCCTGGTAGGTGGAGCCTGGGAAATCCCAGAGCAAAGTCAAAAGAAGGTAGAAGCAATCCAGGATGATTCCCAAAATCACTTCTGATCCTCCACAGGGACATGCAGCGTCCCCCATACACATACACAAGGAAAGAAAGGATTCCTAAGAAATTGTCCCAACCTAAAAAAACTAAAGGAGACATGACAATTGAGTGTAAAGTAGTGTCACAGAAGAGATCATGCAACACAACATGGACACTAGGGGAAAACTAAATAAATCTCAGGAAATATGGAGATCAATTGATACTCATATATCAACATTGGTTTATTAATGAGGATGAATGCATCATTCTAAGTGAAAAATTGATACATCTGTAACTGCTCTGAAATAGCTTATTTTAAAATGATCATTGCTAGTTTCAAATTAAACTAGTTTCAAATTAAAAGACTGTTTGAATGGTCCATTAGACAGTTTCATAGACAGATGATCTATCCTGGACCTTCATCATAATGTCTATATATACATTTGTTTAACTCAGAAATTCATACATCCAGACCATATTGATAGGTTTTGCTTCTGAAAATGCTCCTATTTCTGAGCACATAGGTCAATTCCACTTGCAGATACCTCACACATGTTCCATGATCACATCTGCATACACAAGTGCTATATTCATATTCAAAAGATTGTCACATCATTAAATAATTATCTTATCTTGAAAAACTGAAATAGAAATATGAGGGGCTAAGTCTTACCGTTTTGTTTAACCTTTTAAATTGCATTGCTCAGGTTTAACCACGTGGTGAGACTTTGCATTATTGTTGCTTTCTTTCCCTGACTGCTGATCCTAATGAGAAATGTAATGGTTAAAAGAAAGTGGGACCCCTAGAGACACTCCACGATAAATCTCTGTAATACCTACAGTAATTGCAAGGAGTATTAACAGGAGGGATGGGGTAGGAGGGCCACACCAGAAACAAGGAGAGAGGGGACCATGTTACAGCAGAGAAAATAGGCCTCCATCAAGGACTGCAAGTAAGCAATGAGACATCTGGTTAAGTTCACAGACTTTCATTCTTGATCATTTACAACTGAGGGGGTATGATCTCACCAGAAGGGGAGGGCATATAGCCTGGCAGATAATAAGTAACCATTTTGCAAATGGGTGATTGACCCGTCCCTCACTGTGGTTCCTACTTTTATTACATCTACCTTTGAATATACTCTTATAACAAGATTCTAATTTAACAGGTTTTTATCTCTGGCCAGGGGGTGACATACAATGCCCATCAGGGTAGAGTGAAGGGCATTGCAGGAGCAGCAAAACCCCAAAAGAAAATCAACAAACCATAAACCAGAACTTCAGAGACTCTATATCAACCACCTAGAACTAGGCCAGCCTAATCTCTCCCCATCCTGAAGCTCAGGGAAATTTGTGGAAGAGGGGGCGGTAAGATTGTAAGAGCAAAAGGATGGGAGGAGCAATGATATGCAAGATACTCCACACAAGTTAGGGCCGAAGCAATCATAATTGGACTTTGCATGCGCTGCGCAATCTCCAACACACTATTGACCCCACAAAATCTAGCATTTGCTGAAGGCACTAGGATCCTTGGAGGCAAGGGATTGACAGCCACAGTAGTGTTCCTATGCTTAAGGGGAACACAGGAAAGGGTTCAGGGAAATGCCGCTGGGTCCTTGTACGTCATCGGACAGGAGGACCCAGAGGAAAGTTTGGCATGCACATTAAAGGATTCTCCCGGGATTGGGGGAGGGGAGGCACTGAAGGGTGGGGAGGGAGGAGTGAGGAGAGGGCGAGCAGAGGGGTCAGGGGGGAGGAGGAGGGAGGGAGGGAACTGGTGTACCTATTAAGTTTTTATGAGCGGAGATAATAAAAAATGTTAAAAAAAAAAAAGAAAGTGAGACCAAGGAAAGAAAAGGAGGAGGAAATCTTCAAAAGAGGAAAACCAAAACTGAGCCCAAGCTCCTAGATAATTAACTTGCCTACAGAAGTTTCATGGTCTTTCCTTTACCTTCTGACTTTTATTAGTTGGGTTTACTTTGCAGTTTTTTTAAACTGTTATTCTTTGACATTTTCATACATAAAACAATGAGTGTATATGTGTTTCACCCCTTGCTACACAACCCCCTCCCCTCTCCTGTCCCTCTTCAACTTTCTCCTTTCCAGCCAGTCTCCCTCCTATTTTCACATCTTTTTATATGTATGACCCACTGGGGTTCATCTGGGATGCCTGTACTGGCAGGTGACTACGTAGTTGCTGAAGTATGAATAATACATCAGGGGCCATAGCATTTGGGAAAAAGCTCTTCCTTTCCTGTCTGACATTAACCTTCTGTTGCCTCTCAGGGAGATGCAGTGTTTCTTGAGATGTTCCATTATCTATGGTATCATGTTGATAGGTCAACTATTGCACAGGAACAGTTTTGGATTTTATGAGAGAACATCTCACTCTGCAGTCCAAGATGTCCTGGCATCCATTGTATAATCCAGGCTGTCTCATAATCACAGCAATCCTCTTGCCTCAGCCTTCTGAAGCCTGAGATTACATGTCTGAGCCATCATATACTTCTGACTGCAAGCAAGAATTCTGTTGTTCATCATAAACTTCCTTTTGTTCTGACTTCTAGCTTTAGAAATGAGTGGCACTTTTAAATTTTGAAAATGGTTTACCTTTCTGTGTGAGCACCCTCTCAAAAATAAGTTTATTGTGGAAAGAATAGGACCGTAGCTCACTGAGTTCTCTCTTGCTAGCATAGCTTTTAAGTTCTGAATTTCACTGTCACTAGTCTGTCTTGTTCCTCTCTGCCACCATCTAGTCTAACATCCTAATAACAGGGTGCAACATGTAATTTGGGTTTTCAAAGCTGTATTTTTCAAACATATTCTTTCTGTTTGAAATCCAAGACACTCTTTCAATGTCAAAAGGATGGCCAATGAGAGAAAACTTGTGAAAAAAATGTGTGCATGCATACATTAACTTGTGCATGTGTGTGCACACACACCCATACCAAGGCAGATACACATGCATGCCTGCACACACACATACACACACACACGCACACACCACAAATTAGAGATTTGTGTGAATTTTGCTCAGATATTTTCTGTTTTTCTTTTGTTTCTGAGCATGTAGTTTTGTAGACCATAAAGGAAGTTAAGATTTGAGTTGTTTTTATAATTTTCTGAACTTAGAGTCCCTTGTATCATATTTTTAAAGCAATATTGAATATTCTCCTACTTTAGATGCAGAAGTTTTTCAACTAAAAGCATTTAATCTTCACAAACATGTGATTTAAGCACAAGCATCTGTTATTTTCAAGTCCTTCTATTGGTTTATTTTGTGTGACACATAAAATACAGGTCAGAGAAATGGGAGACAGTTCTCTCCTTACATCATGGGTGTTCCAAGGATAAAACACAGGTCATAGAGCTTGGTGAGAAGCACCATTAATTGCTGAGCCATCTCTCCATTCCTGTTTGAATCTTTGTATTTTTACCTTTATTTTATGCTTCATGCCAATTGGAGTGATTCAGTTAGGAAAACTTACTGTTCTCAGAGCATCTTCCAATACAAAGCAGTGCTTCCATCTTTCCACCCAATTTTCCTTCCCACAAATGTTCTCACCTTTTAATGAGAAATAATATTGGCAGCCATCTACAAGGGGGAACACAGTTCACATTTTTGCTATTAATAATCAGGAGTGGCTGAAAATTAGTCCAATGAACAAAAACTAGAATTATTAGCAAACATGTGTCATAATAGAAATTAACTTATTTATTCCCTTAAAGTTGTGCCTCTCCTAAGATATATGTAATTAGGAGACAAAATAATTAATAAATAATAAATAAATTTATTTATTAATAAATTATTAATAATTAATAATACTATGCATCAACTTATACTTTTAATATTATAAACATAATGCACCAAGATACTGTAATTAGCAAATAAGCAAGTACACAATCACAGCAATTAAATTCCCTAATTGAGCTGGTCTACAAAACTTTACTTTTATATCCAACTGATTTGGTGATTAGAAATTAAAATTATTTAGCAATGAAAAGTATGTTTAAGCTTACATCCCAAAAATTTCCATTGCAATGAACTATATGAATGCATTTGAACATATGCACACACTATTATCTGACCTTGACTCGTAGGGAATTGAAGACATTCACAAGTAAAAACCCTCTATTGTAGCAAAATGAAATAATAAAACTGAGAACATCAGCTAAAGGGCAAATCATGACAGGCAACTAAGTAAAGTTGAAACCCAGTGATATTTATGCCAGAGGTAGAGCAACACTTCAGGTGTTAATATTTCCAACTGCTGATAGGAAAATGGATATAATTTCACATTTAACAGAACCTTTAAGAGGGAAAAATGCTTAGGAAAAGAATAAATATTACTGCAATTGAGACTAGAGGAAAATGAAGCACCTATTTCTGTCTCAGAAAGATCAGAATTCCAAACTATCCCTGCATCAAGGAGCTATAATTGTCTTGTCACCAATTATCAAGAATCTCCTGTTAATGCACCAAACATTGACACCTAGCAAATATGACATGGTACCCATATCATAAAATTTTGTGTATGTCCATATGGATAATTGTCACGTCAAGAGCTTAGTTATCAGGTGCTCTCAGCAAAGAACAGGGCTTCTGAAGCCCAGAGGGAAATGGAGATGTGGAATTAGGAAGTCAACAAACCCAGCCGGAAAGCTCTTCTGAGGTCAAGTCCTCTTCAGGATGGCCTACAGCTTTTCTGCTCCAATGTGTTCTCTCCACATCTGAATACATGTTAATGTAGTACTACTAAGTAAAAGGCCATTTTATTTCAGCATTAAAGATGCCCATTAATAGAGATAAAAACTAGTGTTGTGCTGTTGAAGCAGGACCATGGGCTTCACAGCCCTCTCTGGTTGACCTCACTCTTACTACTATCATCTCCATTGTCAACTCAAATGAGCCCCTCTGATCAACTATCAAAACACAGCTCTTAAGCAATTCTAGAACTTGCTGATATGGATATGCTTTCTTCTCTTAACATGTAGAGATGGTTTCTAAATATAAGCCTGGGCTTGTTGTATGTAAATCAGAACACCCAAGATGGTTCAGTAGGTAAAGACAGATTTATGCAAACTTGGTAAACCTGAATTCAATCCCCAGCACTCACGTGGGGCTTCTAAAAGTAGTCTTCTGACTTTGGAACATGCATAGCTCAACCAATATACCATTACTTTCCTCCCCCACTGCATCTCTCAAAGAAAATAAATGGGTGGTTTTTAAAAAATATTCAATTTTGATTATGCTTCATTGACCCTATTCTGAAGATTGTGACTAATTGATTTCTGAGAGAGCCTAAAAATGTCTCTTTTTAACAAGCTTCCCAAGACATCTATGCATACACACATTTCTTCCCCCCACTGAATTAAAACTTACAGGTGATAGAAACACATCAAAGACTCTCACAATGGACTGGTCCTCTCTCTGATACAATGACTTAACACAGTGTTGGAAAAAGTCCCAGGGGACTCTTTAGTCTTCTGATTAGAATATACTTTTTCCCCCAATCATACAAGCTCAATAGGTACCTCTGTCCTTCCCCTCCATCCACCCCCTCCATATTCCCCCTGCACTGCCCACTCCCCCTCTCCTCACTCCTGTACCTCCCCCTCTTCTAGTGCCTCCCTCCTCCTCCCACCCCCTGGAGCACCCCCTTGTGTGAATGCCAAACCTCCTTCTGAGTCCTCCACCCTAGTGAGGTATAAGGACTCAGTGGCATAACCCAGAGCCCTTTCCTAGGTTCCCCACCAGCATGGGAACACCACCATGATTGTTAATCCCTTGCCTCTAAGGACCCCACTGCCTGTGATCCATGCTAGACCCTGGGGGGGGGTCGGACACATCAGTCACCGTGCAGGTCATGCAAAGTCTGATTATGGCTACTGCAGCCCTAACTTGTGTGTAGTGTCTTGCATATTGTTGGTCTTCCACATCTTTAGGCTCTTACAATCTTGCCGCCCCCTCTTCCACAAGTTTCCCTGAGCTTTAAGATGGTGAGAGATTTAGCTGGTCTGGTTCCAGGTGATTTATGTAGGGTCTTTGGTGTTCTGAATTATAGTTTGTTATTGTTTTCAGTTTTGCTGTTCCTGCACTGCCTTTGGCTGCATCCTGATTGGTATTGAAGGTCACCTCCTAACTAAAGATAAAAAGGCTGTTTAAATGAAGATCTTACTATAAGAGTAGATTCAAAGGTAGATTGAATAGGAGTAGAACACCACAGTAAGGGGGGGGGTCAGTGTCCCATTTGCAGGATGGTTACCATCTATCTGCCAGTCCCCACACCCTTCCTGCTTGGTGAGATCAAATCTTCTCAGTTGAAAGTGACCAGGAAGGGAAGTAAGAATGAGCTTCACCAAATGTCTCCATACTTACATGCAATACTTAATGGTGACCTATTTTCTCTAGTGAAGCATGATCTCCTCTATCCTTATTTCTGGGGAGCCCTCCTTCCCCATCCCTCCTGTTTATATAATCGAATATACTTAGCCACTGTATTTTCTAGTTTTCAAGAAAACCCTGTGATTCTGTGAAGAGAGTAGAAGTGGAAAGGCCTGGAACAGAAACCCTAATGTAAACCTGATGGATGTGGAAACCACTACTCCAGGTTTTGAAGTAATTCTATAGTATGCTTTTATTTTTCATTGTATCCTTTAGGAACTAGTATAAACTTCAATTTACAAAAAAAAAACTATATTCACTCTTAAAGGATTGCTATCCCTGGATATTTTTGTTAAGACGAAGATTAACCAAAGAAAGTTTTATGAAACTTTATGAAACGCAATGACAGTTTCATGACAAATTGCTAATGAGCTTTTCTACAGATTCTGTTTGATGTATTTTTCTTTGAATGCATTGTAGCTAGAAACAGGCTTTGAAATAAATGAATCCATTAATCAGGTACTAAAATGCTGCCACAGCAATATAAAACTCTATCAATGAAAGTGTATTCTGGGGCTGGGGAGAAGCTTATCAGGTAAAGTACTTGCCACACAAGTGTTAGGACCAGAGTTCAGGTCTCCAAATCCCATGCAAATTCTGTAATTCCTGCATCTCTATGGGAAATTGAAGGCGGAAAACTGAGATCTCCAGAAACTCAGGAGCCAGCTATCCTGGCATAAGTAGCAAAGGTAAAGAAACCCAATGTCAAGGTGGTAAAGAGAAGAACCATACCTAAAGGTTGTCCTCTGGCCTCCATATGTGTTTCAACATCCACTGTCCCATACACATCAGAGAAAGAGAGAGAGAGAGAGAGAGAGAGAGAGAGAGGATATGAATGAATTCTGGAACCATTTTGGCAAAATTTTCCAGGTTGATTATTTTGTAATAACCAGCAATCCCACCAAGGTTATATTCCACTAACTTTCATTAATTTCACTAAAATCATGCATAGTGCTAAAGTCATGTATGCACTGTTTCTTTTATGTACATTACTCTGATAAAATTTAATTTATAACATAGATACAACAAGAGGTTAACAAAACTAGCAATAAAACAATGATTTTGACAGCATGCTATAAGAAAAGTCATGGAAAATTGGACTCTTTTAAAAGTACAAAGAAAATTTATAATATTTTCAGTAAGTTGGCCACAGAAAACTGAACACTGCACCAAATGACTCATGTACATATATATTTTATTCTTACAGTGCCACTATGTTTTTAATATAGGCAGTATTTAGTATTATGTGTCAGAAGAGGTGCAAATGACATACCCACACATATCCAGTTTTTATATGAATGATTATATGGGTCAACTAAGCATACCACAATGAAAAGAGATACTTTGGGATTGAGCAAAATGTAACCACAAAAGCACACCAAGTGAATATTGTATCTTTGGCCACTGGTTTGGGTTCTGTAATTCTGCTAATATTTCATCCTGTGGCTCAGAATGACTCATCCTTACAAAATCAATCCCCTGAGTTCAGTGCCCCAGTACCTAGAAGCTTTCTCTAACATAGCAACCCCTTACCCCAGCACCCAGCCCTGTCTATGCTGATATCCTGTCTTATTTTCTTCATAGCACTGTCACCTTTTGTTTATTATTGATTCCCTCTACTGGAATGGAAAATAAGAAACGAGGACCCTGTCTGTCTCATTCTGTCAGTATGATCAGAGCCAAGGTTGGCATATCACTGGCACTCAAAAATATTCGTTGGACTTAATAGAATCAGCACTGTGTGTTGCAAATCAATTTGCCAAATGTCTGCCTCTCCAAACAGAAGCTGATTCACTACTTGAAAATTTGATGAAGAAGTCCTAAAAAGGGTGAATCAAAGAGAAAATAGTGCACCAGTAACAAAAGGATGCAACAAAATGGGAAAAATGTCCATTTGAACTTCTGAAATGTTACATAATAGAGAAATATACTTTTCTTCTTAATAAATTTATACAAACATCCAGTCACCACACCAGTCTTAATTTGAAACAAATTGAATATTCCTTATAATACTATTATAAAGACAAGTAAAACTTCATAGAAGTCTTCTAAAGATATTAGGACCTTATCATTCAAAAATAAATTTAGTTATTTTTTTACTTAATCCTCATATAGTCTATTTTTACTTTCTTAGCTCTTCATAAAGAAGATAGACACTAACAGTTCTCTCTCAGGTCAAAGATTAAACTGAAGTTTTAAAATAATTTTATCCAGGTCACCAAGCTATTCACAGTAGAGTGACAGATGTGAAACTGAATCTTCATTTTCCATGTCCAAAATTGTCTTACTTATATTACTGTTTTAATTATTTTAAACAATGAAAATGCTTTGTTTCTAAATAAATATTACGTTACTTCAATATATAAATGATTAAGAGCTGCACTTTATTAGTATAGAGTTATTTTATAAGAGTTATGTGTATCATCTTTACTTATATCATCCATCAAAGAGAAAAAAGTCTTTTGGGGTAATTTTTAGAATGGGGATTATGAATGATGACAAATCAGTCTCAGCTTCAATCTTTCCTAACAAGGAACTGAAAAAAATCCTGATTCACTCAGAAAAATAGTAACCAGTAGTAACAAGTTTTAATAATCCCTCCTTTTTTTTCTTGGTATCATTCCTCAAAAAGCATTATTTTATTTATTTTTTTACATACAATGAATTTATGATGTTCTTAACCCCTTAATCCCCAATCCCATTCCCTCTCCTTTTCCCTTTATAATTCTTCATCTTCCCTGTCAGACTCTTCTATTTTCAAGTCTTTTGACTTGTGTGGCCTACTGTGTTTCATTTAGATTGCCTTTGATAACATATGTCTGACCTGATTCATGCTTCAGCAAGCATTCTAGGTCAGTGGGTACACCACTGAGGAAACCATCTTCCTTTCTTCCCTATCTACTTTAGTCCTCATCAGTCTCTCAGAGAGATATGGAGCTTCTTGAGATCTTTCCCCTTTGGTGAGAAGGTGATAAGGCAGTTCCATTGAATTTCTTATGAAAGTATATGTATCTGCCATGAAATCATGGATACCACAATCCTGTCATGTCCAGGAGATAATGGCTGTCCCACCACTGTCCCACTTCAAGCTGTTACAATCTTACCATCCCTCTTCTGTGATGTTACCTGAACCTTGGAGGGAGAGCAAGTGGGGCATTATGAGACAGGGTTTCTCACGGGAACCCCGGCTCTCCAAGTAAGCTAGCATGGCTGACAATTGGGACTCAGGGATATCCTGTCTCTGCTTTGACAGTTCTGGGATTATGAGCTTTCCTCACCACACCCAGTTTTTTATGTGGGTGCTGGGGACAGATCTTGGGTCCACAAGTTTGTACAGAAAGTATGCTGTTCACTACCATCTCACTAGCCCCAAGGAACCAATTTTACTGGCAATTCACCAGGTGACAGGAAGCAGATTCATACTGCCCACCACATGCAAGAAAATACCAGAAAGCCTTCTTTTAGTTATTTCTATTTTCCAGAAGTTCCTCCCACACTGACAGTACTTGATCACTCCTCCTTCTCTCCCTGTCACCAAAAATCTCAACCTGCATATTCAATTCAGCAACACTACAGCACAGTCCTTGGGGGTCCTGGTTCCACCTTGAGCTTTGTACAGATACATTCAGTCTCTCAGCTTCAGAAAAAAACCAAGTCAACCACATGATGATATGTAGGAAAGTAACCTTTGTGGTCTTAGTTCCCAAAACACAAAGGTCAGATCAATTGAGCAGAGATGGAGTCTTCTTTTTCTTCTTTACCTCCAAATCCTGCATTTCTACATGAGTCCAGAGCACAGCTAAGCACCAGGCTGTGCTGCATACAAATAGGAGTCTGCTTAAAGTCACACAGCTCTCCTGTTGGGGCCAAAGCACTAGATTACATATTTAGAGTCCAGATGCGGGTCTTAGGTTTTCCTGAACATTTTTTTTATTTATTTTTTCCACTCATACAAACTTGATAGGTACCCCATTCCCCTCCCTCCCTCCAACCCTCCGTGGATCCCCTTGCTCCCTCCCCCTTCCTCCCCTTCATTTCCTCCCCTCTCTTTCTCGCAGTGCCCCCTTCCCCCATTACTGGAGTATCCTTTAGTGTGCATGTCAAACTTCCCTCTGGGTCCTCCTCTCTGATGAGGTGTAAGGACTCAGTAGCTTTGCCTAGAGCTCTTCGTTGTGTTCTCCTTTAGTACAGGAACACTATTGTGGCTGTTAAACCCTTGTCTCTAAGGATCCTAGTGCCTTTAGTCCATGCTAGACTTTGAGGAGTCAATAATGTGTTGGTCATTGCACAGGTCATGCAAAATCCTATTATGATTGCTTCGGCCATAACTTGTGTGGAGTATCTTGCATATCGTTGCTCCTCCATATCTTTAGGCTCTTACAATCTTATTGCCTCCTCTTCCGTACATTTCCCTGAGCTTTGGGATGGGGAGAGATTAGGCTGGCCTGGTTCCAGGTGATTAATGTAGAGTCTCTGTTGTTCTGAATTATGGTTTGTTGTTTATTTTTTTTCTTCCAGGTTTGCTGTTCCTGCACCGCCCTTGGCAACATTCTGATGGGTATTGGATGTCACCTCCTAGCCAGAGACAAAAGGCTATTAAAATAGAGTCTTACTATAAGAGTGGATTCAAAGGTAGATGAAATAAGAGGAGGAGACCGTGGTGTGGGGGGTTGGTCTCCCATTTGCAGGATGGTTACCTTTTATCTGCCAGACTCTATGCCCTCCCTTTCTGGTGAGATCAAACCCCGTCAGTTGCAAGTGACCAGGAAGGAAAGTCTGTGAGCTTAACCAGATGTCTCATTACTTACTTGCAGTCCTTGATGGTGGCCTATTTTCTCTGCTGTAGCATGATCCCCTCTCTCCTTGTGTCTGGCAGGGCCCTCCTGTTTATAATCTTTGCAATTACTGTGGGAATAACTGAGATTTGTCTTTGAGAGTGTCACTAAGTGGGTTTGGTTCTAGGATCCACCTATTAGGGAGTAAATACAGTGCATAATTTTCTGTGTCTGGAATACTTCAATCAATATAATTTTTTCTAATTCCATCCATTTCCCAGCAAAGTTCATTAATTAATCATTTTTGATGGCTGGTAGTATTCCATTGTATAAATGTACCACATTTTCCTTATCCACTCGTCAACTGTTGGGCATTTGGCTCAATTCCATGACTTTGCTATTGTAAACAGTGCTGCTATGAATATGGTCATGATTGTGCTATCCAGATGAATATTTGTTACATGGGGGATTATTCCCAAAAGTGGAATATCAGGGTCATATGGCATTTCAATCTTTAACTTCTTTAAGAATAGACAGACGGCTCGCCAGAGTGGTTGTATGAGCCTGCATTCCCACCAGCAATGTAGGAGAGTTCCCTTCTCTCCACATCCTCTCCAGCATTTGTTGTTGTTTGTATTGTGGATTTTTGCCATCCTGACTAGAGTGAGATGATATCTCAGGGAGGTTTTGATTTCTATTTCCCTGATGGCTAAGGATGTGGAGCATTTCTTAAGATATTTGTTAGACATTTCAATTTCTTCTCTGGTAAAGTTTCTTTTAAGTTCCAAGGCCCATTTTTTAATTGGGCCAGTTGTTTCCTTGGTTGTTAGTTTTCTAAATTCTTTGTGTACTCTGGATAATAGAGCTGTATCACATATGTGGATGGTGAAGATTTTCTCCCATTCTGTGGGTTGCCTTTGTGCTGGAGCTATAATCTCTTTATCTGAACAGAAGCTCTTTAATTTCATAAGATACCATCTTTTCAGTGTTGATTGTAGTGACTGTGTTATTGGATTTCCTTTTAGGAACTGTTAGACTAGTCCAATCAGCTCCAGGGAGTTCCCTACCATTTCAGCTAAGGTTTTTATGGTCTCTGACCTTATATCGAGGTCCTTGATCCATTTGGAAGTAAGTCTTGTACATGGTGACAAGTACGGGTCCAGCTTTAATCTTCTACATGTGGAGATCCAGTTTTGCCAGCACCATTTGTTGAAGATGCTGTTCTTTTTCCATTGGATTTTTTGGGCCCCTTTGTCAAGATCAAATGGCTGTAATTGTGTGAGCTGATATCTGGGTCTTCAACCCTTATCCATTCGTCATTGGTCTGTGTGTCTATTTTGGAGCCAGTAGCAGATTGTTTTTATAACTATGGATTTGTAGTATAGATTAAGGTTCAGTAAGGTGATACCTCCAGCAGTGTTTTTGTTACTCTGGATTGTTTTTGCTATTCTGGGTCTTTTGTGCTTCCATATGAATTTTGAGATTGTTTGGTCAATGTCTTATAGAATTGCTTTGGGATTTTGATTGGTATAGCATTGAATTCCCTTTGGTAGGATGGTCATTTTTATGATATTGATTCTGCCAATCCAGGAACATGGGAGGTCTTTCAACCTTCTGGTGTCTTCTGTAATTTTTCTTTAGGGTTTTAAACTTTTCATTGTAAAGGTCCTTTACTTCTTTGGTTAGGTTTATACCAAGGTATTTCATTTTTTAGGGCTATAGTAAATGGGATTGTTTCTCTCAGGGCTTTTTCACTTCTTTCATTCTGGGCATATAGGAAGGCCACTAATTTTTGTACATTTATTTTGTATCCTGCCACCCTGCTGAACTTCTGTATTATTTCCAGGAGTTTCCTGGTGGAGTTTTTGGGATCACTCAGGTATATGATCATGTCATCGCAAATAGAGATAACTTGATTTCTTCCTTGCCGATTTGACTCTCTTTTATCTCCCTTTCTTGTCTTATGGCTTCACCTAAGACTTCAAGTACAATATTTTATAGAAGTGGTGAGAGTGGGCAGCCTTGTCTAGTTCCTGATCGAAGTGGCAATGCTTCAAGTTTTTTGCCATTGAGTATAATCCTTGCTGTTGGCTTGTTGTACACAGCTTTTATTATATTAATAAAGATTCTTTCCATTCCATATGTCTCTAGCATTTTGATCATAAAAGGCTGTTGGATCTTGTCAAAAGCTTTTTCTGCATCTATTGAGAGTATCATGTGGTCATGGATTTTGGACTGGTTTATATGGTGAATTACATTTATTGATTTGCATATGTTGAACCGACCTTGTGTGCCTGAAATAAAGCCGACTTGATCACAGCGAATGATTTTTTTTGATATGTTTGAATCCAATTTGCTAAGACTTTGTTGAGAATCTCTGCATTGGTGTTCATCAAGATTGGCCTATAGTTTTCATTTTAAGTATATCTTTATTAGATTTTGGGATTAAGATAATTTTGGCTTCATAGAAGGAATTTGGTAGTGTTCCTTCCTTTGCTATTTGATGGTACACTTTAAGGAGTATTGATGGTCTTTGTTCCTTAAATGTCTGATAGAACTCTGTGCTGAATCCATCTGATCCAGGACATTTTTTTGGTGGGAAGATTTGAGATTACTTCATCAATTTCCTCATATGTTATAGGACTATTTAAACTTCATGATTCAATTTAGGTAAGTTGTGTGCTTACTTAGAAATTCATCCATTTTTCTGTGTTGTCAAAGTTCACAGAGTATAAGTTTTTGAAATATAACCTTGTAATTCTCTGAATTTCTTGGGTATCAGTAGTGATAACTCCATTTTCATTTCTAATTTTGTTAGTTTGTGTTTTCTCTCTCTTGCTTTTGGTTAATTTTCCTAGGGGTGTATCAATCTTACTGATTTTTTCAAAGAATCAGCTTTTTGAATGGTTGATTCTCTGGATCATTTTCCTTATCTCAATTTCAGATATTTCTCCCCTTATTTTGCTAATCTCCTCTCTTCTACTGCTTTTGGGATCCGATTGCTCTAGTGGCTCTAAAGCTTTAAGCTGCATTGTTAAGTTACTTATATCTGAGTTTTCTATTTTTTTATGAAGCCATTAAGAGCAATAAACTTACTACTTAGGACAGTTTTCATTGTATCCCAGAGATTTTGATAAGTTGTATTTTCATTATCATTTACTTCCAGGAAATCTTGAATTTCCTTTGTAATTTCTTCCTGAATCCAATTCTCATTCAGCATCATAATGTTTAGTTTCCAGGAGTTAGTGTATTTTCTTTTGTTTGTTGTGTTGCAGATGTCAAGGTTTAGATCATGGTGGTCTGATAGGGTACAGGCTAGAATTTCAACTTTCTTGGATATGTGGAGATTCTTTTTTTTTTTTTGGCCCAATATGTGATCAATTTTGGAGAAAGTTCCATGTGCTGCTGAGAAAAATGTGTATTCTTTGGTGTGTGGATGAAAAGTTCGATAGAGATCTGTAAGGTCCATTTCAGTAAGAGTTAGATTAAGCTCAAATGTTATGCTTTTAACCTGTTGATCTATCCCATGTTGAGAGGACGGTGTTAAAATCCCCAAGAATTGTTGTTTGGGGGTTGATTTCTCGCTTTAGATGCTGTAGGGTTTGCTTAATGAATGTGGAGATGCCCGTATTAGGTCCATATATGTTCAGTATTGTGAAGTCTTCCTGGTGAATTGTACCTGTGACTAAAATGTGGTATCCATCTGTGTCTCTTATTATTTTTTTTTTGGCTTGAGGTACACTTTGTCTGATAGCATAATTGCTATCCCTGCCTGTTTCCTGGTTCTATTAGCTTGCAGAATTTTGGACCAGCCTTTTATTTTTAGGATGTGCCAATTTTTTATGGTGAAATGAGTTTCCTGAAGGCAGCAGATTGATGGGTTGTGGTTTTTAATCCAAGTTTGTAATCTGTGTCTCTTGATTGGTGAGTTAATTCCATTGACATTTAGTGTTAAAATGGAGAAATATTTTTTAATTCTGGACACTTTTTATGTTTAGTGGCTTTTGTAAGTGTATTATTTGGCTTTTAGGTTTTGGTGGTATTATACTTTCCTTCTGTCTTCCTGGATATGCTTGTATTTTTCTTCATGTTTGAGTATCATTTCTAGCATTTTTTGAAGGGGCTAGTTTATTATACATGTAAGCCTTCAAGTTGTCTTTGTGCTAAAAAAAAAAAAAAAAAAAAAGAAAAAAAAAAACTTCTCTTTTTCCCTTGATCATGACGGATAGTTTTGCCAGGTGTATCAACCTGGGTTGACATTTTTGCTCATTTAATACTTGAAGTACATCTCTCCAAACTCTTCTTGCTTTTACTGTTTCCATTGAGAAGTCATTTGTTATTTTAATAGGTTTACCTTTTTAATTATTATTTATTCAATTGTACGTTTATGTGTGTGTGTGTATGTATGTGTGTGTGTGTATGTGTGTGTAGAACCAGGGACAAATTCGGGAACCACCAAGGACCGCCTCCACCTCCTCCTTGTTTAGTCTGCCCCAGAATTCACAGACTTCACCCTACCAGGACCACAAATGCAGGCCGTCCCCGCTTCCGCCCGGCATCTATACATGGGGTCTAGGTCTAGGATTTGAACTCAGGACCTTCTGCCTGCATGGCAGAGGCTTAACCCTTGAGCCTCTTTAGCCCCTAATAGGTTTACCTTTAAAAGCAACTTGTTTTTTTTTCCCCCTTGAAGCTCTCAGTACCTTTTCTTTGTCTTGAATGTGGAGTGTTTTGACTATTATATGCCATGGTGAGTTTCTATTTTGGTCATATTCGTTTGAGGTGCAGAATGCCCCTTGTATTTGGATGGGCGTCTCATTCTTTAAATAAGGAAAGTTTTCATTTATCATAATTTGAAAAATTTCCTCAGGTGTAGTATTTTGGGATTCTTGCTCTGGTATTCCATGAATGTGCATGTTAGGCTTCTTCAGGGTGTCCCATAACTCTTGAATATTCCTCTCAAGTATCTTTTTGGCTTTAACAACCTCTTTCACTGAGCTGGTTAATTCTTCCACTTTGTCTTCAAGATTTTAAATTCTATTTTCTGCTTCATTAGTTCTGCTAATAGGACTCTGTTGAGCCTGGGTTGAAGATAACTTGTCTTTTGGTTCAGTTTTAAACTCTGCTTGAGACTGTTTTAATTGCTCTATGCCTATTTTTGTTTCTTGAACTGTTTTTCTCAATTCCTCCAAGTGTCCATTGTGTTCCTGTTCAAAGTGGTTGAAGTGGTTATTTAACTTCTCCCCGATTTCCTCTTTCATAATATTGATCATGGTAATGATCATGCTTTGAAAGTTGTTATCTTTGGTCTGGCTTTCCTGGGTATTTTCTGTGAATTTGTTCTGGTTGGAATCTATCATTATGGGGTTAATTCTTTCAGTGGGAGATTTGTTTTCTTAGGTTTTGTTTCTCATGGATCTGCACTTTGATTTGGGCATTGTTGTTTTGTCTTAAGACCTTTCAGTTTATGTGCGTTTTTGACTGAACTGAATTAGTTGATATTACTACTCTCGGGCAGTTATTACTAGTGTTTGCCTTGGAGTTGGGTACGCTTGTCTGTTGTTATTGTTATTTCCTAGACGAGGCTATTAGATTCTTAGTACATCAATTAAGTCAAGTTTAGTAGGCAGGGGGTGAATATTAGTAAGTTAGTGCACTTTTACAATTTAGTCTGGTGATATGTGAGGGTGAGTGGTATAGTCCCTGAAGTTGTATATGTTTTGGGGGTGGCTATGGAAAAGTTAATCTATAGTGATTAACAATTGAAAGGAGCAAGATGGTAAAAAGGGGTTTACTTATCTTTGGGCTGGATGTGAAGAATCTCTCCCACGTGATAGGATGATTTTAGAGGACTTCAGATTTATGGCATTTGTCCCCTTGAGCTTTGCTTGGGTTTTCTTTGGACTCTGTTGAATTCTGAGAAGCAGGGTGTCCTCCCTGGACTGCAAGAGTCCTGGGTGGGCAGAAAAGGCAGAGGGGCTGATGGAGATGGCAATGCACTTCACCTGGGACCTGGGGCATGGCCTAGTGGCCCACCCTAGCTCGGGGCAGCCTGGGTGCTACTCAAGCTGGCTGGTGGGAGGAGCTGGGACCAATTATCCCTCCTATATCCCCCAAATCAAACCTTTGCTCTTCCACCAAATTCTGAGAAAGACTTTGGAAAACTCTGCTTAGCACAACATTTGGAAACTTCTAGAAATTATGGCACATTATTCTTTTCACCTTCTACACATTGCTGACAACTATTTTATTTAGTTTCATAAGACATTATCATTAGCAAACTACATAAACTCTAAAGAAAAATAGTTAAGGGAAGAAGCAGACTACGACAGAGAGAAGTTGGTCAAGATGGAAGTGTGGAAAGATGCAGCAAAACAATCCTGTTTCAAGCTAGTGTAATTCATCAAAACTTAATTCAGCAAATAAGCAAATGTATTGATTTACCAAAATATTCTCTTATGCCTCCATAGTTCAAAACATTTTGTTTCGAAGGCGATGCTTTTAACAGTTTTTGAATACTTCTGAATGTTAGTTGAGTGGTTTCCATTTTGCCTTCAACACAACAATTTAAGGAAACTACAATTGACTTGGCTCAGTCAACTTACAACTGGAGGGCAGGGAGAGGATCCTGAACACTTGCAAAAAGCACTCCTATACTGCTCACCTCAGACATGGATTCTAGAGGGCAGAGAGGGATGAGATGACGGGACTGATAAAGGAGAGACCTAGAAAATATTAAGGACAGAAAGCCTGTCAGCTGAGTTACAGAGTGAGGGAAGAGCAAGGAAAGCCTAAAGAGAAGGACAATCCCTTTGATTCAGCTTTCTGAGATCTTCTGGCTTTTAAGAGTCTGCCTTGTGTGAATGGATATGAACTTTTTAAGAAGTCAGGCTTGAAGTTAGTGAATTTGTTGAATGTCAGGCATGCATTTCTAAAATCTTTATAAAAAAAGTAATAGTGTTGTCAAATCTCAAAAAACAAAATATAGAAAATAAACACAAGGAAGTGAGGAAATTAGGCCTGGAATGAGAAAGCCCCTTTCCCATAGTCCCCTGGGCTAAAAAGATGTTCTGACTCAGACTTATGCCCATTTTGTTGCTTTATGTTGCTTCCCAGGTCATTGCCAGTTTGCACATTACATCTGCTTGCTTTCAGAGATTTTTTCCCCCAAACAATATAGAAGCCAAACAAAAACAAAATAGCATTATCCAAGTTAATGAAGTGTGTTCTTTAGATGACTAAATAAATAAATGGACTAGAACTTAAAATCAGCTCCTAAAGGAAAAGCCTTAACAAAAATGAAGCTTTTTATAATCATTAATTTACTCATCAGATTTTGGACATTTATTTAAAAATGTCTTGTTTTTCTGGCTTAGAGATATTTATGCTTATTTCCATTCTTTGAAGACTTGCCACAAATGAGACATGCAGCCATTTTCTAAAAATGATAAATTGGGCTGTTAAAAGTAGTTCCAGATCCTATTCCTCATGTCTATTTCCCTTATAATGCTGTATCACTTCCTGGAAGTATTACTAGTTGCATTTCATTTTCCCATATAAATATTTAAGTACTATAATTCCATCCAGTTGACATTGGCAGTGCCTATTCACAGGGATGTTTCATCATCTGATCCTCGTATCAACATAATCTTGTCAAAGTTTGTCTCCAATAAAAAGGGCAGGCTGTATTTGGAATATTTTAATAACCAAGAACAGTCATATTGCTTTCAATCACAGCGTGCTTACAAATCCCCATGTAAGAGTTGCAGTTACATGGAACAATAACCCATAAGCAGTGTGCCAATATATTTTCATTAGTCAATGACACCCAGCTGCAGAGAGAAATCAGGCTGTGTCCTTTAAAACCTAGCCTCCCCTTGTGGCAGTGCCACAGCCAACCAAATTGGCTCCAACAAACCTTCCTTCAGTTGTGCATCAAATCTTCCAGCTGTGCTGAGTACATCATAAACCCCACGTTTGCAATTTTTAAGTTCCATGTTAGGCTAGGATTCAAAACCTATTGTTCACATGTTATTGGGAAAAAACACAAAAAGAGAATGCCACTGGAGAGTTATTGTTTGAAATGCTTTTTCTCAACCTGTTAGTTTGGTTCATTTGGAAAGAGTAATTGAGCTATGAAAACTTTGGAAACAATGATCAGTTTGGCAGTGCTTTTTGACTTTTTCTTGGTCTTTCAATTTTTCCACCATACCCTCAAAGGGAAGTCGGCCTTAAGAAGTTCTAGATCAAAGTAACCCGAATGGGGACACATGAATTAAAATTAACACTTCAAACAGAAACAACTTCTTTTTATGTTTTTGCCTTTGCAAAGCTACACCTTTGTCTTTGACTCATTTTTTTTCATTCAGTTTTTTGGGAGTTTTCCATTCATTTATTTGTTTGTTTTGAGACATAATCTCACTTTGTATCTCAGACTGGCCTTAAATGCTCCATCTTTCCGACTTTAGGCCTTGTGCTGGCATGCCAGCTTCTTTCCTCATTCATCCTAAAAAGGTAAGAAACTGAAAATATCCTTTATCACTATACATAGATTGACATTTAAATTGTTAATTGATCTATGAAAACTTTGGAAATAATAACCAGTTTGACATTGCTTTTTGACTTTTTTCTTGGTCTTCCAATTTTTCAACTATACCCTGAAAGGATATAGTTGCTTGCTGTCTCTTATTTTATTTTAATCCTCAATACTCTGTTTGGGACTCTTCCTACTTCTGCCACATTCCATGTATTGTAACAAACAAAGGAAAACAGCAATAAATAAATGGCCTTTGGTGGATCTCCTGGCTTCTGTGGAATGGTTTCAAAATCTCTCCCCAACCCAATGTTCAGATAACCTTGTAGAAGAAGGGGTGTTAAAATTGTAAGGGCCTAAACATGGATGAAGTATTTCTCATCAGCACACTTCAGCCATGACAGGGCTGCCGTACCCAGGAGCTCACTGCAATAACTTCTACCACCAGATCTATACAATGACTGACATATGAGCATTTCTCCCAAGATCTAATGAGCATCGCAGAAGAAACAACAGCACTTGGAGATTGTCTCTGAAGCAGGGCAGATGTACATCCCCTCTTATGGCTTTGTCCACGGAAGAGTCACATATATTACAACAGATACCTGATTCCCTTACCAACACAGGCACCCCAAAGAGAACTGTGTCATCCACACAGAGAAGGATAAGAGCATGGGAGGAATATGACTGGCCTGAAGAGGGGAGGAGAGGATGGCAGAGGAAAGGAATGGGTGTGGAAGTGGGAAGAAGAAAGAGGCAGGTGGGGAGGGGTTGGAGCAATGACATAAACCCATTTTGTATGTACATGGAAGATTCTCAGTAAAAAGGATGATTTCTCCTGAAACAAGCCATAAAAAACTCCCCCAGACTTTCTTGAGATTTGTCAAGACTGATGAAGTCAGTCCTTGTTCCTGGGCTTAAAGTTTCTATGACTGCATTTCTCATCTTTGGCCTAACATTGGAATGCATGATTTAAAATACACACAGGTACATAAATTCATATGAGTAGAGAAAGATAGGTAGGTGAATGGATTAGATTAGGTAAGTTAGATAGATAGATGGATTAATGGAGAGAGAAAGAGACAGATAAATCTCTCTTCCCTGCTGACTGTAATGTAATTCCTTTTAGGTGAAACTGAGCATAGGTATTTTTAAGTCTCCCACAAATGTATCTAATTTATAACCATAATTTAAATATGCCAGGAGACATTTATACAAACCATAAGTAAATACAGCAAAATTATGATCTCTTAATTTGTTTACTACTTTTAGATTATACTTAACACTAATCGTACATGACTCTAAGAAAACTCAGGAAAAAATGGACAGAAAAGAAGAAAGGTGGGAGTGAGGAAGGGAAGAGAATTAAAGATGGATGGATGAAGGGAGGGAGAGAACAAGGGATGGAAGACAAACTAGGAGAGAGGTGCACACCTAGACAGCGTCCCCATCACACAGAAAGTTAATCATGGAAAAATGTCCCTAACTTGAACCACTCTAAGTACTCAAACCTAAGCATCTACAAGGAACAGGAGAGGTGAAGCATTTGGGAAGCTGGCAGAACATGAAATAGCACAGAAGCATGAAAATCACTAAGATACAAACTGCCAGTCTAAAATGGAGTAGTTACTGTTAAGGTCCAAGTAGTGGTTCCTGTGTACAGGAATGCTAGCCCCATGTGGACAAAGAAGTAAGAAACCTAATTTTTATGTGAAATGCCCCAATTTTAGAACAGCAGATCATGTTCGCCAGAAGTATTTCCACAGATGAACCAAACACATCAACATTGGCCTCAGGCTCTTGTTAATAGCTACTTTAGCACTTCCATGATAAAACGTTTAAATGAACAGATCCATCACATCCTGTCTGAATATTAAAACATTAATAGAAATAAAAAATGTTAGAACCAAAAACAAGCTTAAATCAATCATCCTGTTTAATCAAGTTATTTTTAAAATGATGGAAGAAGAAAACTGAAGGCTTTCTGAAATAATGCGAACATTTTAATGATGGGCAAACAGCTGCCAGGATTCTGAACTTTTAGCCGAGGTTCTATGTTGACACTGGAATGGCAAAACATATAACTTAGGCAACCAAAGGAATATCAGGTAAAATGATGATGCCATATACTTTATATGGTGAAAAATCAAATGCCGATAATATTTAAGAGTATTAGAGGAAATACTTTTAGACTAGGCTTGTGAGGCAGAATAAGGAAAGAACGTCTCTGATATATTAAAAAACATCAAACTCCTGCTATGTACTACATACCAAACTAAAAGTGTGGGGTGAAAAAACACCCGATTCTAGTAGTTTGTATTTCAAGGAAACAAAACCAAATGAGAGCTGGTCACTTTGTGCTGAAAATTCTTCAATGGCTTCCCAGAGATTTAGAATAAAAGCCAAGTGAATAAACATTTGCTAAAAGAAGATAGACAAACACACACACACACACACACACACACACACACACACACACACACACACACAGATGGGGGGGATGCATTACAATTGCAACTGCAGTGTTATTTAACAGAAGTAATGTTCCTGTGAAATATATACTTTTCAAACAAACTGCATGTTGCATCAGACCACACAAATCTTGCCAGTTTTTCTATATGCTTAAAACGCAAAAAATAGCAAGTTCACACAATTAAATCCAACACATATGCATATAATCCTAGCTTGATACTGATTATCATGCAGTTCTCCCCAGAGAATTCTGCAGTTAACATTCTTCTTGAAATGCACCTTTAATACTTCCATGGCAGATTCCTTTTCTAATCTTCCCATATTCACTGGAATCTGTACTTCTAGTTTTTACTGGCCCTTCCATCTGTATCACATGCTAAATGCTAATTCCCTAAAGTTTAGGTTGTTATTCTCTTTTCTAAGTAGTTGCCTACAGTATATTTTAAGACATCTCTGAAGACAATGCCTAAATTTAACCTAAAACTTCTTGCTAGCCACTAATTTGATGCTTCTAACTGATAACTTTCAGTTGCTTTGTTTCTTACCTCAAGCATACCGAATGTATCACATTCAAACTCAAGTCCTTGATCATTCCTTAAATCTGTTTTCTGTCTCTTCCCCATTTTGATAAGTGATACATCCAGCTATTAAACTAAGTAAGAAAACTAGGAATCATCCTCAACACCCTCCACACTGTAACTAATCCCTGATGGTTCTAGGTGCAGTATACTTCTGAAATCTTTCTGCCTCTTTCTATTACTAATGCCTCTGACACAAACCAAAAATCCTTCTGCTTAGAATACTGCAGGAGCTTCCAAATATCTCTCCTCCCATGGCTCAGATTTATTCTTCATATTATAACTATACTGAGGGTATTATGATTTTAGTTACTGATTCATTTCTTAAAATAGCATGGCCTATTGTGTTTCAGATAGAATGATGTATACTAGGGATTAAATATGGGATATAAGAATCTCAGATGAATCACCACCAAATGATGACACATTCCTGCTTGGAACCTTTCAACAACTTCTGGTCCTTCCTCAAAAATGTTCCATGTTCATTAGCATTACAAAAAGATTATTATGGGATGGCTCCTGATCACCTCTCCTTTTCTGTCCTTCTCGACTTCTACAGTATGTCCATATTGGTTCTGTTCTAGATGTTCCAATAATCCAACAAGTCTTTTAGGTCTTTCTCTGTGATAATTTCTCTGCCCAGAAAGCTCTTCATCACACTCCTCATCACCTACCATCTCACGTCTGTTATCTCATTTAAAGGACAGAAGTTGGCCATTCAATTTATCTCAGAATGAAGTAAGGAAGATGAGCTTTGACAGCATGGACTTGACCTCCAAAATTTTGTGGTTTGTTCTAAGTCTGTAGGATATTGTCTAGCAATTGTTTCATTGGTAAAGTAAAGAGTAAACTGCTTGTCTTGTCATGCATTGACTACACATCATCATTACACAAGTCTGTCTGCTGATGAGAAAGAAAACTAAGGTACAGAAGAATCAAGTTATTAATAATTTACCCAGTGCAATAAACAGCATAGGGTCTTTCTGATAGTCTCAGATGTCAATGTGACACTTGGGAGATGGGGCTCTGGAAAGACCTATGAAAAACTACCTAGTCAAAGCAGACTTTTGGGCAAGAATGTAGAACATAGTCTTAATTGCTTTGGTTGAGGTGGGAAGACCCCCAATATTGTAAATAGCACCATTCTCTGTGCCCTATGAGAAAATGAACTGAGCACTGGCAATCTGCTTAGCACGCACTGGGTGTTTTTTTCTACTGTTGATTTGGCTGAGAGGTAGCCAGTCCCCTCAGACCCTACTGATTATGTTCTCCTGCCAGGATGTACCACAACCTGGAACAATTAACCCCCCTCAAAAAAAGGAAAAAACCTTTCTTCCTGTAAGTTGTTTGGATCAGATATTTATTGCAATGAGTTATGAATCTAAAACAACTATTTTTGGTACATTAAGCTTCTTTCAAACAAAAAAGTAATTCAAAATGTATACAATAGAAGGTAGGCTTAAATATTTTTAAGCATATTAACATTCTGCACAGCAGATGGACACTATTCATAAAATCATTTGCAGTTCATAAAAGTCTGGAATTTTCAATGTCTCAGTATTTTCATTAGTAAATTGGTTCAGTGTCCAAAGAAGAAAAAAAAAGTCCAACTTATAAGGACAGAGTGAAACAGCCACTGCATGTAGATCTTAGAGCATCTCCTGGCAAGATAGCCTTAAACCAAAGAATCTCTCTTATAATTCAAATTAAGTTGAAATAAGTAAGGCAAGGAAACACCTTAGGACAAGAAACAGCTGGCTGAGAATGGGAGCTAAGAAGTAGACTAAATAAAATACTTCCCAAGAGACCTTAAAAAAAAAGTAAAGCTTTCAAACCTGGAGTTAAAGGGATAATATAGCAAGTGGCTCAGTGGTCACGTTCACTTAATTTGTAGGGCAAGAGTCTGGGTATTTCCTAGGAGTCTCAAAAAGACACAGCATTTTATCAACATAACCTATATAGTACCTTCTCCATAAATAAAGGTAGACATAATGTAGTAAAAACATTAAAAGCTATGAAGTTGACAACAAACAGAAAAGTCAGGAAACATTCATTTGCATAGTTTAATTGGCACCAATTATGAAAATTTAAATTTCATTCTTTTTCATAATTAGGATATGTAGATTACATCTGATGCCATAAATACAAGTCACCTTATTAAGCACGCAGGGGACACGATGGAATAGGAATATTTTTAGTAGCAATCTGATGGAGGATGGTGATTTAACTGTTAAAAAATATTGTTTATGGTACATTTGAAATCTAAATGAGACAGAATAGTAAAATTTTTCCACCTCCCAAAAAATCATGAAGAGCATAATATCTAAGAAGATATTTAGTCAGTATATAAAGGATGAGGTGCAAGAACCCAGAGGCATTTCCCAGAACCCTTTTCTGTGTTCCCCTTAAACTACTGTGACTGTCAGTCCCTAGCCTCCAAGGATTCTAGTGCCTTTAGTCCATGCTAGACTTTGTGGGGTCAATAATGTGTTGGACATAGCGCAGGTCATGCAAAGTCCAATTATGATTGCTTCGGCCCTAACTTGTGTGGAGTATCTTGCATATCATTACTCTTCCTATCCTCATGCTCTTACAATCTTACTGCCCCCTCTTCCACAAATTTCCTTGAGCTTCAGGATGTAACCTCCCATCTCTTCTAAGTTGACCTAAATCATTTTTCATCTTTCAAGAACCAGACCACCCTCTATTCTTAAAAAGTTTGGAAAAACATAGATTTTATTGAATTAAAGATGCTTTTATTTAATTATCAAGTTAAGGAAAAGCCAAACCTACATCGTGGAACTACCCTTTGTGTCAAGCAACAACAAAAAATGGATAGAGAAAATGAAGTATATGCACAGAATGGGATTTGATTCACTCATGAAGAACATAGTCATGCTGTTTACAGGAAAATGGATGCAGCTTGAAATAACATTAAATAACTAACTCAGTCTCAGAATGAAAACCATCACTTATTTCTCATTTGTGGATCCTACATTTTTAAATGTAACACACACACACACACGGAATTAAAGTTGAAACAGAACTATTTGGGAAATTGAAGAGGAGTATGGTAAGGGGCATAATATGTAAGGATATGGAGTATATTAAAATACTTTATGCTTATATATAATGTCCTTAGGAGATTCAGTGCTACATATAATGAATATATGCCAAGAAAAAATAATTATGTCATACTTGGTAAGGGTACATTGATGCAACACTTTAATGTATTATTGGGAAAAATGGTGAAATTGAAATCATATTCCAAGAGGCTTAAAAATAATCCCTGTCCTTTAACTTTTAGTAGTTTCATTCCTAGATAAGAATTCATACAAAGTTATTTAACCAGAAAAGAAAAAAAGGAGCAATGTTTATTTTGTCGTTATCTATAAAGACAAACTACAAATATAGATATGCTCAACAAAAAGGAAGTAGACTGACATATCTACAATTACCATTTTAACAATTTTCTTTGTCCTAGATTTTATGCCATAAAGTTTATATGCTAATAGTTAATGATATATTGCTATTTATTACTGAGCTTGTATGTATGTGGAACACTTGAAGATAACTATGATTTATGTATGTTCTCTACCACTGAGCTACATCTTCTGTACTCTTATTTTATAATGCCACAATTCTTGCTGAATTACCTATTTCTAAATTGTGTTTGGGGAAAGAAGTCTGAGTTCTAGATGATATTTAAGAAAACTCTGTAAGACTTTAGTCTCACAGCAAGAGATGGCCATAATCCATAACTGTAGGTATTGTTACCAAAAGAAAATGCAGTGAGATTATTTTTGAGAGAAATTAACCAGTATCCTTTGAAGATTCTGAGGTCTCAAACATTGCTGAGCTCTTGTCCAGAGCTGACAAGCACTGTTGCAAATGTCAGAAGGGAAAGGTGCATGTATTTATTGCATCCTCCCAAGAAGTAGAGAATTCAAGCAGATCTAAACTTGGAGGTTTCAGAAGAAAAGAAATTTAGGACTATCAAATATACTGAAAAATGGATGCTACCAATACAAAAAGAATACTGGTATCTCTGGATTCACACATTAGGAATGGTTCATATTTCTAGGTGATAAGTTAGGAATAGGCACTCTAAAGAAAATAACTAATGTTTTCAAAAGCATACACACATTGTTTAGCTCTGATAGATTATAAAAGGTCAACTTTTATAATTTATAATTAACTTTGTCCACATCCTTGCCAAACATTGTTATTTGGTCTCTTAATAACTAACATTCCAATTGGTATAAAATGAAATATCAAGGTGTTTTTGAGTTATATTTCTTGAATGGCTTATGATGTTGATTTTTTTCATGTTTATTTGCCATTTATATTTCATCTTTAGAGAATTGTCTGTTCCCATCATTAGTCCTTTAATTGATTGGGTGATTTGATTTGTTTGTTTGTTTAGCTTCTTGTTTTTATGCTGCTTGTGGAAATGTAAACTACTGTCTGTATGGAAGTCAGAAGAAAGATAAAAAAAAAAACTAAAATCAAATCTACTATAGCACTCCGCTATACCTACCACTCTTGGGTATTTACAGAATGGACCAAAGAAGTCAATGAATCACATAGAGGCCTGAATTTCAATCTTTACTGCAACAATAGCTAAGTTATGGAGTCAACCTAGGTTTCTAACAACAGAGGAATGGGCAAAAAATGTTGTATATATACACAATGAATTTGTTCAGCAGTGAAGAATGAAATTACGTTGCTTGCAGGAAAATGAATACAGCTAGAAATAATATTAAGCAAATTAAACCAGTCTCAGAAAGACAAATATCACCTATTTTCTCTTACTTGCAGTTCCTGCATTTTATACAGCTACATAAAATCATGCATACATAAAATGAAAATAGAAATGAAATTGTGTAACAAAGGGAACAAACAGGAGAAGGGAAAGAGATTACAAAAAAAAGGGCAGGTAGGTGCGGAGAGATTATGTTCAAAGTATATTATATATCCATATAAATATTTTTGTTTACTTTAAAAATGGCCACTAGAGGGCTGGAGAGATGGCTCAAGTACAATATCTTTCAGATCTGAGAATCCACATGGTGGAAGGTGAGAACTAACTCATGGAAAGTTGTCCTCTGACCTCTACATGAATGTCATGGCACATGCACACATGCACACACACACGCAAAAAAAAAATATATAGTAGGACAAGAGAAATAGAGAGTTAAGACATGTACAATTGTTAAAAACAATCATGGGAGACTTTTTTAAATAAAATATTAAGGAGAGTGAGCTGAAGCTTTACCAGTGATTTTCAATCATAGGAAAAACATAATCATATGAGCTTAGAAATAAATAATTCATAATATTCTAGGAGAGAAAAAGTGGAGCCAGAGATGCCAAATGCATCTCTGCATTTGAGGTTGAATGTGTTTTCGCTACCCAAATGCCCTACACAGGTATTAGTTCAGAGGAAGCTGTAACAAACAATGATTAGTGAATCAGAGAATGTAATAGCAAAAGCAAGAAAATGTTTATAACATCTGCAATTCTACCAAAAGATATCAGAAAGAAAAGATCAATGATCATGCAATCAAACTGAATTCACATTTATATGTACTTGGTACCTTCCTATATCTGGCTGCAGAAAAAAATGGTGATTATAATGTATGCCCATAAACTTCTTTGATCTATCTTTTAAAACATGGGATATAATGTGACCAATGAGAGTAATTTTTATATTAGAGAATATTTTGTTTACTTATTTGAGAGAGAGAGAGCACATGCATGCATGTTATGCCATACACATGAGAGTCAGAAGACAACTTTCAGAATTCAGTTCTAGCTTTCAACCCTGTGGGCTCTTTCAAGGGATTGAACTCAGCTCAAGGGGTTTGTGAACAGGCACCTTACTCACTGGTCCAGTAATTCTTTTCTAATAAATAAAATGCAACAGAAGTGATAATTTCCAAGGTTAAACCATAAAAGATAATACAGCTCCTAATTTACTCTCTCCCTATGGGGTGATCCTTCTATGTCATGTATAAGCCTATGTTAAACAGAAAGATCATTTCTTGTAGTCACATGTCCTTATCAGCCCAGCCAAGCTTTTCAAAAGCTTCTACCAACACCTTAAAGCATGAGAGTAAAAAAATCTTGAGATGATTCCAACCCCAGGTACTACAACTGCTTGTGAAACCGAACATGTGGACAGACCAGCTGAACTGTCAACTCCTAGAGTTTCAAAGGCTAAGGAAATAATATAAAACTAAATATGACAACAAAGTTATTGGTCCCGCTTTAAGCAACCAGAGTTTGGGTTGATTTTTTTAAGCATCAACTAATGACCAGAAGGAGGAGGTAAGATGGCTCAGGGATAAATTGCCTCCCATACAAGCATGAGAACCTCATTATGGTTCCCAAATCCACTTATAAGAAAGTCAGTTATGGTCATGTATGTCTGATCCCAGTGCTGGTTTGGGGTGGGGCAGAGACAGGTGGGTCTCTGGAACTCATTGGCCAGCCAGTCTAGCTGAATCAATAAGCTCCAGATTCAGTGAAAAACTATAGAGTGAGAGGCTATGTCTCAAAAAATGAACTTCAAAGTAATCAAGAAAGACAGCCAAAGATAAACTCCGGTTCATGCACACACCCACATTAACACACAGACAATGATTAAGATCGTAAGGAATAGGCCACATGCATTCCAGACTTACATGTAAAAGAACTCGAATGAACAGTGTGACAGTGGAGACATCCATGAGATTTTAACACAGAAACACTAAGATCTTAACTATAGAAGGATTCAAGGAACGTGTTGTCAATTTGTAGGTAATGGAATGACTAAGTCCTTAAGAGCTAAAGTGCAATTCAGTAGCAGTTTGGTATTAGTTTAAGAGAACTGAAAAAATTTGGAAAATACTCTTAATGCAGAATACTTACAAAGACATGAATGAATATGGTTCTGTATATATATATGTATATATATATATATATATATATATATATATCAAATGGAGACAAAAAGATATATAGTTACCATAAATGAAATAAGTCCCCAGCAGGCAACAGAAAATATGAGTCCAGAGAGATAAAATATCAATGCAACAGTTACCCTGAGGTTATATGTGGATACTGGGTTATCTAGTATCTCAGGAGTTATTCTCACCATGAAAAGCATATAAAAGCTATAGTTACAGGTTATTACTCTGAAGACATTGGCATCCTTAGCCTTGTTTTTGTGGTAGGAGTGGAACTGTCCCTGAATCCACAAGCAGGTACTCTTGTAATATTAGACCCAGAAATCATATAACACATAAAAACTGAAAGAACACAGGAAGAAGTTTACTTTAAGAGAGTCAGAAATCTCAGAGAAGTAAACACAATTGTTTTGCTTTCTAGAAGAAAGGACATTAAGAATCCAGGTTTCCAAAAATTTTCACCAATATATTTTTATATTATGTGCCAAGAAAAGAAGGGAAGGAAGAAAGAAAAGGAGGATATCGCAAAACACAACACATGATAGACTACTCTTTTAGAATGGCTTCATATTCTCTTGGATTTAACTGAAATCTTGTGCAACCAGCCTATTTAATGACCATCTCTGAATGGATTCCAACTGAGTGGAATCTATATTCATGAAGGAAAGAGTGACATGAAAGCACATCATTTCATTTCTAATTATTGTATCTGCATCTTCTTGTTCCCTGCTAATATCAGTGACCCCACTACATACCAGCTAGCTATATGCAAGTACTAATGCTGTCTTAAACTTGAATCTAAAGGATTCAAGCCAGGAGATTATTTTCTTTTATTTGTGTTGGTACTAATCTTGAGATACAGTTGATTTGGTTTGTAGTAAGCAATCTCTTAAGTAAACTAAACAAGGAGAGAATGTGCTAACAACATACTTTTAATAAAGAAATTCTTTTTTAATAAAAAATGCCCTGACTTACAAAGAAAGTCCTCAATAAGTATTTTTTTACTAATTTTGTTTTTATTTTTACTCTTTTACAATCTAATACATGTAGACAATGCATTTTGATCATAGCTACCTCTATCTCCCTCCCACTTCCCCTGGACATTTCCCTAGCATGTCCACCTCCTGTCTTTACATCCTAATTTTTTAAATTGCACAATATACAATACTATATAAGCAATAAAATACATTTATGATATAGATAGTTACAATTGAGCTCCAAGTTCCACGTGGTTAAGAACACATGATAAAGCTAAAGAATAGCAGTTTTGTCCATCTTCTATGAGATTAAGTTCATGGTATGAGCACACAGAGCCCCAGCCCACAGGAAGCCATTCACATTGTGAGCACATGGAAACCAGACTCACAGGAGGCTGTTCACATTGTGAGCACACTAATAAATTCTAAAGGTTGTGCATCATGAGAAAGGAAGACAGGCACAGAAAGAAAGTGATTCACAAGAAGGAATGATGAATCAAAGTAATGGTAAGTTATGGATAGATGTATAAAGACACTAAAGTGAACACCGATCCTAATTTGAAAGAGCAGATATAATTATAAGAGTGAAAAATATAATGATAGCCATGACTAGGAAAAGGAAGTTATAGGTTTCTGAAACCTTATTGTTTAGGAACAGGGTGAATGCTGTTGAACATCAAGCTAAAACATAATACATAGACAAATTGGACTTTTCCCACCTCATTATTAATGGAAGAAACAATAAAGGAATATCAAGGAGGTTGGGCATAGCTCAGTCAGTACACTGTTTGCTTTGCAAGCTTGAGGACTTGAGTTTCATCTCTTGAACCAATAAGAATAAAAGCCAAGTATGGTAGTGCATGCTTGTAATTTCAGCACAAAGCATGAAGAAACAGGTGGATCTCTGAGGTCACGCATCCTCACTTATTTGGAGAGTTCCAGGCTAGTGAGAGATTCTCTGTCAATTGTTTAAAAAAAAAACAAGTAGAATAGATGGCTCCTGAATGGAATGGCATGTAAGGCTTCCTCTGGCCTCCACTTTCATATGTTATGGGCATCTTAAGAGAGAGAAAGGGTGGCTCTTCCATTTGGGTAGCAGAGTCTTGATTGAACTAATTGATGTGGGAAGATCCAGACATAAATAGGCAGCACCACTGCCTTATTTTGGAGTCGTGACCCATATAAATTGTTGAAGGTGAGGTGAGTGCCTTGAACCATTGTTTTCTGCTCTGTGGATATAGTATAACCAGATCTCTCAGGTCCCTACTGCTATGATCTTCTATCATACTGGACTATAACCTGGAAATGGTTGTGAGCCAGAATAAATTTTTTCTTCCCCAGGTTTGCTGCTTATCCAATACTTTGTCACAGCAATGAGATAAGCAACAGAAACAGTCCCAATCTACAGACTAATAAAGCTTAACTAAGTTCAGACATGGGGATGGGGCTGGTCAGTCATATTGTCTCACCTACATGGGCCTCGATTTCAGTCATCCCACTTCCATGCAGTTGTGTTCATTTAGGTTGAATAAGAGAAAAAAGATAACAGAAAGCCAGGACAAGAACCAATGATCTTAGATGCTGCTGGCATTTCTAGCCTCTGAATAAGACAGACTTCCAATAGAACCAAAGACATCTCTGACTTCCAGGGAACAACAAAAATCAGAACTACATTTTCAAGGTGCCTGTCCCTAAACTACCTGACTGGTTTCTTTCTTCTGTTATCATCATCAAGAGGAATAGCAGTAAAGGAAAGATAAGAATAGCCAGCATGGTAAACAGCCTGGAAATTTTGGCATTTTTCATTTTGTAAATAAAGTTGATTAATATTCCATATAATCGCTAACCTAAAGTATTGAAATACAGAAGTGTTTGGAATGAAAATGAGTATGCGTGAATACTCATGTCCAATTTTCTCTCTTCCAAAACTCTGTGGGCTTCTCTTTTCAAGTCTCTACTTTCCTATTATAAGAGGGATCAGGAAACAGAGGTACGTGTAAATCCTGCCCTGTCTGGTTCATTATTTTAGAACTTGTGGAGAAGCAGAAAGAGAGAGAAGAAGAAGAGAGGCTGGATTATCTGTCTTCAAGGTATGTTCCCAATTACATACTTCCTACAGTAACGATCCACAACCTACAGGTTCTATAGCCTTCCCAAACAGCATCAACAGCTGAGGATCAACTGTTCAAACTGTGCAGACATTTCACATTAAAACCACAACATACACTAACTCATAGAAACAGGACAGAGTATTTATTCCTGCAATATCAATGGCCTCATATCTGTTTTAAGTTTCAATGAGATAAAACAGACAAAAGTTTAACATGTAACTGCTATTTTAGATTTCAAGCAATAAGACATTGCAAAAGGTGATTGTCAATGTTTGTGTCCCCAGATAGTTTTTTTCAAAAATTTTTGTTCTCCATGGTTAGATATGTATGTGTGTATCCTGTCAAAATCCCATAGGAAGCTTTTTGACACAAAGTTAGAGGTATGACAATCACAAAATCAAAAATATCTTCACATAGGAAGAAATGTTCTTACCTAGAGAAATAACTGTCTTGAGGCTGACTAGGGTTTCTTTAGATTTAACAGAAGTGTTTTTTAAATAGCTTTCTTTATTTTTCCTGAAACGTCTATCTTAATATTTAACTCAGTGTTGTTCAGTTTTCTTTTCTGAATATTATCCTTCAACAAGAAACTAAGCTGAAGATAGTGGGTTCCAAACTTTTGTGAATATCAGAATCATTTAAAAAGGTTTTGGAATCTCAATAAGCAGGCCATGCATCAAAATAAATAAATTAGAACCTCTTAGGACAGGAGTCATAAGCATCTTTTCTAAATTCTCCAAATGATTCTAATGTTCAGATACTTTAAGAGCCACTCTTTCAACAATAATAGTTCTCCAAATTCTGCATGCATCAGAATTCCCTAGACAACTTGTTAAAACAGATTGCTAGACTCTACTCTTGGCCTTCCTGGTATGAAGTAAGGCAAAGAATTCATATTTCTTTTTTTAATTAATTATTTATTTGTTTGTTTTCTCAATCATACCCCAGTCCCCTCGTTCCCTCCACCCCTCCAGGTCCTCCTTGCTCCCTCCCTGTCTTTTCCCCTTCCTTTCACCCCCCTTTCTCCATTTCTTCCAGTATCCCCTTCTCCCCCTCAATCCCTGGAGAATCCTGTAATGTGAATGTCAAACGTCCCTCTGGGTCCTCCACTCTAATGAGGTGTAAGGACTCAGTAGCATTGCCTAGAGCCCTTTCTTGTGCTCCCCTTTAGTATGGGAACATTATTGTGACTGTTAATCCCTTGCCTCTAAGGATCTTAGTGCCTATGAACCATGCTAGACTTTGGGGGGGGGGTCATTGATATGACAGTCATTGTGCAAGTCATGCAAAGTCCTATTATGGTTACTGTGGCCCTAACTTGTGTGAGGTATCTTGCATATCATTGCTCCTCCCCATCTTTAGTCTCTTACAATCTTACACAAATTTCCCTGAGCTTTAGGATGAGGAGAAAGAATTCATATTTCTAACAGTTCCCAAGTGATGCTAGTAGTCCAGCACCATACTGTGAGTACAAAAGTTCTACATAGATGTGGGTTTACTAACTCATTCAGTTCTCAAAGAGGGAGGCTTTGGGAAACAAACAAGTTATCTGGAAATGCTTCCATTGTGAGGAGTACTTACATACATATGCCTCAAATAAATTATTAAGAAATTACTCTTTTCCTCCACTTTTAAGCTTCATAATATAGTCCAGATGGCTTCAAATTTATAGTTCTTCTGTAAAAGCTTTAACATATCGTTATAGCCAAAGGAGATTCAGAAAGCATTTCAAAGTTCAAAAAACCCTGAGAAAAACAGTTTAAAGTAAGTCAAATCCAAACATACAATGCCACCTCTTTAAGGCAAAAGAAAACAAGGAAATATGCATACATTCATGCATATGTATAAATTCTTTGTTAATCATGTTGATAACCAACATCTTGGACCTAGGCTTAACTGTAATCATTTATGTTGCCATTGTCAAGAAAGTCAGATTCCTATGGGGTAAGATAGACAAATTAATGATCCCAGAAATAAGTCCTTCTCGGCCAATTTCCCAGAGTGTTTGAATGAAAACTCAAGGTGCATCTGCTTTTCCCATCTGTTCTTAGCCCTGATAGTTCTTCAGTGTTTTGGAGATTTCATTGTGTGAGAACAGTAGAAACAAAAAACTTGAGTTACTCCTGCTAAATTTGTGTAATCCATCTCAACAACCTAGACACATCCTTGAATCTATCTTTTCAAACTGTTCTGGCCTCCCATTTCAGATTCATGCAATTTTCCTGGTTTTGACAATCCTCAGGCTGTTTCAATACCCAAACCCAATCATTAGAGTGCCAAGACCATTATTTTGTTTAAATTCAAAGGGAAGCCTTCCATTTTTTCTCCTTTATATTCAGCATTTGCTGCCACATTCTCAATGTCTTCATTGCCTTTCACAGTCTTCTTTCAAGTTGAGAGTGAGAAACTAATGAAATTCAGGAAGAACAACATAAATGCAATCTCATTCCTGAAGGAAAAAAATGCACTTTGTTTTTGCCTAAGATTGAAATCCTGAACTTGTGTTCTTTGAAAATGTACTTCTAGTCCATCTTCATCATCACCCTTATTCTATTCTGGGTAAAATAAGGAATATATATGAAATACTTAGAAAAGTTCAAGCACTTGCACAAATATAAGGGATGATTATTATGCAGAGACACAGCTGCTCAGAAGTGTAATTCTCTTCTACAGTGACTCAGGGACTGGTAAGTAGTCCTCCAACTTGTCCAAAAGTAGTAATTAGCAACTGACCTGGCCGTTAACATGGACTCAGGAACTGGAAAAGATTAGAGATTTAAAACTAATTACTGATTTATGATCTTGACCTTCTATCCACCTGTTCTGAGTCAGGGCCTGGAATTAACTGGGCTTATATTAAAATCAAACTTCTGGTTGGGGGAGCAACTAATTCAACCTCCTTTTTTGTGAATGAGACAAAGGAATCGAAAGACATGAAGTGTTTCACAATGACTCAGTGTTGGTGACTAGTGGAACATTCACAGTCCACAAGTATTACTATTCATAGAATCATAATGACGATAGGCACAGTGATTGTGGAAAGAGTAGACAGAATCTTTTAGGAACTATTTAAGTAAAGAGACAGAAAACTGTTCTGAACATGGAGGATTTTGATGATAATGTCGTTCAAAAAAATAAAGTCAATGAAGTATTTACATCTCTGGTAAAGTAGCCCTTGTACCATTAATAATTCATAACTTGACTCAGCAAACAGAGCAGAGAACAAACCTGCTCATTAGTTGGAACTACTGTTATCAGCACTAGTAAAGGTAATTAACATCAATGTTTAAGTTTTTGCTTACTGAGGAATTGGTTAAGAGGTTTTTTTACAAATGAATTTATGAGAGAATTAAGTAGTCACCCCATAACTGAACTTTCATTCCATTGTTTCAAACATCTTGCCAGGAAAACTAAACCACACAAATGGAAAGAAACAGGTTGGGAACTTGGGAAGTGTGGTTCATTATTTTCCACAGTTTATTTCTTTCATTACATTTTCTATTTTAATTAAATGAATAAAATAGCTGTTTTGCCTGTGAGATTATATACAATTTTCAAATAACGCTACAAAATCCTTCTCCATAATGTGCTTAGAAAAGACAGCTAAATAGAATTTTTTCTTTACTTATCTTGTTTTGAATTTGCACAAGCTTATAAAATCACAACAGATGTTTCCTGTGGGTACTTAGTGCCAAATAAATTACATGTCACTTTCCCATTGGTTTCTCTTTCTTAGCAGTCATCAGATTTCTGTGAGCTCAAAATTGGGTAAGAAAAACTCAATTCTCAAACTTTTGCATGAAGAATGAAAGCCAAGCCAGTAGCCTGGGCATTCAGTCAGTTGTTTTTTGTTTTTTGTTTGATTGTTTGTTTTGTTTTTTAATGAAAAAGACAGTTTGCCTACCTGCTCATCTCCCATTGCATCGAAATTTTTAAAACTAGCATAGATATATATTGATGCACTAGCAAGAATTTACTTTGTATCACAGAGTAAGATGCTATACAAAATAGAAAAGGAGACACTCTTACTGATATCGGTGGACCATTATCAAAAGTAACTCAAGAGGCCAGTGATACTACTCAGTGGGTAAAAGCAATTGCTCACAAACTTGGCAACATGAGTTAGAACCTGGGAGCCCAAACATGTGGTAAAAGAAGGAAACCAATAGTTGCCTTCTGACCTACACATTGTGTACATTCTCCCTCCCCCCCTCTCTCTCACTCTCTCTCTCTCTCTCTTCTTCCCTCACTCCCTCCCTCTCTCTTCTTCTCACTTCCTCTCCCTGAAGTAAGTAAAATCTTTTTAAAAATAACCAAGTTAAATACAAGAGCAATAAGTCTTCCCTCTGGACTTTTGAAAACACAGTAGAAATAAGATGACTCCCCCAAATTTCCTTAGGTCCTATTAGCACACACAATCCAATTAAAAGCAGATTTTTTACTATTAGGCAAAGGGACCAAAATTTAGTAATGAGCTAAGAAAGGTAACTTTGACTTAGGTCATGGATAAATACTTATCTCTCAAATTGTCTGATACAACAATTAGCTTGCATAGAAAGGAAAAAGATAAATAAGAGTCAAGGGCAAACAAACCAGTGACTCTCCAATAAGCTTATGTGCAAAAACGATATCTCAAGATGTTTAGAATCCTAATGACAGAGAAAGCCCCACTATCTGGCTGCTCTAAAAGGATGTCAAGATAGTCCTGTTCTCCAAGGAGTAAATATAATGAAAATCACTTGGATAGTTTTAGTTCCAAGAGGAGGAAATGGTGTCACTAGATGCTTAAATTAATACCATTAATTTATAGTTGTACCATTTGTAAGAGAAAATAGAAGAAAACTACAAAAAATAAACAGATGAAATCCTTCTCAGGTGACTCTAAGTAAAAAGGAACTTGTAACCGAGGGCTGGGATGTCCCTTAGTTACATAAGAACAATTCCAAGAAGATGAAGTCATAGTGGTGCACCTTCAAGATTAAGATTTCTAGAGAGAAAACTATGTGGCTATGTATGACCCTTCCTCTGCTTTGATAACCACCTAAGCCTGTAATTTCTAGTTTATAGAAAAGTGAGAATATTCCCCACAAAGACTGACAAACTATGAATTGAAAATCTGCTTCGGATGTGCCTTTATTATCCAAGAAGTCTCAGTGGCTACATTATGTCATATCTTCAAAAATGTCTACACCTTAACCTATGCAAAACACATCTTATTACTTTTCCACTTTACTGTTTGGGCAACTCCCCTCCCCCAAATCCAAAAAGTCATCATCACCATTATTTATTACACTGAAGATGATGATGATGTGAGAGCCTAAACATTAGCAATGTTATCCTGCGCTGGGTTTTTGCAAGCAGAGTGATAGCCAGTTTCTATCACTTCTGAAATTGCTTGTCACTATTCAGTACGACGTGTAAATTGTGGCAGCTGGAAATGGAGGAAAGAATCTGTTTCTCATCATGAAAACTGTTTGTTCTGATGCATGCTATGCAAGGCAACTTTCTTCACCAAAATGATCTATTATTTCTTGAATTTCTAAAAGGTCAAAGAAACAACAAGCCAAAAAGGGGTGTGTGTGTGTGTGTGTGTGTGTGTGTGTGTGTGTGTCTGTGCATCATATGATAGCCATACTCCCTTTTCATCTTTTCCTTGCCTTCCATAGTTCATCAGCTGAACCACACAGCAGTCCAGTCAAGTCCTCTAGTTCTTGATCTATGGCCGGCTTTGAAATCTATTGGCCCAGATTTTTTAAAAAAAGTTGGACTTTCCTTCTGCAACTGGAATTTCCTTGCCCACTAACAATACCTGAGATTGTGTCCTTTCCTCACCAGAACCAGCTCTCTACAGTGACTGAACATACGTTAACCTAATCCAGCTTTCCTGCCATCACTTTTAGTCTTGAGAGACTAGATTAATTTACTAAGCTCTCATTCTTTCTTTTTTCCTAGACAAGGCCGTCCACTGTCTCAACTTCTTTTTTTTTATAGTGTATTTTTTCCACTCAAACAAACTTGATAGATACCCCATTCCCCTCCCTCCCTCCACCCCTCCCTGGATCCCCTTGCTCCCTCCCCCCTTTTCCCCTTCCTTTCCCCCACTCCCTTTCTCCCAGTGCCGGCTCCCCTGCCCCCCATTCCCAGAGCATCCTTTAGTGTGCATGTAAAACTTCCTTCTGGGTCCTCCTCTCTGATGAGGTGTAAGGACTCAGTGGCATTGCCTAGACCTCTTTTTCTTGTGTTCCCCTTTAGTATAGGAACACTATTGTGGCTGTTAATCCCTTGCCTCTAAGGATCGTAGTGCCTGTGATCCATGCTAGACTTTGTTCCTCCCTTTTTTCTACTATTCCTTTCCTCTCCCTTCCATCCTTACACCTGTGTGCTTTGATGGACCCCGGGGTTCACTCTGGCTTGTGTATGGCTCAGTCCTCCATGGTATATGAAGTTACCTCTCTTCAGGCCACCCCACTGATATGTGCATTTCTCTTCACTTATTCAGCTTTAGACCCAAAGATTTCCACTGTAAGTTCTCATTCTATGATAACAGCTATTTACAGAGCAGTTTTTCTACCTATAGGTTTATTGGCTGTCTTCCTTACTTATCTTTTTCCTCCCCCTTCTTTAGATTCTTGTTCTAGTTTAAAGTAACAGTGAATTGCACCATTAAGTGGGTCTTGAATCCAATCAGAAAGTTGTTGGTTGTTTCTTTGATACTCATGCCACTCTTACACTAGTGGTCACCTGCTGCCATGGCAAGTTTCTATTTTGATCATATCTGTTTGGGGTTCAGAATGCCTCTTGTATATGGATGGGCCTCTCTTTTTTTAGATGAGGAAAGTTTTCCTTGATGATCGTTTGAAAAATTTCCTCAAGTGTGGTATTTTGGGATTCTTGCTCTGGTACTCCAGGAATACGCATGTTAGGCTTCTTCAGGGTGTCCCATATCTCTTGAATATTTCTCTCGAGTATCTTTTTGGCTTTAACAGCCTCTTCCATTGAGCTGGTTAATACTCCCATTTTGTCTTCAAGGTCTGAAATTCTATTTTCTGCTTTGTTAGTTCTGCTGATAAGACTCTCTGTTGAGTTCTGGGTTGAAGATAACTTGTCTTTTGTTCAGTTTTAAACTCTGCTTGAGTCTGTTTTAACTGCTCTATGCCTGTTTTTGTTTCTTGAACTGTTTTTCTCAACTCCTCCAAGTGTCTGTTGTGTTGCTCTTCAAAGCGATGGATGTGGTTATTTAATTCCTCCTGGATTTCCTCTTTCATAGTATTGATGATGATAATGATCATGTTTTGAAAGTCGATATCTTAGGTCAGGCTTTCTTGGCTATTTTTGGTGGATTTGTTCTGATAGGAGTCTATCATTATGGGATTAATTCCTTCAGGGGGAGATTTGTTTTCTTGGGTTTTGTTTCTCAGGTATTTGCACTTCAACTTGAGCATCGTCATTTTAACTCTTTAAGACCTTCTTTCAATTTCTGTGTGTTTTTCACTGAACTGAATTAGCCACCTGGCATTTTTTAAGTGGGTCCTGGGATGCAAACTCAGGTCCTTTTGCTTAAGAGGCAAATTTGTATATATTTATTTATTTTTCCCCAATCATGCAAGCTTAATAGGTACACCAGACCTGTCCTCTCTCCACTCCTTCTCAGACCCCCTTGCACTCTTCCCCCATTTTCCCCTTCTTTTCATCCTCCTCTCTCCCCTTCTCCCAGTGCCTCCCCCTTCCCCCCTCCCAATTCCCTGGAACATCCTTTTGTGTGAATACCAAACTTCCCTGTGTCATCCACTCTAGTGAGAAGCCCCTTTCTTGGGCTCCCCTTTAGTATGAGAACACTATTATGACTATTAATCCCTTGCCTTTAAGGATCCTAGAGCCTGTAATCCACGTTAGACTTTGGGGGGGGTTGTTGACATGACAGTCATTGTGCAGGTCATGCAAAGTCCGATTATGGCTGCTGCAGCCCTAACTTGTGTGGAGTATCTTGCATATCATTGGTCCTCCCCATCTTTAGGCTCTTACAACCTTACCGCCCCCTCTTCATCAAGGTTCCCTGAGCTTTAGGATGGGGATAGATTTGGCTGGTCTGGTTCCATGTGATTAACGTAGGGTCTCTGGTGTTCTGAATAATGGTTTGTTGTTGTCTTCAGTTTTACTGTTCCTGCACCACCCTTGGCTCCATGCTGATTGGTATTGGAGGTTGAAGAGGCAAATATTTAACTGAGCCACCTCTCCAGCCCCTATCTAAGATATTTTTGATACATCTCCAAACATCTCTGTAGGTCTAGGACAAGAGAACCAAGGTTGTCAAAAATTTGAAGTTATCAAAATTTCTAATGTGGATTATTAAGTTTCCCCAATGCAATATTTATAATTATGATAATACTGTGGAATAAATCACCACAAGTTTGAGGCATCAAAAGACCTGTCATAAATTTATAATTTGCATGGGATATTCTACTTCAGGATGCATTGGATAGGGAAGCTTTCTCCATATCTCTTATCTTCCTTATGAGATTTCAACATTAGCTTTCACATTCATTTCTAGTGGAGATGAGAGAGGTGTTAGAGAATAGCCCCCATGGACAAGCACAAGTTAAGCCAAGTTAAGCGACCATATCCAGAGTCAACAGACAAGGGATAATACTTTATGCACAATGAGACAATGACAGAAGGGCATCAAAGTTACATGCCAAAGAGCATGATTACAGTAAGAAGTAAAGTTCAAGGTAATCAATCTACCACATATGGAAATGATAATTATGAAGATGCTACTCAAAAATAATACTCATTAGGTACTGCAGAATAATAACAATGCACTATTAATCTCATTGATTCTTAGAATAAAAAGTTGAAAGGTAATATAGGACTTCAAAAAACTGAGTATTGAGCTAAAAATCATCACTATTACGTACAATGGTCACAATTCAAACTACAATATACCCTATGTTAAGTCCTACAAATTCTTTGGACACAAATATGGTCTTAATAATAGATGCTTAATTTTGAGGCAATAATGTCTAATGACTTGATGTTGAAAACCACCAGCAAAGATAATCAATAAAAGATGATCCATGGATAGAATTGTAGGGGTTTCCATCATCTGCAATGGTAGATTTCAAGAGCACCCCCAAGAGCAGTTAAAGACAGAATGGCTAAATCAAAATTGTCTGGAAAAAAAGTGATAAGAATGCAAAAGTGGGACATAAGCTTAACCACCACATCCAAAATTCAAGTGTGAAGTGACTAAGAGGTTAGGAATAAATGAGAATAGGAGAAAAGAAACAAGATGGAAATAGTACCAATATAGTCAGGGCCATCATAGCTAGCCACAGTAACAAATGATCCACAAAAATAAAGACTCAGCACAAGGAAAGTTTTTCAGGCATATCCCATGGTGAGAATAAGTGTTAGACAGAATGAGATAGAGTTTATTCTATGCCAAAAAAATCATACAGATTCCAGAGGAACCTTATGCATCATCATTCCTGTCCACTAGAAGACAGACTATGGAGATATGTGACCTGGAGCATATCGCTGACTATAACTCAGTCACTTGACTAACAAACTTCAAGGGAATCAGAAAAGGCCACAGATCCATGTCTCTAAAACAATATGATGATTTTGGTGAGTAGCTAATGGTTTCTGATAGCAACAGAGATTCTACAATGTGTGCCTTACTTGGAGTTGAGACATTTAGAGTTTTTCTGGGTAGTTTGGATTTTAAAAGTTATCAAAGTGGGTAGATATAGTTTTTCTCTGTAGAAAATTGCTATTTGGTCTCAATTCATAGAAAATATCCATATCAAAATCCTCGCTATAACTTATCACATCATGGGAAGAACATATTTCTCTGTCCCTTGATTATTCCTTAGTCATAGGATTTGTTTCAGCCAATAAAACAAAAGTAACACTATACCAGCTCCAAGCACAGACCTCAAAACACCTTGTGTTTCCACTTTCTTTGTAGTATTATAAAAATGAGAATAACATGCCTTAACAACTCAGTGATCCCAAGCAGAAGATGAAAGAAGATTAGAAATGAGTTGTCCCAAATCAAGTGATCCTCGGACAACTTGCATTTGTGAGTCACTCATCATTTGTTTGACTCTTGATGTTATTTTGTTCCTTGATACAGCGTTACCATGGACACTCAGTCCCATTTAGCAAAGATAATTGTGGCACTGCCAAACGTGCCCTCAAACATTCACAGTAGTACTGTATTTCAGCCTCTTCAAGTGACATCTCTTGATTTTTCAGGGGAAGCTGAATATGACCTGCATAGTAAAATTTATAGATGCCTAAGAAGGAAGACAAACCCTCCTGTCAGCTGATTAAGTATACAATGCTGTCAACTGCATCATATTCAACATCTCATGACTTTTAGCATGTTCCACAGAAGAATATGCCATCTTGACAGGGTTTCTTTGTTTTCTCAATAGATACTACAAGAGCTGCCCATACTCTCTAGAGTAGACAATTCATCAAGAGATCAAGAGTATTCACTGTGTTTTATTAATACATTTTAGCAGCCATTGATTTTTTTAAAAAGTGTCTACTAATTGTTTTTGCTTCCAATTTGATGGTAATATGATCTTAGAACAAGTATATCAAGTATATCAAAAATTATCTTGAGTATAAACTGTAGGCAATACAACGTGGATCCACCTATAATGAAGTGTCAAAAAACTTCCTGAATCTGACAGGTTTACCTAGAAATGCCTTTTCCTTTCTATGTTTTCTTTTTTTTTTTTTCTTTCTCAACAGGAAGACATTAGATGGCATGGATTTTTTTCAAAGAGCCAAACCAACTGCAAATCAGCCTAATATGTTTAAGCAGTCAAGCGACATGTTTAGAGGCTACCAACATGATTATCTCTAAATTGCCCTTATCTTTGCATTCCTGACCAAAGTCCCTCTTTTGTGAAACTTCCACTCTTTAAACCACTGAATGCAGTAAGGAGAGGTTATTCATGAATTGTTGGAGTGTGTTATGTGGGGGTGTGAATCATGTACAATACTGAAGTTAATAGAACACAGCTCCCAGATTCTAACTGCTACCCCTTGAAATTTATTGCAGTATTTGCATGGAGCTATACCACTCCCAAATCTCCATAGTACAAACACATTACTTCTAGTCAATGACTGAGCATGTCATGGGTACTGAAACAGACAGGTTATTTTATAGAAGACACAGATTACTGATGATGAGCCAAGTGGCCTGCATCATTGGCTGGCAACACCAACAAATTTTTCTTTGGCTGTGCATCTGTCTAAGATGCTTCCACTCAGAGTTGGGTTATTCTCTTCACTCAGACCATACTTGGAATTGTGGTCTGGTGGCTTCTTTAGACTTTCCCAGAATTCTCTCCATCCTTCTCTCAGAAAAACTTTTCTTAATAGAATTCATGCATATTTTATCTTGTTTTCTTACCTACTTTTGTGGATTCAGACTTAAACATCTACCACCTAACATCAACAAGGGTAATCAGAGAGCACTCCAATTTCTTAGAGACAACAAGAAGAATGATCTATGCTCTTAAACAAAAACTTACTTTTTGGCTTAAAAAACCAACTTGGGGACTAGTCTAATATCATTTGGATCTGATAATTATGTATATATTATAGTTGATTATGATGAAGAAAATCTGGCTCTTGCTGATCACTATAATAATCACAGAAGATAGATCCATTCTATTTACTTGTAATATTTAAATATAACATGTGATGTTGGGGAAATTGGATATTTACATGTAGAAGGAAGTTGAACATTGCTTCTCATCTTGAACAAAAATTAATTCCAAGTGGATCCAAATCCTGTGTTAAACCCCAAACTTTGAAACTTTTAGAAGAAAGAGTGGGGAATACACTTGAGTTGTTAACACCTAGGTAAAAAATTTCTGAACAGGACCCTAAACTCCAGGAACTAAGACCAATAATCAACAATTAGGACTTCATGAAATTAAAAAAGCTTCTGTTCTCAATGGCACAAAAAGATAACCCACAAAATGGGATAAAATCTTTGCTAACTAAAAATCAGACAAAGGATTAATTTTCAGAGTATACAAAAAAAAACAAAAAATTGGACACTGAGAAATCAAACAACCTAATTGAAAAAATGAGCTAAAAAAGGACTTTTCACCAAAAGAAATTCAAATGTCAAACAAATATGTTTGAAAATGTTTGACTTCCCTCATCATCAGGGAAATGCAAAATAAAACTTCCTTGAGATGCCATCTTACCGGGAGATTAGATTTGCTAAGATCAAAAGCACCAACGATAGCAAACATTGGTGAGAATATTGACAAAGGGGAACACTTATTAATTGCTGGTAGGAGTACAAATTAGTACAGCCACTTTTGCAAATCATTATGGAGGTTCCCCAGAAAGTTAAAAATGGAACTACAATATAATCCAACTGTTGCCATATCTCCACAAGCCTGAACACCCAACTGTATCACTTCAGGAATATTCTAAAAGACTCTACATCTTACTACAAATACACTTGTTGTTCCATGTTCATTGCAGTTCTGTTTACAGAAGCAAGAAAGTATAATCAACTAGCATGCCAATCAACAGAGGCATGGGTAAATAAACTATGGTACATATACACAATAGAACATGATTCAGCTATCAAGAAGAATAATACTATTGAATATACTGGTAAATTAACATAACTAGAAAATATTATATTAAGGGAAATATCTCAGACACAAAAAATAAACACATCTTCTCTCTTGTATGTGGATGCTAAAATTAAACTTTTAATTTAAACATTTGACTTGGAAATTTTATATAATTATGGAACTTGCTATATATGCTCACAGTTTATCATGGTTATGGGCATGAGATGCTTGGGTCAGCTGACAATTCTGTGGTTTGGGATTCTGAAGTAGGGTTGGGCATGTTGATGTAATCAAACAGAGATGGTCAAGGATTTGGTGGAGGGTGATATGGTGCATTGTTGGTTGAGGACTGCTGCCTACTGTGCTGGAAGATTTGTGTAGTGGTGTGGTACTCATACCTAGTGGATTTAGTTAGGTTTTGGGACAGTGTGGGGTGTCTTAGTGTATTTGTATTTGTGTGCTGTGTAATACTCTGTTACGTTACATTTCCATTTATGGTTTAGGAATTTAATTTCCTGCAGAACTTTTTTTTTCTACTTCAAGAGCAACATTTATTAATAAAAATATTTCTGGCAATCAAACATAAAAGTAATAACTTCTTTATAGAAGACATTTATAGACAACAGTTCATTAATCCAAACAATCAGATCTGGTTCCCTTTTCCTGCAGAACTTTTGGCGAAGTGTCCTCCAATTTTAAATTTTTTTGAAGTAATGAAGTTATAAAAATGCAGATGCTTTAGTTAATAATGGAAAAAACAATGTAAACATGACTTCAGCCTCAATTAAAATGATCACAAACCTCATTTATGCTAGTCCCTTTATGGTTCAGACACAGAAAAAAGGACCTTTTAAAATTTTTATTGCATGAATTTATGTATATTATGCACACATATGTGTATGTGTATGTCAAGCACACATGCCACAGGGAGCACAGAGGTCAAGGAACAATTTGCAAGGCTCAGTTTTCTCATTCCACAATGTAGGTTCTGGGAATGGAGCTTAGGTTATAAGGTTGGTCCAAGTGTCTTCATCTGCTAGGTGAGCCGCCTCTTGAGCCCAAGAGTGTGTTCTTTCTGTTGATAGTCATGAATGGGTATGATGGCTAATGTTAATTACTAATTTAATGGGATTGAGAATCACTAGGAAAACAAATCTTCACCATGGATATATCTGTGAAGGATTATCTAGATAAATTTTAGAGTGAGAAGGCGCACCCTGAATAGTGGCAATACCATTCTGTTCCATGAAGTCATGGATTGAATAAAAAAAATAAAGCTGAGCCACAAGATTTATCTTTCTCTGCTTCCTGACTGGACACAATGTAACCAGCCTCTTCACACCCTCGCTACCATAAATTTCTTGCCATGAAAGACTACACACTGTGAGGCAATATAAAATCTTGAAGTTCCATTAAGTAGCTTTTGTCAGTTATTTTATTACCTCAATGAGACAAACAAATAATACAAAGGGTTAGGGCAATGTTTGGTTGTTTACACCCACATTAGCAGTTGGTAACTTTCCATAATGCCACAATCTACCTTGCAAACTTAAATTTCTCATTTCCAGATGACAGAATCCAAACTACTTCATATGATACATAACTTTTAATGAAAGACAAAGTCCTTCATAACTTGCCCTAATTTACATTCCTAGTCCCACTAAGCACTCTTGTCAAAATCTAATGTAATCCTTCAGGTACCTCTCTTGTCACTGTTTAATTCCAAATAATTAAAATGGCCTTTGAAGAATAAGAGTCTTTGACCTGCTTGATCACAAATGGAACAAGACACAGGGTGGAAGATGGAGGACAGCATCGATTGGCTAAGAATAAAGAGAACAGAAAAATTTACATGTCAATACAGCAAAAATTTTGTGTGTGTGTGTGTATGTGTGTGTGTGTACACGCATGCACACGTGTGTGTGCACAAGAATTCACTTGAGTGTGTATACCTGTGGAAACCCAAGGGTGATATAAGAAATCATCCTGTATTGTTCAACCTCCTCACTGCTTTGTTTTGGAGTTTTCCAGGCTCCACTTTCCAGGACCAGAATTGCAGGATGCCACCATATCCATCTAGCATTTTTACATGGAATCTTGGGATCTGAACTCACATCCTTTTGTTTGTGAGGCTAAGGCTTTAACCCCTGAGTCATCTCCCCAATCTACAATCCAATGTTCTATGTACTTGCTAATTAAGGCAGTTAATCATTTCTTGGCAATTTCATCAAGCAAAAATAAGTTCTAATATCCATCAGACTCCATATTAATGAACAACTGCTTCCCAAATGATTTTTACTTAGCAATTTGCAGAACAGTGCTTTTGAAGTAGGATGACTAAAATATGCTAATGTTGATTTCTCTAAATGAAGTCTAGAGGCAACCTGAAGTTAATTTCTCAGGAGGACATTATCTTGATCATACTTTAAACCCTTACCTGAGATACTATCATCTAGACTAATGATGGTTTATCTATGTAAGACTTACTTCTCTCCCTAAATAGCATGTTCCTCATCTTCCCATTTTCTTTAGTCTCCATTGCTTTTTCCCAGAATTTTGAGAACCCTATTCTATTCTGTGATCCTCTTGTTAACCTTCTCTTCTCTCTTCTATCCCATTTGATTTTGAATCCTCCTTAGTCGGTAATGTTTACCTGATCTGTGAATTGATCATCATCTCAGGGTAACTTTGTACATCAGGCACTATGGTACCATTATAAGCAAATGATCCCAGATCAGAATGAAAACTAGGCCAAAAATAGTCCAGAATCCAAACGTTGAAATATAAAACTAGAGTACTATAACTGAGGAATTTTCAGCACCATCCCATTCCTTCCATAGACCCTTACCTACCAATACTGAGATAATTGTTGTATCTCCATCACTAATACAATCTCAATCATCTGCAAGCATAGACTTTGTGCCTGGCAATTTCAGACAATAGGAACATATTTTACAGAATTTCCTCATCAGCACCCTTAGCCAAGAAATGTGTTTCCCCAGAATATGATCTATTGGAAAGCAGTTTTATATGTCATTAAGAGATCCAAAATTAAAAAATATACTTTTCCCTTCACCTCCACCATAAACAGAGATTTAAGTCTCTTAAAACCAGAGTGTTGTTGGGGGCCTGACCCCCTAAAACTGGTTTTGCCAGTATGTCAGGTGATCTGAATTCTGCAGTGATGTCATTAAGATGGTGATCCACAAAAAAGCAGTGTTCCTTTTCTAGAAGACTGTCGATTTGCAAATTGATACTCTGTCAGTTTTCATTTCATTTCCTGAAAATCAGGAATAGCTTGTGAAAAATTGTTAAACAACATGCTTCTGTCAACCTTCACTCTAAACATTTATCCCTCTGTTTGAAGCATCAAATGAAGACTTCTTTGGATTTTATAATGACTTTCTGATTTTTGTAGTTGATACAAGAAGGGGGTTTGAAAGTTCTTGTATATTGTTATGATTGTTCATCCATATCCTGCCTGAAATACCATGATTGCTTATAAAAAGTATCTTTAATAAAGCTGGATACAGTTTGTCTTAGGAAAAAAAATTCCAAGGTCATATAAATCATACATGAAGCTATGGCTTAAGCAAAGGTAAGTAATTTCCTTCACCATAGGACCTATTAACGGTTTTATTGTGTTAATAGGAATTATGAATCATCATGAAATGTATATATAAGGACAACAGTTTCCTATTTTATTTGGTCATGAAAGCCTCTTTGTTGTTCAATAAAAATATATAGATGTCTTGTATACCCTGGTGGATCACAGTTTGGGAAACAGCAACAAAAATAATGTGTCTAGTCACAGGTTACAAAGGGAAGTAAAAATGATGGAAGACAGTTTCTGAAAAGCCATGTTTTTCTCTTACCCTGAGAGACCCAAACAGTCCCTCTTCCACATGGGAAATTGATATCGTTCTGGATTTCCACACTTCTGGCAATTAAGCTTGGCTCAACTGACCTTGAGAAAGTTACAAACCTATCTCAGGCAGAGGTTCTTCATTTACTAGGCATGAAAATGAGTGGAAATAAAGTAAGTAAGTAAATAAATAAATAAATAAATAAATAATAAAAGAAAAAAAAGAAAATATATTTTTCCACTCAAGTTCCCTAAGCTATAAGAATTAATGGAGTCATTCCTAAGGAGTGATGTGAATTCCTTGGAGAATGTCCCTATGTAAATACAAGGTCTTGTCATCTTAAACATTGTGGATTTGTATCCTGAGCTACAGTGTGACAAACACACAGAGTATTTCCTTTACTTTTCAAACCCACAGAAATCTGATCAGCACCTAAGCCTTTCAGCCATTGTCATTTATAAATAGTATCCTACCAAACCCTACCTTTTCACATGAAATCCATATTTCTTCTGCTGTGATCTGACAAGATGTGGCAACCTTATATTCATTAAAACCAGAAGTCTTTAGTGTTTCAGTATTAATATTTCTAAGGGATCAACAGAAATAATGGAATCATAATGTATGACACACATATAGTGTAATGTTTATTTACACAATAGAGGGGGAGGCGCCACATGGAAAAAAAATCAGGTTTTCCATTGTTTAATAAATTAGCTGATGAGACCTAATTCTTAAGTGTTTAATTTCATGATGGGAAAATTAAAGCAAGATTTCCAGTTAATGTAGTATAAGGGTAAATTAATTGCATCAAGAATTAAAGAATGCTTTGGTGATGCGGATGTTTGAAACAAGAGGTTCAAACTGATTCAGATGACCAAGTTTTTAAAATCTTAAATTGAAAATAGATAAACAAAATCTTAGATTGGCCAATAGTATTATATATGTATTCATGGGCTACAGTGCAATGTCTTGTGTTTACAAGGTGATAAGTCAGACAGGCTATTCAGCATTATTTTTAGTATAAACATTTAAATTTAACATTTAATGTATATTTCAAAATTGCTTTATCACAATTCTCATTCTGTGAGATAGGTCACCAAATGAACAAAGTTTCACATAGATTTTTTTCCTAGATATTAAAATGCCAGAGACAGTGTAGGATCATCTAAAACATGAACAAGATTTTTTTCCTAAATATCTGCAACAGTGATAGAAAATATATGATATTGATTGAGTAATGTGAACTTGATCAATGTTGTGGTATTTGTGGGTGGTTATGAGATAAGTGGATAAGGCATATGTGGTTTGGAGAAAACAGCTTGGCTACATTCAAATTACAATTTTTCCAGGATTCTTGTGCTTTGTACCTAATTTATTCTTGTGTCTTGCCTGCCCCAGGGAATTCTTTCTTCAAGCTGATTTCTTTCTTCTTTATAAATGTATCCTTCCCACCTTGAGATCTGCCATCTCCATTACTGCAATCTTTCCTCTGCCCAAAAGGCTTTTTATCTCCTAACCTATAATTTTCCTTTTGCTCCCCACTCTACCTCCAGAAAAGTTCCTCAATCCTTTAGAGACAAAATGACAAGTGAGGAGTTTTAAAAAAATCCCTGCTGTCCCTTCAGTTTTTCTTCAAACTGTTCACCCAATTTAGACTCCAGGGTGATTCTTAGATTCTGCTTGTCAGTTCTGCATGCACCTGAAAGTATTGATCTTAATCTAAAATTCTAAATTATCCTTTAGAGTGGATGGAAATGTAAAACAGTCCTCTTTTCTTCTGAAATATCACCATGAAATAGTCCAATAGGCCTGAAAAAAATCTATGAGATGATTCAGGTAAAAATGAAAGGTGTTTAGGGGATGTTTAGTCTTTTAAAAAATTTCTTGCTAACATTCACTAACTGAATGTACATGCTACATGGCAAAACAGTGAATCTTTCCAAGTCATCATTTGCTTCAGTTACTGACATGAAAACATCTCATACGACACTATAGGAAATCAAATATATTATTTGAATTTTGTTTTCAGCTTGAAAATATATTTTCTGATTACTTCATGCTCTATAGCACTACTATACTGTAATTTATCTAACCATATTAGAAATTCTGATATGTACTACATTTTTAAGATCTTTGACATACACATGTGTAATTCAAATGTTTTCTTAATGGCTTTTCCTTTTGCAATCAATTTTAAAGCTAGGATAAAAAAGTGATGGACTTCATAAATTATGAATATATATATTATATATATATATATATATATAACTTGACTTGGCTTATTCATCACCTTCCATGTCCACTACCCTTGCTTGGTGGTTTGCTTCTCCCTTCAATATTTAAGTTCTTATTTCAATTTTAAGGGCTTCTTTTTATTTGGTGTGTGTGTGTGTGTGTGTGTGTGTGTGTGTGTGTGTGTGTGTGTGTGTGAGACAGCACTGTGTGTCCCTGTGGAGGACCAAGGATATCTTTGGGAATCATCCTGGATTGCTTCTACCTCCTTTCTGCTTTGCTCTGGGATTCCCCAGGCTCCACCCATCAAGGCCAGAAGAGTAGGCTGCTGTCATTTCTGCCTGGTGTTTTTATCTGGGACCTGGGTTCTGAACTCAGGACCTTCTCCTTGTGAGGCAAAGTCTTAACCCCTGTGCCATCTTCGCCTTTGATTACAATTTAGTTCCATTTTATGCACATGGAGACTACTGCAGTTATTCGTCTCTGTTGCTGTAAAACACCACTCAAACTCAGACAACTTTAGGGGAGAAAGGGAGATTTATTTAGCTTGCAGTGACTTTGTCAAAACCAGTATGATTGTTATTGCACCTTGTGGTTTTCACAGATTGATGAGAATATTGATTGATTTTCTCCCCAAGTAGTTTCCACAGTACTTTCTGGTACTATGAAAGCTGTTCAGCAAGGAGTAAGCTTCCAGACCAGTTCCAGCTGGCATTTTTATCCATGTCTTCTGATCCATATGTGTTGCATCTTTGCTAATATGGTTTAACTATCAGTTTTGGGGGGTAACTGAGAGCAATAAGAAGAGCCTTATTACTTGTGAGGTCTTTAAAACCTCTCTGACTAACAATTTATCAGGAAACATCACATGCCTGTTATTCATAGTTGTATTTAATTACGTCTGGGTTCTAACTGGAACACCATAGGGCTTTTTTTTTCTTTGTCCTATTTTCCTCTATCTAGATCTATCTGTTTAAGGAATATCTTTTCTTATCCCTTTTTTCCAACTTTATTTATTTAAGTGTGTGTGTGTGTGTGTGTGTGTGTGTGTGTGTGTGTGTGTGTGTGTGAAGAGCACTATATGTCCCTGTAGAGGGCCAAGAGTGACTTTGAAAATCATTTTGGATTGCTTCTACCTCCCCTCCTTTTTGCTTTTCTCTGGGATTTCCCAGGCTCTTCCCACCAGGGCCAGAAGTGTAGGCCACTACCATTTCAGCCTGGCATTTTTACCTGGGACCTGAGATCTTAGCTCAGGGCCTTCTGCTTGCGAGATAGAATCTCTGAACCATCTCTCTAGTATATCTTGTCCCTTTTTTATATACAAAAATGTTTTGATATAGTAACAATATAGGCGGTTTCGAACTGGTAGTATCTTACAGTTTCAGTGCTTTTGGCTAATTCCTGAAACTTTCCTATATCCTATCTCTTTTCACAGTCCTGGAACAGTAAACTAGAATAAGAACCTATGCAACTAGAGAACATAAGCACTAGGAGAAGGGCAAACTATGAAGGTTTATTTATAAAGACACTATACAAAACTACTTTTTAAACAACTGTTATTATACCCAGAGATTGAAGGAACATTCAATATTCAAACCAGAAGCTTCAGAAAGTGATTATCACAGAAAATCACAACTAGACAAAATTCAGAAAATATGTGATAGTGGACAGCTTGGTCCTGAACAGGACATCTAGGTCATCCCTACTCCCACCCCAAAGCTCAAGGAACATTGTGAAAGAGAGACCAGAAAGATAGTAAGAGCCTGAAGTGGGGCAGGAAACACTGTCTTGTGGATGTGACAAGACTATTGTATTCATGAATTCACTGTGCTATGTATATTCCCACAAAACCCAATTAGGAACTGTCTTATCAACATTTCATGTTGGAAGGGGAAGATCTCAAGAGGCCCCATACCTTCTTAAAAGACTGAGGAGGATTAATACTCATGGGGAGGATATTCAAGATGTTTTCCTCCATGATTTATTTTCTCATTTAAGATTCATGCTCCACCAAGCACTGAGGCACTTAATATCAAAGATAAACCAGATTAAACACAGTAGGCCACACATTCTAAAAGACTGGAAAATTGGACAAAGCCTGGCAAGAAAGAAAAAAAGTTGTAATGGGAAGAGGATGGAGAATGGGATTGGGAATTAAGGTGCAAAAATATTATAAGTTCATTATAACCATGTACAAAACACTAAAAGGAAAAGAAACCTGGAAAGCAACTATTCAAAGAAAGTGATTTTCTCCATGTACATGATCCTCCTGTGCAGTAGAACTGTATTTATCCCAAAATAAAATCACTGCATAGTTGTGACCTTAATTCCTCAACTAAATGTAGGTTACCTCTTTAAACCTTCAAAATCAAAGTTATTCCTTAGTAAGTTCCTCTTAAAAAGCATTCCTCTCACATTTTCAATGAAAAATGACCAAATTCATTTCAACTGTATGACTTTCCATTAACCCTTCAGACATTTTGAAACCACAAAGTAAGCAAATGACAATGGCAAGGACAATATTAACCAGAGCTGTAGTGTATCGATGGTGAGAATGGACAGCAATGGTGCTACTCGGGAAAAATAACTTGACAGTTTCTTACAAATTCTAAAGATTGAGCTATTATATATAACAACAATTACATTCCTTGAAATGTGATTATTTCTATTCAAACAAAACACTGAATGCATATAGCAGATTTTGCAGAATTACAATATATGAAAATGTCTCAGCTATTTCAACAATTGCGTAGTACCCACCAACAAAAGGCAAGGAACATTGGTTTATGAAACAAAGTTTATAAATCTTAAGTTCATTTTATTGAATGAAATTTGTCAGACCCAAAAGACTTCATTTGCAGGAAAAGATTAAAACTATGGGGAGTGAAATTTACCATGGATTTAGGAGTATGGGGAAAATGATCATGAAGGGGAAAACCAAGGTAAATTTTGGATTCATGATATTGTTGACCTTTTCAAGAGTCCTGTACTCTCCTATACTCTGCAAATAGTGAATTTTATTGTGTGAAAATAAGTATGCAAATAAATACATACACATATCATGTATATATAGCTCAGTAGCGTAGAACTTGCCTGGCATAGATTCAATCCCCAACACCACTAGGAAAAAAAAAGAACCCAACATCTCTTTGTGAGGTCAAAAGGAGAAAGAAGCTGAGCTTAGTGGTGCAGGTCTGCAATCCTAGCTACTCCAAGGTGGAGTCAGGAGGATCACAAACTCAATGTCAGCCTGTGTAGCTTAGTGGTAACTTGTCTTAAGAAAGTATCTTAGGATGTAGATCTGTGGTACAGAAGTATGAAGCTCCAGTTTCAATCCCCAACACAGTAAGATAAAATAAGAAGATGGTAGGGAAAAGAAGAAAGCTAGGATAATCCCTGAGGCATTGTTCTGACCTCATAGATGCCAATATGGATAGAAATTTTAAAAATACAGATATAAGTACAGAAATAAAAATTGATGTGTCATCTCACAGCAATGTTTACATTTGAGCACCCAAATCTTGGTTTCTAAAAATGCCATTTTCCAATAATAGAAAGCAGTGTTCCTCAATGAACTGGTTGATTCCTGGGCCATGTCTGAAAAATTCAAGATTGAGAATGTGGGGAGCATGTAAGAGCCAAAATTAGTGAGACAGACTTCATGAAACAGCACCAGTCTGACAATGGACTCACTTCACTAGACCTGTATAGGATTGGCCCTGCCAACCATCAATTACGGATAGGGAAAGTGCTCTGGGGGGGGGGCTGGAGAGGTGGCTCAGGGGTTAAGCCTCTGCCTTGCAGGCGGAAGGTCCTGAGTTCGGATCCTAGACCCCACCCCACGTATAGACGCCAGGCGGAAGCGGGGGTGGCCTGCGTTTCTGGTCCTGGTAGGGCGGATCCTGTGAATCCCGGGGCAGAGTAAACAAGGAGGAGGCGGAGGCGGAGGCGGAGGCGGAGGCGGAGGCGGAGGCGGAGGCGGAGGCGGAGGCGGAGGCGGAGGCGGAGGCGGAGGCGGAGGCGGTCGCGGTCCCTGGTGGTTCCCGAATTCGTCCGTGGTTCTGCACACACAGACATACACACACACGCATACACACACAATTGAATAAATAATAAATAATAAAAATTAAAAAAGAAAGGAAGAAAGTGCTCTGGGGACCTTACTCCTTCCTTCTCTACTATTAGCTGGTGAAAGATTCTGGGAGAAGGACAGTCACTCTCTTCAGCTGTGCAGCCCCTTCTGAGGACACCAGGTTACAAAGGACAGCTCCAGACACATGGCTACAAGGATAACCATAGCTGAATTCAGTAGTCCACAACCGGAAAGAAAAAAAGGTATCAATGTGAGAGAAAGAGTGATAGAGAAGACTGGTTATACATGGATGGTTGGGAGAGTAGGGAGGAGACTTTTCAATGACTAGATAAAATAGAAAGTGGCAAAGAATAGTGCAAAATGTTTAGAAAAAAAATTCTGTCTAGTGAGCATGTATGGCCTGCTTTTTCTTATCATAATCCCTAAATAATACATTGTAACAGATATTTAAATAGCATTTTTGCTTTACTGGGTATTTTCAGCAATTAAGACAGAAGAATATGTACAGATTCATTTCAAACGCTGCATCATTTTATAACAGGGAGGTGGTAGAGTCAAGTATGGCATTGCCATGTCAGTAATCCTAACACTCATGAAGTAGAGACAGGAGGATCATGAAGTCAAGGACAGTAGACTAAACAGTGAGATCCTGTATTAAATACTAAAGCATAAAAAAAACAAAATGGAAAACTAATACCAGCAGAAATGAGTTAGCAGATTAGGTCAGTGCTTAAGACTTTTATTGGCAGTAACACATAATATCATGTTCCCTGTCAGGACATAATGAAAGAATACATCAAAGCTCAGACTCAAAGCTCAGACTGGTCATGAGAAGTATTAGACAAGCCTAAATTTAGAGATAGGCTACCAAATAGTCAGTCTTCTTCAAATGTGTCCAAGCTAACTGTGAAAGGCAAAAGAAGGAAATGTCACAGATGGGACAAGGTTGAGGGGATACTCCTAAAGGTAACAGGGGTTCGTGCATCAAGCCCTGAAGCAGAATAAGCATTTAAGGACAACTAGTGAAGGCCTTGTGAATTCTGGTGCTTAGTCAATAATATTATTTCAAGGTTAATTTGATACTTTATAATCTTTGTTTGATGGTTGTATATGATATAACAAGAGGGAAATTTGTGAAGGTGTTATGGGACTCTTCATTATTTTATAACGTCTGTAAACTTAAAATCACTTTAAAGTCAAAAATTAAAAGGCAGCAATTCAAAAAAATTCCAATGTAATTCTTTTTTCATTCCATAAGACCATTTATTATTCGACATTCTAGAAAGAAAAAAAAAAACCATGGAGTAGTCAGGGGAAGTAGCTTCAGGTATTATAAGGTGGTGAGAACGGTAAGTAGAAGTAAATAGATCTCAAAGGGGCATGAATCAGCCTTATCATGTGATGAACTATTCTCTATCACAATTATGTCAATGTAATTCTTAAGCTCAGTTAGTTAACTAAATTCTAGCAACGGTTCTACTTGCTCTTCCCAGAACTTTGTTAGTGCTTTATTGAGAAAAATATTCTACTTCCCATCCTTGGGCAAGATATATTAAAACAATTTTAATGTGCACAAAAGACACAACACTACTTCTGAATCCGTATCATAAAGGATTGATGTACCTTCCAATGTAACTATTAGCATGGCAGATTAGTTAAGTGACCATCATTAGTTAAGTGATATATCATAAGTAATATATATGAATATTACATACTACTGAAATTGTTCATCATTTCTGGAGTCACCTTCCAGAAATGCATATCCTTAGCTTCTGAATGTTTATTGGACCTTTGCTGGTGTATGTTTGCTCTCTCCCTCTCCCTCCTTTCCTTCTTCCCCTTTTCTTCATTTTTAAAATTTAGCTACAATGTTTTAAGGCCAGACCACAAAAAGCAGCCTCATGTGGGATGAGTGTATCAGTTGAAAATCCTTGCAAATATCTCAATCAATAGCCAAATTGGCAAGGCATATACCTTTCATGTCATTCTAAGCCATGACCCTATAATAGTCTGGTAGTCACTGAATGGAGATTTGCTGTCCCTACTGTGTCTAACCAAAATTGCAAATTTATGAGCATAACTGCCATTTTAAAGCTATCACATATTGATGTGATTTGTTATGCCAAAAAAATAAATGTGACAGTTAAACTGATATAATTAACTGCCATTAAAAGAATGTGTGTGCATGTGTGTTCATTTCATCCTTTGTAACAAACTTGTACTCACAACAGCAAAAGAAAATTCAAAAGTGTTAGGAGTCCAGTAATGCTTTTTTTTTCATTGTGTTTCCACAATGAGTTATTTTCCAACAATGTATTCCTTTTAGAAGATCAATATGACACAGAGAAAATGGGCATGTCTAAAGTTTATATTCAGTCTGCATTTTGCTAGTTCTCATTCTAAACAAATTCATATTAATGTCTAGCTGCTCAATTTCAGAATGAAGTTGTCCTGCTCATCAGTGAATAAGGATGAAAATGATCAGTGGTCTCAATCTTCCACTCTTTTGGTGTCCTTACTTGTCTTTTAAATGCAAGCCTATAATCTCCTGGGTGATATGGGTTCAGTATAATTGGGACCACACACATAATCATGATTTAACTGCAAAATGATATATTCATTTTTTCTTTTTTTATATATATATATTTTATTAAAAATTTAATTATACATTTAAAAATTTTTTTACCAGTTTTTCTTAAATTTGTCACCTTGTACACCAGAAATTATGCTTAAAGAACAATAGAAAGACATGCCAAGTTATCAGAAAATATGCTTTTACCAAAAGTGTCAAATAACAGGTTGATAACTATCTTAACAATATTTAAGAACCTTATTTCCTTACATAGCTTCAAACTGTTAATTTTCACAATTAAACTAAATTACCACTTTGATCACAGTAAATTTGCTAAAGAAATAGAATAAATTATACCATCACTAAAGTGTTAACATTGAGGAAATAAAACATGGAATTATCAGTGTCTTTTTCTCTTCTTGCTACAATTAGGGGCCAAACTACATTTCTTTGGGTACAAAATTCTTATTTTATTATTTATAAGATTAAATGGAACTCTATTTTAGTGTACCATCTTTAAAGTCTCCTTAACTATCTGAAATCATGTAAATCTTTTCTTTCTACTTTGAGAACAAGGAAAAATCCACTGAGTTTGGAATCCAAACATCTGAGTTTGAATCCCACCTTTTAGAATTTTTTTGTTTTAATTGTCCAAGTTTATGGAGGACAATGTGCTAATTCAATACATGTATAAAGCATATGATGATGAATTCAGAGTGGTTAAGATTTCTATCTCTTCAAACATTTTTGTCTGTTCAATAATCATGCCTATTCATAAAGTACATTGCAATATTGAATACATATATATGAAATACATGCAAAGAAAAGCATGATGATATTTCTATATTATCATTATTTCATGTTTTGGACCTCCAAGCTCCTCTGTCACCTGTATCAGTGGTTCTCAAAGTAAAAGAGTAAGTAACTATGTGACAGAATGGGAATGATAATTTGCTTGACAATATTAGTTGTTTCAGACTATATATGTATGTATATATTATCAAAATAGCACAATAAAAATTTTAGGCCTGGACATAGTGTTTCATGCCTTCAATTTCTGCATTCAACAGGCTGAGGTCTAGTCTAGGGTATGAAGTGAGTTCCAATGCAACCTAGACTTCAGAGTAAGATTTACCTCAAAGTAGTATGCACCAGCATTTTCCTAGATTATTAAAGCAGGTTATTAGGACCCAACACACATACTTTTTATTCACAGGTTTTACATTGGGGCCTGGGATTTGTATCTTTCACAAGCTTCCAGATAAAGCCAATTTGAATGCATTTGAATAACATTGATGTTTTAGTCTCAGATGAAATATTAGGAATATATAGGTAGTTTTTACATATACCATAAATATTAAATGGGTCTATGGTGTTTCGGCTTTCAGTGTTGCAAATAAAGAATTGGGGGCCCATCTTTAACACTTCAATGTACTTTCACATTCTCTGGTTGTACTGTTTTCAGATTTCTCAAACTGATTATAAGCTATTCAAGAAGAAAATCAGTTCCTGCATGGGAAGTATATATTGATCATGAACCACGTGTCAAAATAATAGTGACAGGACTGAATTTCTTAACACTAATACTAGATTAACATGGTTCCATAGTTTGAGAAACAAGAAGGAAAGATGAATCAAAATATTTCAAGACTCTTAAATTTACTTGTAATCTCCTTAATCCCAAGTGCTTCTGACAAGAGAAAAATATGAGAATGAGAGTTTTATTCCTCTTTGCACTGCTCAGATATTATACAAAATTTACTGAAATTGAACTTCACTTTTTTCACTTTCTCCAGAATGTATTGATCCCACACATTTGACCTTGCCCTTCCAATAGCTCATTTCAATTATCAGACTTCATGATTGCTAAAAATCTTTTTTATCTCAAAAAGTTTAAGTTTCTGTTTAATAAAGTATGCTAGAGAAAATCAATCCCACAGACAATAAAAATAACCTTCACCTAACCCTTACAATTTCTAAAAAAAAGAAAAAAGAAAAAAGAAAGAAGAAGAACAAGAAAACCCCAAATAGGCTATGGATATAGATGTAAAATATGAAACCTCGAAACTCTTAGAATGTAAGTTAAATAAAATATTTGGGTCCTAATACTAACTGAAAAGTTCTTTGAATTGACACGAAAAAAAAAATCTATAGAACAGAGCAAAGTTCCTACAAAGAGTGGGACCAAGGAAGCTTTCACCTTGACATGGCTAAGACCAAGTTGAAATTCAGTAGGCCACACATGAAAAATACATTAATATAGGAAAGATATTGGGAGAGAAGAATAAGTTGTAATAGGACAAAGAGGGAGATTGGGAATGGGTATTAATTGTGAAAATATTATAAATATACAGTATCATATATGAACTTCTGTAAGAATTTCATAAGGAATTGTCCTAGTTTGATTTAAAAAAGTGGCTACACATTGCTGTTAAAAAAAAAAAAAACCCCGGAGCCGCCCAGCCAGCAGCACCGCGCACGTGGCCGTGGGCTTTGCCCCCAGGGCCTGGCCCCTTCCACGCCGACCTTCCCAGGTCGCAGGTGAAGAATTCTGCCATCAACATCAGACCCTCTACCCCTCTGGCCCACGTGGTCCACGGAAGACACACTGATACTAAGAATTCAATAGAGTCCAAAGGAAATGCAAGCAAAATTTTAAGGAACAAAGGGAACACAGGCCATACATCTGGACTCCACTACAATCGTTATTTCACGTGGGCGAGATTCTTCACATCCAGCCCAAAGATAAGTAAACTTTTTCTTTTCACCTTACTGATCCTTTAAAGTATCAATGCTGTAGATCAACTTTCTCATACAGACACCCCACAACATACAACTCCAGGGAGTACACCACTCACCCCCACATTTCACCAAGATACTAAATCGTAAAAGTGTATTACCAAACTAATATTCACCCCCTGGTAACGTAACCTCAATTAACTGACGTACTAACAGCCTAGTAGCCTCATCTAGGATATAACGATAACGACACACAAACATACCCAATCCAAGGCAAGCACTAGTAATAACTGGCAAGCGTAAAAATACCAACTACATCGATTCAGTGAAAAACACACAGAAACTGAAAGGTCCTAAAAAACAAAACAAAAATGTCAAGTCAAAGTGCAGATCCATGAGAAACAAAACCCAAGAAGACCAATCTCCTGCCAAAAGAATCAACCCCATAATGAGGGATTCCGACCAGAACAAATCCACAGAAAATAGCCACGAAAGCCAGACCCAATATAACGACTTTCAGAGTATGATCATTACCATGATTAATACTATGAAAGAGGAAATCCGAGAAGAGTTAAACAACCGTATCAACCACATTGAAAAGGAACACAACAGGCACTTGGAGGAGCTGAGAAAAACAGTTCAAGAAACAAAAATAGGTATAGAGCAGTTAAAACAGTCTCAGGCAGAGTTTAAAATTGAACTAAAAGACAAGTTATCTTCAACGCAAAACTCAACAGAGAGTCTTATCAGAAGAACAAATGAGGCAGAAAATAGAATTTCAGATCTTGAAGACAAAGTGGGAGAATTAACCAGCTCAATGGAAGAGATTGTTAAAGCCAAAAAGATACTGGAGAGGAACATTCAAGAGATATGGGACACGCTGAAGAAGCCTAATATGCGCATTCATGGAATACCAGAACAAGAATCCCAAAACACCACACCACAGGAAATATTTCAATTCATCATAAATGAAAACTTCCCACAACTAAAGAATGAGAGGCCTTTCCAAATACAAGAGGCATTTCGCACTCCAAACAGATACGACCACAATAGAAAATCGCCACAGCAAATAATAGTCAAAACACTCCACATTCAAGACAAAGAAAAGGTGCTGAGACCTTCAAGAGAAAAAAAGCAACTCACTTTTAAAGGTAAACCTATTAGAATAACAAATGACTACTCAATGGAAACAGTAAAAGCAAGAAGAGCTTAGAGAGACATACTTCAAGTATTAAATGAGCAAAAATGCCAAACCAGAATGATATACCTGGCAAAACTATTTGTCATGATTGAGGGAGAAAGAAAAGGTTTCCAGCACAAAGACAACTTGAAGGGACACATGTTTACCAAACCAGGTCTTCAAAAATGATAGAAATGATACTCAAGCTTGAAGAAAAGAACAAGCCTATTCAGGAGGACAGAAGGGAAGTATAATACCACCAAAACATAAATATCAAACAACATGCTTACAAAATTATTGTCCAGAATTAAAAATAATTTCTCCATTATAACATTAAATGTCAGTGGTATTAACTCACCGATTAAGAGACACAGATTACAAACTTGGATTAAAAACCACAATCCAACAATCTGCTGCCTTCAGGAAACTCATCTCGCCACAAAAGATAGGCACTTCCTAAGAATGAAAGGCTGGTCCAATATCTTGCAAGCTAATAGAACCAGGAAACAGGCAGGGGTAGCCATTATGCTTTCAGACAAAGTGGACTTCAAACCAAAGAAAATCATAAGAGATACAGATGGATACTACATTTTACTCACAGGTACAATTCACCAGGAAGACTTCACAATACTGAACACTTATGCACCCAATATGGGCCCCTCCACATTTATTAAGAAAACCCTTCAGCATCTAAAGCAAGAAATCAACCCCCAAACGATAATTCTTGGGGACTTCAACACTGCCCTCTCAACATGGGTTAGATCAACAGGTCAAAAGCTTAACAGAGACACTTTGGAACTTAATCAAACCCTGAAAGAAATAGACCTTAAAGATCTCTATAGAACTTTTCACCCACGCACCAAAGAACACACATTTTTCTCAGCAGCACACGGAACTTTCTCCAAAATAGATCACATATTGGGCCACAAAATGAATATACACATATACAAAACAGTTGAAATTCTAACCTGTGCCCTATCAGACCACCACGGCCTAAAGCTGGACATCCACAACACAAAAAAACAAGAGATAATACACTAACTCCTGGAAACGTAACAATATGATGCTGAATGAGAACTGGATTCAGGAAGAAATTAAAAAGGAAATTCAAGATTTCCTGAAAGTGAATGATAATGAAAATACAATGTACCAAAATCTCTGGGACACAATGAAAGCTGTCCTAAGAGGTAAGTTCATAGCTCTTAATGCCTACATCAAAAAAATGGAAACATCAGAAATAAATAACTTGACGATATAGCTTAAGGCTTTAGAGAAACTTGAGCAATCTGATCCCAAAAGTAGTAGAAGAGAGGAGATTAGCAAAATAAGGGGAGAAATATCTGAAATCGAGACTAAGAAAACAATAGAAAAAAATCAACCAGTCAAAAAGCTGGTTCTTTGAAAAAATCAATAAGATAGATACACCCCTAGCTAAATTAACCAAAAGCAAGAGAGAGAAAACCCAAATTAACAAAATTAGAAATGAGCATGGAGTTACCACTACTGATACCCAAGAAATCCAGAGAATTATAACATCATATTTCAAAAACATATACTCAGTGAAGTTTGACAACACACAAGAGATGGATGAATTTCTAAGTAAACACATCTTACCTAAATTGGATCAGGAAGTTGTGAATTACTTAAATGGCCCTATAACATATAAGGAAATTGAAGAAGTAATCTCGAATCTTCCCACCAAAAAATGTCCTGGACCAGATGGATTCAGCACAGAATTCTACCAGACATTTAAGGAGTCAATAACACCAATACTCCTTAAACTGTTCCATCAAATAGCAAAGGAAGGAACACTACCAAATTCCTTCTATGAAGCTAATATCGTCTTAATTCCAAAACCTAATAAAGATTCACTTAAAAGGGAAAACTATACGCCGATCTCTCTGATGAACACGGACGCAAAGACTCTCAAAAAAGTCTTAGCAAATCGGATTCAAAAACATATCAAAAAGATCATTCACAGGGACAAAGTAGGCTTCTTCCCCAGCACACAAGGTTGGTTCAACATACGCAAATCAATAAATGTAATTCATCATGTAAACCAGTCTAAAGTCCAAGACCACATGATACTCTTGATAGATGCAGAAAAAGCCTTTGACAAGATACAACAGCCTTTTTTGATCAAAAGCCTAGAGACAGTAGGAATGAAAGGAACCTTTATCAATATAATAAAAGCTGTATACAACAAGCACACAGCAAGGATTATGCTCAATGGGGACCAATTGGAAGCATTCCCACTTTGATCAGGAACTAGACAAGGCTCTCCACTCTCACCACTTTTTTTATAACATTTTTATTATTATTTCCGCTCATACAAACTTAATAGGTAGACCAGTTCCCTCCCCCCTCCTCCTCCCCCCGAACCCCCTGCTCCCCTTCCCTCCCTCCCCATCTCCCAGTACCTCCCCCCCAATTCCCAGAGAGTCCTTTATTGCGTATGCCTAACTCTCCTCTTGGTCCTCCTTTCTGATGACGTAAAAGGACCCAGTGGCATTTCCCTGAACCCTTTCTCGTGTTCCCCTTAAGCATAGGAACACTACTGTGGCCATCAATCCCTTGCCTCCAAGGATCTTGGTGCTTTTAGCCGATGTTAGACTTTGTGAGGTCAATAGTGTGACGGACATGGCGCAGGGCATGCAAAGTCCTATTATGATTGCTTCAGCTCTATCTAGTGTGGAGACTCTTCAAATCATTGCTCCCCCCATCCTTTTGCTCTTACAATCTTACCGCCCCCTCTTCCGCAGATGTCCCTGAGCTTCAGGATGGGGGGAGATTAGGCTGGCTTAGTTCTATGTGGATGATATAGAGTCTCTGAAGTTCTGGATTGTGGTTTGTTGATTTTCTTTTGCAGTTTTGCTGCTCCTGCTATGTCCTTCACTCCATCCTGATGGGCACTGTATGTCACCCCCTGGTCAGAGACAAAAAACTGTTAAACTGGAGTCTTGTTATAATAGCACATTCAAGGATAGATGTAATAAAAGCAGGAAACCTCGGTGAGGGAGGGATCAGTCATCCATTTGCAAAATGATCTCTTTTCATCTACCAGACTATATGCCCTCTCCTTCTGGTGAGATCATACCCCCTCAGTTGTACATGATCAGGAACGAATGTCTGTGAACTTAACCAGGTGTCACATTACTTACTTGCATTACTTGGAAGTCGATTTTCTCTGCTGTAACATGTTCACCTCTCTCCTTGTGTCTGGTGTGGCTCTCCAACCCCATCCCTCCTGTTCACAATCCTTGCAATTACCATATTACATTGATTTACCCTTGAGTGTCTCAATGTGGGCTGGGTGAGTTTGGTACTAGGAGCCACCTATTACGGAGTACATACGTCACTTAACTTTCTGGGATTGGGATATTTCACTTAATATAATTGTTTCTAATGACATCCATTTCCCAGCAAACTCCAGTAATTCATCATTTTTGATGGCTGAGTAGTACAACATTGTATAGATGTACCACACTTTCCTTATCCACTCGTCAACTGTTGGACATTTAGGTTGATTCCATTACTTTGCTATTGTAAACAGTGCTGCTATGAACATAGTCGTGCTGGTGCTATCGAGGCGAACCTCTGCTGCATGGGGGGTTATTCCCAAAAGTGGAATAGAAGGGTCATATGGCATTTCAATCTTTAATTTCTTTAAGAATCTCCAGACAGTTCGCCAGAATGGCTGTATGAATCTGCATTCCCACTAGCAATGTAGCAGGGTTCCCCTCTCTCCACAACCTCTCCAGCACTTGTTGTTTGTATTGTGGATATTTGCCATCCTGACCGGGGTGAAATGGTATCTCAGGGAAGTTGTGATTTGCATTTCCCTGATAGCTAACGAAGTGGAGCATTTTTTTAAGATATTTGTTAGATATTTTAATTTCATCTCTGGTAAAATTTCTTTTAAGTTCCAGGGCCCATTTTTTAATTGGGCCATTGGTTTCCTTGGTGTTTAATTTTCTAAGTTCTTTGTGCACTCTGGACAGTAGAGCTCTATCAGATATGTGGTTAGTGAAGATTTTCTCCCATTCTGTGGGTTGCCTTTGAGCTCGTGTGATAATCTCTTTATCTGAACAGAAGCTCTTCAATTTCGCAAGATCCCAACTGTTGAGAGTTGGTAGCAGTGACTGTGCCATTGGATGTCGGTTTAGGAAATGTTGGCCTAGCCCAATCAGCTCAAGGGAGTTCCCTATCCTTTCAACTATGGATTTTATAGTCTCTGGCCTGATATCAAGGTCCTTGATCCATTTGGAATTAAGTCTTGTACATGGTGACAAGTACGGGTCCAGCTTTAATCTTCTGCATGTGGAGATCCAGTTTTGCCAGCACCATTTGTTGAAGATGCTGTTCTTTTTCCATTGGATTCTTTGGGCCCCTTTGTCAAAGATCAAATGGCTGTATTTTTGTGGGCTTATATCTGGGTCCTCAACCCTTATCCATTGGTCTGTGTGTCTATTTTGGAGCCAGTACCAGGCTGTTTTTATAACTATGGATTTGTAGTATAGACTAAGGTTCGGTATGGTAATATACCTCCAGCAGTGTTTTTGTTACTCAGGATTGTCTTTGCTATTCTGGGTCTTTTGTGCCTCTATATGAATTTTGAGATTAATTGGTCCACTTCTTTAAAGAATTGCTTTGGGATTTTAATTGGTATAGCACTGAATTTGTATATTGCCTTAGATAGGATGGTCATTTTTACGATATTGATTCTGCCAATCCAGGAACATGGGAGGTCTTTCCACCTTCTGATGTCTTCAGCAATTTCTTTCTTTAGGGTTTTAAAGTTTTCATTGTAAAGGTCTTTTACCTCCTTGGTTAGGCTTATACCAAGGTATTTCATATTTTTAGGGGTTACAGTAAATGGGATTGTTTCTCTCAAGGCTTTTTCACTTCTTTCATTCTGGGCATATAGGAAGGCCTCTGATTTTTGCACATTTATTTTGTATCCTGCCACCCTGCTGAACTTCTGTATTAGTTCCAGGAGCTTCCTGGTGGAGTTTTTGGGATCCCTCAGGTATAAGATCATGTCATCTGCAAAGAGGGATAGCTTGACTTCTTCCTTGCTGATTTGAATCCCTCTTATGTCCCTTTCTTGTCTTATGGCTTCAGCTAAGACGTCAAGTACAATATTGAATAGAAGTGGTGAGAGTGGACAGCCTTGTCTAGTTCCTGATCGAAGTGGGAATGCTTCCAATTGTTCCCCATTGAGCATAATCCTTGCTGTGGGCTTGTTGTATACAGCTTTTATTATATTGATAAAGGTTCCTTCCATTCCTACTGTCTCTAGCGTTTTGATCATAAAAGGCTGTTGGATCCTGTCAAAAGCTTTTTCTGCGTCTATCGAGAGTATCATGTGGTCTTGGACATTGGACTGGTTTACATGATGAATTACATTTATTGATTTTCGTATGCTGAACCAACCTTGCGTGCCGGGGATGAAGCCTACTTGGTCCCTGTGAATGATCTTTTTGATATGTTTTTGAATCCGATTTGCTAAGACTTTGTTGAGAATCTTTGCGTCTGTGTTCATCAGGGAGATCGGCCTATAGTTTTCTTTTTTAAGTGAATCTTTATTAGGTTTTGGGATTAAAACGATATTAGCTTCATAGAAGGAATTTGGTAGTGTTCCTTCCTTTGCTATTTGATGGAACAGTTTAAGGAGTATTGGTGTTATTGACTCCTTAAATGTCTGGTAGAATTCTGTGCTGAATCCATCTGGTCCAGGACATTTTTTGGTGGGAAGATTCGAGATTACTTCTTCAATTTCCTTATATGTTATAGGGCCATTTAAGTAATTCACAACTTCCTGATCCAATTTAGGTAAGATGTGTTTACTTAGAAATTCATCCATCTCTATTGTGTTGTCAAACTTCACTGAGTATAAGTTTTTGAAATATGATGTTATAATTCTCTGGATTTCTTGGGTATCAGTAGTGATTACTCCATGCTCATTTCTAATTTTGTTAATTTGGGTTTTCTCTCTCTTACTTTTGGTTAATTTAGCTAGGGGTGTATCTATCTTATTGATTTTTTTCAAAAAACCAGCTTTTTGACTGGTTGATTTTTTCTATCGTTTTCTTAGTCTCGATTTCAGATATTTCTCCCCTTATTTTGCTAATCTCCTCTCTTCTACTACTTTTGGGATCAGATTGCTCTAGTTTCTCTAAAGCCTTAAGCTGCATCGTTATTTATTTCTGATGTTTCCATTTTTTTTTGTTGTAGGCATTAAGAGCTATGAACTTACCTCTTAGGACAGCTTTCATTGTGTCCCAGAGATTTTGGTAAGTTGTATTTTCGATATCGTTCACTTTCAGGAAATCTTGAATTTCCTTTTTAATTTCTTCCTGAATCCAGTTCTCATTCAGCATCATAGTGTTAAGTTTCCAGGAGTTAGTGTATTTTCTCTTGTTTGTTGTGTTGTGGATGTCCAGCTTTAGGCCATGGTGGTCTGATAGGGCACAGGTTAGAATTTCAACTTTTTTGTATATGTGTATATTCGTTTTGTGGCCCAATATGTGATCTATTTTGGAAAAAGTTCCGTGTGCTGCTGAGAAAAATGTGTATTCTTTGGTGCGTGGGTGAAAAGTTCGATAGAGATCTGTAAGGTCCATTTCAGTAAGGGTTTGATTAAGTTCCAAAGTGTCTCTGTTAAGCTTTTGACCTGTTGATCTATCCCATGTTGAGAGGGCAGTGTTGAAGTCCCCAAGAATTATCGTTTGGGTGTTGATATCTTGCTTTAGGCGCTGTAGGGTTTTCTTAATGAATGTGGAGGGTCCCGTATTGGGTGCATAAATGTTCAGGATTATGAAGTCTTCCTGGTGAATTGTACCTGTGACTAAAATGTAGTATCCATCTGTGTCTCTCATGATTTTCTTTGGTTTGAAGTCCACTTTGTCTGAAAGCATAATTGCTACCCCTGCCTGTTTCCTGGTTCCATTAGCTTGCAAGATTTTGGACCAGCCTTTCATTCTTAGGATGTGCCTATCTTTTGTGGTGAGATGAGTTTCCTGAAGGCAGCAGATTGTTGGATTGTGGTTTTTAATACAAGTTTGTAATCTATGTCTCTTAATCGGTGAATTAATCCCATTGACGTTTAATGTTATAATGGAGAAATTATTTTTAATTCTGGACATTTTTTATGTTTAGTCGATTTTGTAAGCATGTTGTTTGATATTTATGTTTTGGTGGTATTATACTTCCCTTCTGCCCTCCTGGATACACTAGTTCTTTTCTTCAAGCTTGAGTATCAGTTCTAAGATTTTTTGAAGGCCTGGTTTGTACACAGGTATCCCTTCAAGTTGTCTTTGTGCTGAAAAACTTTTCTTTCTCCCTCAATCATGACAGATAGTTTTGCCGGGTATATCAGTCTGGGTTGGCATTTTTGCTCATTTAATACTTGAAGTATGTCTCTCCAAGCTCTTCTTGCTTTTACTGTTTCCATTGAGTAGTCATTTGTTATTCTAATAGGTTTACCTTTAAAAGTGAGTTGCTTTTTTTCTCTTGAAGCTCTCAGCACCTTTTCTTTGTCTTGAATGTGGAGTGTTTTGACTATTATTTGCCGTGGCGATTTTCTATTGTGGTCGTATCTGTTTGGAGTGCGAAATGCCTCTTGTATTTGGATAGGCCTCTCATTCTTTAATTGTGGGAAGTTTTCATTTATGATGAATTGAAATATTTCCTCTGGTGTGGTATTTTGGGATTCTTGTTCTGGTATTCCATGAATGCGCATGTTAGGCTTCTTCAGGGTGTCCCATATCTCTTGAATGTTCCTCTCCAGTATCTTTTTGGCTTTAACAATCTCTTCCATTGAGCTGGTTAATTCTCCCACTTTGTCTTCAAGATCTGAAATTCTATTTTCTGCTTCATTTGTTCTGCTGATAAGACTCTCTGTTGAGTTTTGGGTTGAAGATAACTTGTCTTTTAGTTCCATTTTAAACTCTGCCTGAGACTGTTTTAATTGCTCCATACCTATTTTTGTTTCTTGAACTGTTTTTCTCAACTCCTCCAAGTGCCTGTTGTGTTCCTGTTCAAAGTGATTGATACGGTTGTTTATCTCTTCTCGGATTTCCTCTTTCATAGTATTAATCATGGTAAGGATCATACTCTGAAAGTCCTTATGTTGGGTTTGGCTTTCATGGCTATTTTCTGTGGATTTGTTCTGGTCGGAATCCCTCATTATGGGATTGATTCTTTCGGCAGGAGATTGGTCTTCTTGGGTTTTGTTTCTCGTGGATCTGCACTTTGACTTGTACATTGTTGTTTTGTGTTTTAGGACCTTTCAGTTTCTGTTTTTCACTGAATCCACGTAGTTAGTATTGTTACGCTTGCCAGTTATTACTAATGCTTGCCTTGGATTGGGTATGTCTGTGTATTGTTAGTATTATATCCTAGATGAGGCTAATAGGCTGTTAGTACGTCAGTTAAGTCAGGTTACGTTACCAGGGGGTGAGAATTAGTTTGGTAGTGCACTTTTACGATTTAGTTTCTTGATGAAATGTGGGGGTGAGTGGTGTACTCCCTGGAGTTGTATGTTGTGGGGTGGCTGTATGAGAAAGTTGATCTACAGCATTGATACTTTAAAGGATCAGTAAGGTGAAAAGAAAAAGTTTACTTATCTTTGGGCTGGATGAGAAGAAACTCGCCCACGTGATATAATGATTGTAGTGGAGTCTAGATGTATGGCCTGTGCTCCCTTTGTTCCTTAGAATTTTGCTTGAGTTTCCTTTGGGCTCTATTGAATTCTGAGTAGCAGTGTGTCTTCCGTGGACCATGTGCGTAGGTCCCCGGTGGTCCAGAGAGGCAGAGGGTCTGATGTTGATGGCAGAGTTCTTCACCTGCGATCTGGGAAGGTGGGCATGGAGAGGGACGGGGCCCTGGGCAAAGCCGGCTGAGCAGTGGGGTGCTGGTGGCCAGCAGCTCCAGGGTGGGGGCGGGGTGGGGCTGGTCTGGGCTCTTTCGCTCCTTGGCTCAATGGCAGAATTCTTCACCTGGGATCCAGGGGGGTGGCTAGGCGCACGGGGCAGGAGGGTGCGAGGGGCTTGGGTCCGGGGCGGGGCCCAGGCTAAGCTGCAGTCGGCCTGGGTGCTCGCTGCTGGGACGCGTGGGGCTCCGGGGTGGTTGGGGGCTGGGCTGGTCTCTCTCTCTCTCTCACTTACCTTGGGCGGCAGGCAGAAGGCAGCGGGATGCGGGCGGCGTGGAGGGGGCTGGGGTCATCCGGGCCTGGGGTCGCAGGCCAAGCCGCAGTTGGCGTGAGTACTCTCCTCCTGGACGCGTGGGGCTCCGGGGTGGGTGGGGGCTGGGCTGGTCTCTCTCTTTCTCTCTCACTCTCCCTCTCACTCACCTTGGGTGGGGGCGGGGCGGTGCAGCAGAGGGGGCTGAGGTCCTCCGGGCTGGGGGCGCAGGCCAAGCCGTAGTCGGCCTGGGTCCTCACCGCCGGGAGGCGTGGGGCTCCGGGGTGGGTGGGGGCTGGGCTGGTCTCTCTCTCTCTCTCTCTCTCTCTCTCTCTCTCTCACTCACCTTGGGCAGGGGCGGAGCAGCACTGTGGAGGGGGCTGGGGTCGTCGGGGCCGGGGGGCGCAGGCCAAGCCGCAGTCCGCCTAGGTGATCACTGCCGGGACGCATGGGGCTCCGGGGTGGGTGGGGGCTGGGCTCCACTCTTACCACTTCTATTCAATATTGTACTTGACATCTTAGCTGAAGCCATAAGACAAGAAAGGGACATAAGAGGGATTCAAATCGGCAAGGAAGAAGTCAAGCTATCCCTCTTTGCAGATGACATGATCTTATACCTGAGGGATCCCAAAAACTCCACCAGGAAGCTCCTGGAACTAATTGAGAAGTTCAGCAGGGTGGCAGGATACAAAATAAATGTGCAAAAATCAGAGGCCTTCCTATATGCCCAGAATGAAAGAAGTGAAAAAGCCTTGAGAGAAACAATCCCATTTACTATAGCCCCTAAAAAAATGAAATACCTCGGTATAAACCTAACCAAGGAATAAGAGACCTTTACAATGAAAACTTTAAAACCCTAAAGAAAGAAATTGCAGAAGACACCAGAAGGTGGAAAGACCTCCCATGTTCCTGGATTGGCAGAATCAACATCGTAAAAATGACCATCCTACCAAAGGCAATATACAAATTCAATGCTATACCAATTAAAATCCCAAAGCAATTCTTTAAAGAAGTTGACCAAATAATCTCAAAATTCATATGGAGGCACAAAAGACCCAGGATAGCAAAGACAATCCTGAGTAACAAAAACACTGCTGGAGGTATTACCATACCAAACCTTAGTCTATACTACAAATCCATAGTTATAAAAACAGCCTGGTACTGACTCCAAAATAGACACACAGACCAATGGAAAAGGGTTGAATACCCAGAAATAAGCCCACAAAAACACACCCATTTGATCTTTGACAAAGGGGCCCAAAGAATCCAATGGAAAAAGAACAGCATCTTCAACAAATGGTGCTGGCAAAACTGGATCTCCACATGCAGAAGATTAAAACTGGACCCGTACTTGTCACCATGTACAAGACTTAATTCAAAATGGATCAAGGACCTTGATATCAGGCCAGCGACTATAAAAACCATAGTTGAAAGGATAGGGAACTCCCTTGAGCTGATTGGGCTAGGCCAACATTTCCTAAACAGACATCCAATGGCACAGTCACTGCTACCAACTCTCAACAGTTGGGATCTTGTGAAATTAAAGAGCTTCTGTTCAGATAAAGAGATTGTAACACGAGCTCAAAGGCAACCCACAGAATGGGAGAAAATCTTCACGAACCACATTTCTGATAGAGCTCTACTGTCCAGAGTGCACAAAGAACTTAGAAAACTAATCTCCAAGGAAAACATTGGCCCAATTAAAAAATGGTCCCTGGAACTTAAAAGAAACTTTACCAGGGATGAAATTAAAATGTCTAACAAATATCTGAAAAAATGCTCCACTTCCTTAGCCATCAGGGAAATGCAAATCAAAACCTCCCTGAGATATCATCTCACCCTGGTCAGGATGGCAAAAATCCACAATACAAACAACAACAAATGCTGGAGAGGATGTGGAGAGAGGGGAACTCTCCTACATTGCTGGTGGGAATGCAGGCTCATACAGCCACTCTGGTGAGCCATCTGGAGATTCTTAAAGAAATTAAAGATTGAAATGCCATATGACCCTGCTATCCCACTTTTGGGAATACCCCCCGTGCAGCAGAGGTTCTCCTCGATAGCACAAGCACGACCATGTTCATAGCAGCACTGTTTACAATAGCAAAGTCATGGAATCAACCCAAATGTCCAACAGTTGAAAAGTGGATAAGTAAACTGTGGTAAAAATATAAAATGGAGTACTACTCAGCCATCAAGAATGATGAATTACTGGAATTTGCCATGAAATGGATGTCATTAGAAACAATTATATTAAGTGAAGTATCCCAAACCCAGAAAATTAAGCACCGTATGTACTCCCTAATAGGTGGCTCCTAGTATCAAACTCACCCAGCTCACATTGAGACACTCAAAGGTAAACCTATGTAATACAGTAATTGCAAGGATTATGAACAGGAGGGATGGGGTTGGAGGGCCACACCAGACACAAGGAGAGAGGGGACCATGTTACAGCAGAGAAAATAGGCCTCTATCAAGAAATGCAAGTAAGTCATGTGACACCTGGTTAAGTTCACAGACGTTCATTCCTGATCATGTACAACTGAGGGGGTATGATCTCACCAGAAGGGGAGGGCATATTGTCTGACAGATAAAAAGTAATCATTTTGCAAATGGGTGATTGACTCCTCCCTCACTCAGGTTTCCTACTTTTATTACATCTACCCTTGAATGTGCTCTTATAATAAGACTCCAGTTTAACAGATTTGTGTCTCTGACCAGGGGGTGACATACAGTGCCCATCAGGATGGAGTGAAGGGCTTTGCAGGAGCAGCAAATCTGCAAATGAAAATCAACAAACTACAATCCAGAACTTCAAAGTCTCTATATCAACCACATAGAACTAGGCCAGCCTAATCTCCCCCCATCCTGAAGCTCAGGGACATTTGGGGAAGAGGGGGCGGTAAGATTGTAAGAGCAAAAGGATGGGAGGAGCAATGATTTGCAAGATTCTCCACGCTAGATAGGGCCAAAGCAATCATAATGGGACTTTGCATGCCCTGTGCAATGTCCAACACACTATTGACCTCACAAAGTCTAGCATCAGCTAAAGGCACCAAGATCCTTGGAGGCAAGGGATTGACAGCCACAGTAGTGTTCCTATGCTTAAAGAGAACATGAGAAAGGGTTCAGGGAAATGCCACTGGGTCTTTGTATGTCATCAGAGAGGAGGACCCAGAGGAGAGTTACGCATATACAACAAACCATTGGGGGATGGGGAGGGAGGGAGGGGGAGCAGGGGGGAGGGGGGAGGAGGAGGGAGGGAGGGAACTGGTTTACCTATTAAGTTCGTATGAGCAGAAATAATAAAAAATGTATTAAAAAAAAAGCTTGAAATGACAAAAAAAAAAAAGACCTCTTTCCTCACCCACCTGGACTCACGGCGACCTAGGTAAGTTCCCTCCCCCCACCCTCAAACCCCAGGCAGCCCACTGGACCCAGCTCCTCCCACCAGCCAGCCCGAGCGCCTGGCCGGGGACAACCCCCTGGGCCAGGCCCCAGTTTCCCAGGTTAAATAGCGCCCCTCCACCACCACCATCTCCTCCCTTTCCCCACCCGAGGACACATGCAGTCTACCCAGGACTCAGAGCAACCTAGGTAAGCTCCGCTCCCTGCCCAACCCCAAACCCCAGGCAGCTCACTGGTTCCAGCTCCTCCTACCAGCCAGCAGGAGCCAGCGCTCCTCCAGGTCAAATAATTCAGTTCAGTGAAAAACGCACAGAAATTGAAAGAAGGTCTTAAGAGTTAAAACAACAATGCCAAAATCAAAGTGCAAATCCAAGAGAAAAAAAAAAAAAAACCAAGAAAAAAAATCTCCCACTGAAGGAATTAATCCCATAATGATAGACTCCAACCAGAACAAACCGATGGAAAATAGCCAAGAAAGCCTGATCCAGGATAACAACTTTCAAAACATGATCATTATCATGTTCAATACCATGAAAGAGGAAATCTGGGAGGAATTAAATAACCGCATCAATCACTTGGAAAAGCAACTCAACAGACACTTGGAGGAGTTGAGATAAACAGTTCAAGAAACAAAAACTGGCATAGAGCAGTTAAAACAGACTCAAGCCGAGTTTAAAACTGAACTAAAAGACAAGTTATCTAAAACCTGGAAATCAACAGAGAGTCTTATCAGCAGAACTAACAAAGCAGAAAATAAAATTTCAGACGGTGAAGACAACATGGGAGTATTAGCCAGCTCAATGGAAGAGGTTGTTAAAGCCAAAAAGATACTCGAGAGAAATATTCAAGAGTTATGGGACACCCTGAAGAAGCTTAACATGTGTATTCATGAAATACCAGAGCAAGAATCCCAAAATATCACACCTACCTGGGGAAATTTTTCAAACTATCATAAAGAAAAACTTTTCTCATATAAAAAAAGAGAGGCCCATCCATATACAAGAGGCATTCAGCACCCCAAACAGATATGACCAAAATAGAAAATCGCCACAGCAAATAATAGTTAAAGCACTCCACATTCAAGATAAAGAAATGGTGCTGAGAGCTTCAAGGGAAAAAAAAAGTCACTTTTAAAGGTAAACCTATCAAAATAACAAATGACTTCTCAATGGAAACAGTAAAAGCAAGAAGAGCTTGGACAGATGTACTTCAAGTATTGAATGAGCAAAAATGTCAACCCAGGTTAATATACCCTGCAAAACTATCCATCATGATCGAGGGAGAAAGAAAAATTTTCCAGCACAAAGACAAGTTGAAGGGATACATGTCCACCAAACCAGGGCTTCAAAAAATGCTAGAAATGATACGCAAGCTTGAAGAAAAAAAAACAGGCATATCCAGGAGAACAGAAGGGAAGTATAGTACCACCAAAACCTAAAAGCGAAACAATACACTTACAAAAGCCACTAAACATAATAAATATCCAGAATTAAAAATAGTTTCTCCATTATAACATTAAATGTTGATGGAATTAACTCACCAATCGAGAGACACAGATTACAAACTTGGATTAAAAATCACAATCCATCAATCTGCTGCCTGCAGGAAACCCATCTCACCACAAAAGATAGGCACATCCTAAAAATAAAAGGCTGATCAAAAATTCTGCAAGCTAATGGAACCAGAAAACAGGCAGGGGTAGCCATTATGCTATTGGACAAAGTGGACTTCAAACGAAGAAAAATCATAAGAGACACAGATGGACACTACATTTTAGTCACAGGTACAATTCACCAGGAAGACTTCACAATACTGAACATACATGCACCCAATACAGCCCCCCCCACATTCATTAAGCAAACCCTACAATGTCTAAAGCGAGAAACCAATCCCAAAATGATAATTCTTGGGAATTTCAACACCGCCTTCTCAACATGGGATAGATCAACAGGTAAAAAACTTAACAGAGACACTTCGGAGCTTAATCAAACCCTTACTGAAATGGACCTCTATCGAACTTTTCATCCACGCATCAAAGAATACACATTTTTCTCAAAAGCACACGGAACTTTCTCCAAAATAGATCACATATTGGAACATAAAACAAATCTCCACATATACAGGAAAGTTGAAATTCTAGCCTGTACCTTATCAGACCACCATGGCCTAAACTTTGACATCCACAACACAACAAGCAACAGAAAATACACTAACTCCTGGAAACTTAACACTATGATGCTGAATGAGAACTGGATTCAGGAAGAAATTACAAAGGAAATTCAAGATTTCCTGAAAGTGAATGATAATGAAAATATGACTTATCAAAATCTCTGGGACACAATGAAAACTGTCCTGAGAGGTAAGTTCGTAGCTCTTAATGCCTACATCAAAAAAATGGAAACATCAGAAATAAATAACGTAACAATGCAGCTTAACTCTTTAGAGCCACTAGAGCAATCGGATCCCAAAAGCAGTAGAAGAGAGGAGATTAGCAAAATAAGGGGAGAAATATCTGAAATCGAGCTTAAGAAAACCACACAGAAAATCAACCAGTCAATCTATATCAACCACATAGAACTAGGCCAGTCTAATCTCTCCCCATCCTGAAGCTCAGGGACATATGCGGAATAGGGGGCGGTAAGATTGTAAGAGCAAAAGGAGGGGAGGAGCAATGATTTGCAAGATTCTCAACACTAGTTAGGACCAAAGCAATCATAATAGGACTTTGCATGCTCTGTGCAATGTCCAACACACTACTGACCTCACAAAGTCTAGCATCTGCTAAAGACACCAAGATCCTTGGAGGCAAGGGATTGACAGCCACGGTAGTGTTCCTATGCTTAAGGGGAACACGGGAAAGGGTGCAGGGAAATGCCACTGGGTCCTTGTACATCACCGGAGAGGAGGGCCCAGAAGAGAGTCAGGCATGCACAATAAAGGACTCTCTGAGAATGGGGGCGGGAGGCACTGGAGAATGGGGCGGTAGGGATGAGGGGAGGGGGAGCAAGGGGTTCGAGGAGAGGAGGAGGAAGGGAAGGAACTTGTGTACGTAGTAAGTTTGATTGAACCCTCCCTCACTGAGGTTTCCTACTTTTATACTCCATTTTAACAGCTTTTTGTCTCTGACCAGGGGGTGACATACAATGCCCATCAGGATGGAGTGAAGGGCATTGCAGGAGCAGCAAAACTGCAAAAGATAATCAACAAACCACAATCCAGAACTTCAGAGATGCTATATCAACCACATAGAACTAGGCCAGACTAATCTCTCCCCATCCTGAAGCTCAGGGACATTTGCAGAAGACGGGGTGTAAGACTGTGAGAGCAAAAGGATGGGTGGAGCAATGATTTGCAAGATACTCCACACAAGTTAAGGCCGAAGCAAGCATAATGGGAATTTGCATGCCCTGAGCAATGTCCAACACACTATTCACCTCACAAAGACTAGCATCTGCTAAAGGCACAAAGATCCTTGGAGGCAAGGGGTTGACAGCCACAGTAGTGTTCCTATGCTTAAGGGGAACATGAGAAAGGGTTCAGGGAAATGCCACTGGGTCCTTGTACGTTATCGGAGAGGAGGACCCAGTGGAGAGTCAGGCATACACAATAAAGGACTCTCTGGGAATTGGGGGGGAGGCACTGGGGGATGGGGAGGGAGAGGAGGGGGAGCAGGGGCTTCGGGGGGAGGAGGAGGGAGGGAGGGAACTGGTCTACCTATTAAGTTTGTATGAGCGGAAATAATAAAAAAAAAGAAAATCAACCAGTCAAAAAGCTGGTTTTTTGAAAAAATCAATAAGATTGATATACCCCTAGCTAAATTAACCAAAAGCAAGAGAGAGAAAGCCCAAATTAACAAAATTAGAAATTAAAATGGAGTTATCACTACTGATACCCAAGAAATCCAGAGGATTATAATATCATATTTCAAAAACTTATACTCTGTGAAATTTGACAAAAGAGATGGATGAATTCCTAAGTAAACACAACTTACCTAAACTGAATCAGGAAGTTTTGAATTATTTAAATAGTCCTATAACATATGAGGAAATCAAGGAAGTAATCTCAAATCTTCCCACCAAGAAAATGTTCTGGACCAGATGGATTCAGCACAGAGTTCTACCAGACATTTAAGGAGCTAATAGCAACATTACTCCTTAAACTGTTCCATCAAATAGCAAATAGCAAACTTCTATGAAGTTAATATCATCTTAATCCCAAAACGTAATAAAGATACACTTAAGAAAGAAAACTATAGGCCAATCTCTCTGATGAACACAGAAACAAAGACTCTTAACAAAGTCTTAGCAAACCGGATTCAAAAACATATCAAAAAGATCATTCACAAGAATCAAGTAGGCTTTATCCCCAGCATACAAGGTTGGTTAAACATATGCAAATCAATAAATGTAATTCACCATATAAACCAATCCAAAGTTCAAGATCACATGATACTATCGATAGATGCAGAAAAAGCTTTTGACAACATCCAACAGCCCTTTATGATCAAAATCCTAGAGAAGGTTGCAATGGAAGGAAACTTTATCAATATAATAAAAGATCTATACAACAAGCCAAGAGCAAGGATTACACTCAATGGGGAAAAACTTGAAGCATTTCCACTTTGATCAGGAACTAGACAAGACTGCCCACTCTCACCACTTCTACTCAATATTGTACTTGAAGTCTTAACTGAAGCCATAAGACAAGAAAGAGACATAAAAGGGATTCAAATCAGCAAGGAAGAAGTCAAGTTATCTCTATTTGCAGATGACATGATCATATACCTGAGTGATCCCAAAAACTCCACCAGGAAGCTCCTGCAACTAATACAGAAGTTTAGCAGGGTGGCAGGATACAAAATAAATGTACAAAAATCAGTGGCCTTCTTTTTTTTTATTAAAAATATAATTATACATTTTAAAAATTTTTACCAGTTCCCTCCCTCCCCCCTCCTCCCCCCGAACCCCTCCTATCCCTCCTCTCCCTCCCCATCCCCCAGTGCCTCCCCCCCAATTCCCAGAGAGTCCTTTATTGTGTACTCCTAACTCTCCACTGGGTCCTCCTCTCCGATGACATAAAAGGACCCAGTGGCATTTCCATAAGCCCTTTCTCTTGTTCCCCTTAAGCATAGGATCACTACTATGGCTGTCAATCCCTTGCCTCCAGGGGTCTCGGTGCCCTTAACAGATGCTAGACTTTATGAGGGCAACAGTGCATTGGACATTTCGCAGGGCATGCAAAGTCCCATTATGATTGCTTTGGCCCCAACTATTGTTGAGAATCTTGCAAATCGTTGCTCCTCCCATCCTTTTGCTCTTACAATCTTACCGCCCCCTCTTCCGCAAATGTCCCTGAGCTCCAGGATAGGGAGAGATTAGGCTGGCCTAGTTCTATGTGATTGATATAGAGTCTCTGAAGTTCTGGATTGTGGTTTGTTGATTTTCTTTTGCAGTTTTGCTGCTCCTGCAATGCCCTTCACTCCATTCTGCTGGGCACTGTATGGCATCCCCTGGCCAGAGACAAAAGCTGTTAAACTGGAGTCTTGTTATAATAGCACATTCAAGGGTAGATGTAATTAGAGTAGGAAACCTCAGTGAGGGAGGGGTCCATCACCCATTTGCAAAATGATTACTTTTTATCTGCTAGACTATATGCCCCCCCTTCTGGTGAAATCAGGAAAGAACGTCTGTGAATTTAACCAGGTTTCTCATTACTTACTTGCAGACCTTGATGGAGGCATATTTTCTCTGCTATAACATGGTCCCCTCTCTCCTCGTTTCTATTTGGCCCTACTACCCCATCTCTCTTGTTCATAATCCTTGCAATTACTGTGTTACATAGGTTTACTTTTAAGTGTCTCAATGTGGGCTGGGTGAGTTTGGTACTAGGAGCCACCTATTAAGGAGTACATACGGTGCTTAATTTTCTGGGTTTGGGATACTTCACTTAATATAATTCTTTCTAATGACATCCATTTCCCAGCAAATTCCAGTAATTCATCATTTTTGATGGCTGAGTAGTACTCCATTGTATAGATGTACCACAGTTTCCTTATCCACTCGTCAACTGTTGGACATTTAGGTTGATTCCACGATATTGCTATTGTAAACAGTGCTGCTATGAACATGGTCGAGCTTGTGCTATCGAGGCGAACCTCTGCTGCATGGGGGGTTATTCCCAAAAGTGGGATAGCAGGGTCATATGGCATTTCAATCTTTAATTTCTTTAAGAATCTCCAGACGGCTCGCCAGAGTGGCTGTATGAGCCTGCATTCCCACCAACAATGTAGGAGAGTTCCCCTCTCTCCACATCCTCTCCAGCATTTGTCGTTGTTTGTATTGTGGATTTTTGCCATCCTGACCGGGGTGAGATGATATCTCAGGGAAGTTTCCGTTTGCATTTCCCTGATGGCTAACGAAGTGGAGCATTTTTTAAAGATATTTGTTAGACATTTTAATTTCATCCCTGGTAAAATTTCATTGAAGTTCCAGGGCCCATTTTTTAATTGGGCCAGTGTTTTCCTTGGAGTTTAGTTTTCTAAGTTCTTTGTGCACTCTGGACAGTAGAGCTCTGTCAGATATGTGGTTCGTGAAGATTTTCTCCCATTCTGTGGGTTGCCTTTGAGCTCGTGTTACAATCTCTTTATCTGAACAGAAGCTCTTTAATTTCACAAGATCCCATCTGTTGAGAGTTGGTAGCAGTGACTGTGCCATTGGATGTCTGTTTAGGAAATGCTGGCATAGTCCAATCAGCTCAAGGGAGTTCCTTATCTTTTTAACTATGGTTTTTATAGTCTCTGGCCTGATATCAAGGTCCTTGATCCATTTGGAATTAAATCTTGTACATGGTGACAAGTACGGGTCCAGCTTTAATCTTCTGCATGTGGAGATCCAGTTTTGCCAGCACCATTTGTTGAAGATGCTGTTCTTTTTCCATTGGATTCTTTGGGCCCCTTTGTCAAAGATCAAATGGGTTTATTTTTGTGGGCTTATTTCTGGGTCTTCAACCCTTTTCCATTGGTCTGTGTGTCTATTTTGGAGTCAGTACCAGGCTGTTTTTATAACTATGGATTTGTAGTATAGACTAAGGTTTGGTATGGTAATACCTCCAGCAGTGTTTTTGTTACTCAGGATTGTCTTTGCTATCCTGGGTCTTTTGTGCCTCCATATGAATTTTGAGATTATTTGGTCAAGTTCTTTAAAGAATTGTTTTGGGATTTTAATTGGTATAGCATTGAATTTGTATATTGCCTTTGGTAGGATGGTCATTTTTACGATGTTGATTCTGCCAATCCAGGAACATGGGAGGTCTTTCCACCTTCTGGTGTCTTCTGCAATTTCTTTCTTCAGGGTTTTAAAGTTTTCATTGTAAAGTTCTTTTACCTCCTTGGTTAGGTTTATACCAAGGTATTTCATTTTTTTAGGGGCTATAGTAAATGGGATTGTTTCTCTCAAGGCTTTTTCACTTCTTTCATTCTGGGCATATAGGAAGGCCTCTGATTTTTGCACATTTATTTTGTATCCTGCCACCCTGCTGAACTTCTCAATTAGTTCTAGGAGCTTCCTGGTGGAGTCTTTGGGATCCCTCAGGCATAAGATCATGTCATCTGCAAATAGGGATAGTTTGACTTCTTCCTTGCCAATTTGAATCCCTCTTATGTCCCTTTCTTGTCTTATGGCTTCAGCTAAGACTTCAAGTACAATATTGAATAGAAGTGGCGAGAGTGGACAGCCTTGTCTAGTTCCTGATCGAAGTGGGAATGCTTCCAATTGTTCCCCATTGAGCATAATCCTTGCTGTGGGCTTGTTGTATATAGCTTTTATTATCTTGATAAAGGTTCCTTCCATTCCTACTGTCTCTAGCATTTTGATGATAAAAGGCTGTTGGATCTTGTCAAAAGCTTTTTCTGCATCTATCGAGAGTATCATGTGGTCTTGGACTTTGGACTGGTTTACATGATGAATTACATTTATTGATTTGCATATGTTGAACCAACCTTGTGTGCCTGGGATGAAGCCTAATTGGTCCCCGTGAATGATCTTTTGGTTATGTTTTTGAATCCGATTTGCTAAGACTTTGTTGAGAATCTTTGCATCTGTGTTCATCAGAGATATCGGCCTACAGTTTTCTTTTTTAAGTGAATCTTTATTAGGTTTTGGGATTAAGACGATATTAGCTTCATAGAAGGAATTTGGCAGTGTTCCTTCCTTTGCTATTTGATGGAACAGTTTAAGGAATATTGGTGTTATTAACTCCTTAAATGTCTGGTAGAATTCTGTGCTGAATCCATTTGGCCCAGGACATTTTTTGGTGGGAAGATTCGAGATTACTTCTTCAATTTCCTTGTATGTTATAGGACTATTTAAATAATTCAAACTTCCTGATTCAATTTAGGTAGGTTGTGTTTACTTAGAAATTCTTCCATCTCTTTTGTGTTGTCAAACTTCACAGAGTATAAGTTTTTGAAATATGATGTTATAATTCTCTGGATTTCTTGGGTATCCGTAGTGATAACTCCATGTTCATTTCTAATTTTGTTAATTTGGGTTTTCTCTCTCTTGCTTTTGGTTAATTTGGCTAGGGGTGTATCAATCTTATTGATTTTTTCAAAGATCCAGCTTTTTGACTGGTTGATTTTTTCTATCGTTTTCTTAATCTCGATTTCAGATATTTCTCCCCTTATTTTGCTAATCTCCTCTCTTCTACTACTTTTGGGATCAGATTGCTCAAGTTTCACCAAAGCCTTAAGCTGCATCGTTAAATTATTTATTTCTGATGTTTCCAATTTTCTGATGTAGGCATTAAGAGCTATGAACTTACCTCTTAGAACAGCTTTCATTGTGTCCCAGAGATTTTGGTAAGTTGTATTTTCATTTTCGTTCACTTTCAGGAAATCTTGAATTTCCTGTTTAATTTCTTCCTGAATCCAGTTCTCATTCAGCATCATATTGTTAAGTTTCCAGGAGTTAGTGTATTTTCTCTTGTTTGTTGTGTTGTTGTGGATGTCCAGCTTTAGGCCATGGTGGTCTGATAGGTCACAGGTTAGAATTTCGACTTTTTTGTATTTGTGTAGATTCATTTTGTGGCCCAATATGTGATCTATTTGGGATAAAGTTCCATGTGCTGCTGAGAAAAATGTGTATTCTTTGGTACGTGGGTGAAAAGTTCAATAGAGATCTGTAAGGTCCATTTCAGTAAGGGTTTGGTTAAGCTCCAAAGTGTCTCTGTTAAGCTTTTGACCTGTTGATCTATCCCATGTTGAGAGGGCGGTGTTGAAATCCCCGAGAATTATCGTTTGGGGGTTGATTTCTTGCTTTAGACGCTGTAGGGTTTTCTTAATGAATGTGGAGGGGCCCATATTGGGTGCATATATGTTCAGTATTGTGAAGTCTTCCTGGTGAATTGTACCTGTGACTAAAATGTAGTATCCATCTGTGTCTCTTATGATTTTCTTTGGTTTGAAGTCCACTTTGTCTGAAAGCATAATTGCTACCCCTGCCTGTTTCCTGGTTCCATTAGCTTGCAAGATTTTGGACCAGCCTTTCATTCTTAGGACGTGCCTATCTTTTGTGGTGAGATGAGTTTCCTGAAGGCAGCAGATTGTTGGATTGTGTTTTTTAATCCAAGTTTGTAATCTATGTCTCTTAATCAGTGAGTTAATGCCGTTGACATTTAATGTTATAATGGAGAAATTATTTTTAATTCTGGACATTTTTTATGTTTAGTAAATTTTGTAAGCATGATGTTTGATATTTATATTTTGTTGGTATTATACTTCCCTTCTGTCCTCCTGGATACGCTTGTTCTGTTCTTCAAGTTTGAGTATCATTTCTAGCATTTTTTGAAGGCCTGGTTTGGTAGACATGTATCCCTTCAAGTTGTCTTTGTGCTGAAAAACTTTTCTTTCTCCCTCAATCATGACAGATAGTTTTGCCGGGTATATCAGTCTGGGTTGGCATTTTTGCTCATTTAATACTTGAAGTATGTCTCTCCAAGCTCTTCTTGCTTTTACTGTTTCCATTGAGTAGTCATTTGTTATTCTAATAGGTTTACCTTTAAAAGTGACTTGCTTTTTTTTCTCTTGAAGCTCTCAGCACCTTTTCTTTGTCTTGAATATGGAGTGTTTTGACTATTATTTGCCATGGAGATTTTCTATTTTGGTCATATCTGTTTGGAGTGCGAAATGCCTCTTGTATTTGGTTAGGCCTCTCATTCTTTAGTTGTGGGAAGTTTTCCTTTATGATGAATTGAAATATTTCCTCTGGTGTGGTATTTTGGGATTCTTGTTCTGGTATTCCATGAATGCGCATGTTAGGTTTCTTCAGGGTGTCCCATATTTCTTGAATGTTCCTCTCCAGTATCTTTTTGGCTTTAACAATCTCTTCCATTGAGCTGGTTAATTCTCCTACTTTGTCTTCAAGATCTGAGATTCTATTTTCTGCCTCATTTGTTCTGCTGATAATACTCTCTGTGGAGTTTTGGGTTGAAGATAACTTATCTCTTAGTTCAATTTTAAACTCTGCCTGAGACTGTTTTACCTGCTCTATACCTATTTTTGTTTCTTGAACTGTTTTTCTCAACTCCTCCAGGTTCCTGTTGTGTTCCTGTTCAAAGTGGTTGACACGGTTATTTAACTCTTCTCGGATTTCCTCTTTCATATTATTAATCATGGTAATGATCATACTCTGAAAGTCGTTATGTTGGGTCTGGCTTTCATGGCTATTTTCTATGGATTTGTTCTGGTCGCAATCCATCGTTATGGGACTGATTCTTTTGGTGGGAGATTGTTCTTGGGGTTTGTTTCTCGTGGATCTGCACTTTGACTTGTACATTGTTGTTTTTTTTTTAGGACCTTTCAGTTTCTGTGTGTTTTTCACTGAACCGATGTAGTTGGTATTGTTACACCTGCCAGTTGTTACTAGTGCTTGCCTTGGATTGGGTATGTTTGTGTATTGGTATTGTTATATCCTAGATGAGACTACTAGGATGTTAGTACGTCAGTTAAGTAACCAGGGGATGAATATAAGTATGGTAGTGCACTTTTACGATCTAGTGTCTTGGTGAAATGTGAGGGTGGGTGGTGTACTCCCTGGAGTTGTATGTTTTTAGGGTGGCTGTATGAGGAAGCTGACCTACAACATTGATACTAGAAAGGATCAGTAAGGTGAGAGAAAAGAAAAAGAGAAAGAAAAAAAAAAGGTTTACTTATCTTTAGGCTGGATGTGAAGAGTCTCGCATGTGATACAATGGTTGTAGTGAAGTCCAAATGTATGGGCCTGTGTTCCCTTTGTTCCTTAGAGTTTTGCTTGAGTTTCCTTTGTACTCCATTGAATTCTGAGTAGCAGTGTGACTGCCGTGGACCACGTGCGTAGGTCCCCGGTGGGCCAGAGAGGCAGAGGGTCTGATGTTGATGGCAGAATTCTTCACCTGCGACCTGAGGGGGGGCAGAGGTGCTCGGGGGCGGGAGGGCACAAGGGGCTGGTGTCCGGGGCGGGGCCCCAGAGGCTAAGCAGGCGGCCACACGCGGGTGCTGCTGGCCGGGCGGCTGGGCTCGGGGTTGGGGGGCGGGGCTGGGAGGGGCTCGCTCTCACCTGGGCGCTGGTCGGGGTTCGGCGCGGAGGGGGTGCTGGGGGCAAAGCCGGTGGCCATGCGCGAAGGTGCTGCTGGCTGGGCGGCTCGGCTCCGGGGTGGGGCCAGTGGCCTTCCTATATGCCCAGAATGAAAGAAGTGAAAAAGCCCTGAGAGAAACAATCCCATTTACTATAGCCCCTAAAAAAATGAAATACCTTGGTATAAACCTATCCAAGGAAGTAAGAGACCTTTACAATGAAAACTTTAAAACCCTAAAGAAAGACATTACAGAAGACACCAGAAGGTGGAAAGACCTCCATGTTCCTGGATTGGCAGAATCAACATCATAAAAATGACCATCCTTCCAAAGGCAATATACATATATTCAATGCTATACCAATTAAAATCCTAAAGCAATTCTTTAAAGAAATTGACCAAACAATCTCAAAATTCATATGGACGCACAAAAGTTCCAGGATAGCAAAAACAATCCTGAGTAACAAAAACACTGCTGGAGGTATCACCATACCAAACCTTAGTCTATACTACAAATCCATAGTTGTAATAACAGCCTGGTATTAGCTCCAAAATGGACACACAGATCAATGGATAAGGGTTGAAGACCCAGATATAAGCCACACAACTACAGCCATTTGATCTTTGACAAAGAGTCCCATAAAATCCAATGGAAAAAGAACAGCACCTTCAACAAATGGTGCTGTAAAAACTGGATCTCCACATGCAGAAGATTAAAACTGGACCCGTACTTGTCACCATGTACAAGACTTACTTCCAAATAGATCAAGGACCTCGATATAAGGACAGAGACTTGAAAAACCATCATTGAAAGGGTAGGGAACTCCCTCGAGCTGATTGGGCTAGGCCAACAATTCTTAAACGGGCATCCAATAGCACAGACACTACTACCAACACTCAACAGATGAGATCTTGTGAAATTAAAGAGCTTCTGTTGAGATAAAGAGATTGTAACTCCAGCACAAAGGCAACCCACAGAATGGGAGAAAATATTCAATAACCACATATCTGATAGAGCTCTATTATCCAGAGTGCGCACAGAACTTAGAAAACTAAACACCAAGGAAACAAATGGCCCAATTAAAAAAAATGGACCTTGGAACAAAAAGAAATTTTACCAAGGATGAAATTAAAATGTCTAACAAATATGTTAAAAAATGCTCCACATCCTTAGCCATCAGGGAAATGCAAATGAAAACTTCCCTGAGATATCATCTCACCCCGGTCAGGATGGCAAAAATCCACATACAAACAACACCAAGTGCTGGAGAGGATGTGGAGAGAGGGGAACTCTCCTACATTGCTAGTGGGAATGCAGGCTAATACAACCACTCTGGCGAGCCGTCTGGGGATTCTTAAAGAGAAATAGGTGATTCTTAAAGAGAAAATAGGCCACCATCAGGACTGAAAGTAAGTAATGAGACATCTGATTAGGTTCACAGATTTTCCTTCCTGATCATTTCCAACTTCTGGACTACGATCTTACTAGAAGGAGAGGGCATACAGGCTGCCAGACAGAAGGTAACCATTTTGCAAATGGGTGATTGACCCCTCTCTCACCGCAGTCTCCTACTTCTATTCCATCTACCTTTGAATAGACTCTTATAACAAGACTCTAATAACAGGTTTTTATCTCTGGCCAGGGGGTGACATCCACTACCCATCAGGATGGAACCAAGGGCATTGCAGGAACAGCAAAACTGAAAAAAAAATCATCAACAAACCATAATTCAGAACATCAGAGACTTTATAACAACCACCTGGAATCAGGCCTGCCTAATCTCTCCCCATCCTGAAGCTCAGGGAAATTTGCCGAAGAGGGGGTGGTAAGATTGTAAGAGCACAAGGATGGGAGGAGTCATGATATGCAAGATACTCCACGCAAGTTAAGGCCGAAGCAATTTAAACAGGACTCTGCATGATCTGCGCAATGACCAAAATATCGTTGACCCCTCAAATTCTAGCATGGACTAAAGGCACTAGGATCCTTAGAAACAAGGGATTAACAGTCACAATACTGTTCCTATACTTAAGGGGAACAAAAGAAAGAGTTCTAGGAAATGCCACTGAGTCCTTACACCTCATCAGAGAGGAGGACCCAGAGGAAAGTTTGATATACTCATTAAAGGATGATTCAGAGATGGGGAGAGGGGGCACTGGGAGAAAGGGAGGAAGGGAGGAAAGGAAGGGACAAAGCGAGGAGGGGACAGGGAGGTCCAGGGAGGTGTGGAAAGAGGGAGGGGTCAGGGGTTCGTATTATGTTTGTATGAGCAGAAAAAAATTTTAAAAAATTTAAAAAAAAGAAGTTAAAGATTGAAATGTCATATGACCCAGCTATACCACTTTTGGGAAAAACCCCCCATACAGCAAAAATTCACCTCGATAGCACAAGTACAGCCATGTTCATATCAGCACTGTTTACAATAGCAAAGTCATGGAATCAGCCCAAATGTCCAACAGTGGATGAGTGGATAAGGAAAATGTGGTACATTTATACAATGGAATACTACTCAGCCATCAAAAATGATGAATTAATGCAATTTCTGAGAAATGGATGGAATTAGAAAGAATTATATTGAGTGAAGTATCTCAGACATGGAAAATTAAGTGCCGTATGTACTCCCTAATAGGTGGATCCTAGTACCAAACCCACTTAGAGACACTCGAAGACAAATCTCTATAATACCTACAGTAATTGTAAAGATTATAAACAGGAGGGATGTGATAGGAGGGCCTCACCAGAAACAAGAAGAGAGGGGACCATGTTACAGCAGAGAAAATAGGCCACCATCAAGGACTGCAAGTAAGTAATGAGACATCTGGTTAAGTTCACAGACTTTACTTCCTGATCATTTGCAACTGATGTGGTATGATCTCACCAGAAGGAGAGGGCATATAGGCTGCCAGATAGAAAGTAACCATTTTGCAAATGGGTAATTGACCCCTCTCTTACTGCAGTCTCCTACTTTTATTCCATATACCTTTGAATATACTCCTACAACAAGACTCTAATTTAACAGGTTTTTATTTCTGGCAAAGGGGTGACATCCAATACCCATCAGGATTGAGCCAAGGGCATTGCAGGAGCAGCAAAACTGAAAAAAAAAGGCAACAAACCATAATTCAGAACATCAGAGACTTTATATCAACCACCTGGAACTGGACCAGCCTAATCTCTCCCCATCCTGATCCTCATGAAAATTTGCGGAAGAGGGGGCGGTAAGATTATAAGACCCCAGAACTTCAGACACTCTGTATCAACCACTTAGAACTAGGCCAGACTAATCTCTTCCCATCCTGAAGCTCAGGGACATTTGCGGAAGAGGGGGCGGTAAGATTGTAAGAGCAAAAGGATGGGAGGAGCAATGATTTGAAAGATACTCCACACGAGTTAGGGCCGAAGCAATCATAATTGGACTTTGCATGCCCTGCGCAATGTCCAACACACTATTGACCTCACAAAGTCTAGCATCTGCTAAAGGCACCAAGGTCCTTGGAGACAAGGGATTGACAGCCACAGTAGTGTTCCTATGCTTAAGAGGAACACAGGAAAGGGTTCAGGGAAATGCCACTGGGTCCTTGTAGTCATCAGAGACGAAGGCCCAGAGGAGAGTCTGGCATGCACATTAAAGGACTCTCTGGGGATTGGGAAGGGAGGCACTGGGGGATGGGGAGGGAGGATTGAGGGGAGGGTGAGCAGGGGGTTCCAGGGGAGGAGAAGAGAGGGAGGGAAGTGGTGTACCTATTAAGTTTGTATGAGCGGAAATAATAATAAAAATGTTATTTAAAAAAAAGATTGTAAGAGCACAAGCATGGGAGGAGTAATGATATGCACGATACTCCACACAAGTTAGGGCCGAAGCAATCATAATAGGACTTTGCATGCCCTGCGCAATGTCCAACACATTATTGACTCTACAACGTCTAGCATGGACAAAAGGCACTAGGATCCTTGGAGGCTAGGGACTGACAGTCACAGTAGTGTTCCTAAGTTTAAGAGGAACACCAGAAAGGGTTCTGGGCAATGCCCCTGGGTCCTTGCACCTCATCAGAGAGGAGAACCCAGAGGAGAGTTTGGCATGCATATTAAAGGATGCTGTGGGGATTGGGGGGGGAGGCACTGGGGGATGGGGATGGAGGAGGGAGGGGAGGGGGAGCAGAGGGGTCGGGGGTAGGTGGAGGGAGGGAGGGGACCAGTGTACCTGTTAAGTTTGTATGAGCAGAAATAATAATAAATAAACAATTATAATTTAATAAATAAAACTGAATTTGTGCATACAAAAGAAAAAAAAATACCTGCAAATCCCATATTCAACAAAGATCTCGTATCTAGGACACAAAACTCCCAAAACTCAACAGTGAAGAAAACAAAACCAAAAAATCAATTAGATAATGGGAAGAACACATAAATGATTACATTGAAGATGACATATTATCATAGAATATGAACATCATTAGCCACTTGGAAAATGCCAATTAAACCACAATGAGAAAACACTGGTACACTCATATGAATCACTAAAATAGAAAATGGTGACAACAAAGGATGCTGAAGAAACAGAGAAAACAATTCGCAAGTTTCTCATAAAACTAAATATCATGTGACTCAGCAATTATACTCTGGAGCATTTATCCAGAGAAACGAAAACTCACACAAATATAAAAACCTCTACACTAATTCTTAAGCCAACTTTATATTACTAGCACCAACCAGAAATAACTGAGGTGTCCTAAATGGGAGCTATGGGACAAAGGAATGAACTACTGCCCCACACAATTAACTCAGATGGCAATCCAGGATATTTTGCTGAATATAAAAAGCTCCTAGTACCAACCCCACCCAGCCCACCTTAAGACACCCAAAGATAAATCTATGTAATACCTACAGTAATTCCAAGGATTATGAACAGGAGGGATGGGGTTGGAAGGCCACACCAGAAACAAGGAGAGAGGGCACCATGTTACAGCAGAGAAAATAGGCCTCCATCAAGGACTGCAAGTAAGTAATGAGACATCTGGTTAAGTTCACAGACGTTCGTTCCTGATCATGTACAACTGAGGGGGTATGATCTCACCAAAAGGGGAGGGCATATAGTCTGGCAGATAATAAGTAACCATTTTGCAAATGGGTGATTGACCCCTTCCTCACTGTGGTTTCCTACTTTTATTACATCTACCCTTGAATGTGCTCTTATAATAAGACTCCAGTTTAACAGCTTTTTGTCTCTGGCCAAGGGGTGACATACAATGCCCATCAGGATGGAGTGAAGGGCTTTGCAGGAGCAGCAAAACTGCAAAAGAAAATCAACAAACCACAATTCAGAACTTCAGAGACTCTATATCAACCACCTAGAACTAGGCCAGACTAATCTCTCCCCATCCTGAAGTTCAGGGAAATTTGCGGAAGAGGGGACAGTAAGATTGTAAAAGCAAAAGGATGGGAGGAGCAATGATTTGAAAGATACTCCACACAAGTTAGGGCCGAAGCAATCATAATTGGACTTTGCATGCCCTGTGCAATGTCCAACACACTATTGACCTCACAAAGTCTAGCATCTGCTAAAGGCACCAAGATCCTTGGAGACAAGGGGTTGACAGCCACAGTTGTGTTCCTATGCTTAAGAGGAACACAGGAAAGTGTTCAGGGAAATGCCACTGGGTCCTTGTAGTCATCAGAGAGGAGGGCCCAGAGGAGAGTCTGGCATGCACATTAAAGGACTCTCTGGGGATTGGGAAGGGAGGCACTGGGGGATGGGGAGGGAGGATTGAAGGGAGGGGGAGCAGGGGATTCAGGGGGAGGAGAAGGGAGGGAGGGAAGTGGTGTTCCTATTAACTTTGTATGAGCAGAAATAATAATAAAAAATGTTTAAAAAAAAGCTAATTCCAAAAGTCTACACATTCCACTTATATGATATTTTTGGGTTATAAAATTATATGGAAAGCAGATTACTAACTCCTAGAGATTGTCAGAGTAAAAGAGTATGAGGGATGCTGTTTTAACACAAGACATGAAAAATGTTTGCAATGTTTGTAATGAACTATTCCATATCCTGGCCATGGAGATGAGACATAGGCCTACACATTTGATAAAGTCATACGGATTTAAACCTATGCACATACAACTTGAACTGAGGAAATCAAAATAAGACTGGCAGGTTATATTAATGTGAATTTCTTTCTTCCTTGTGATAATTTTTTTGACAATATAAAAATTAGCTTATTTTACTTTGCTTTTGTCATTTAATGACAAATTGTATTAAGTGATATTATTTACTTGAAAACTTGAACCGGCCACAGCATGACTGTAAGCCATGTGCAGTAAGGGCCAAATTATATAATTATAACTCTCTGTTCTATATACAGGAAGACATCAACTATATTTATATTTTCACACAGCTGTAAATATCACATTTTTCCTCTTTTCTGATTGAGATAATCTTTTTTTTTATTTCAGCTCATACAAACTTATTAGGTACACCAGTTCCCTCCTTCCCTCCTCCTCCCCCCGTACCCCCTGCTCCCCTTCCTCACCCCTCTCCCTCCCCATCCCCCAGTTCCTCCCACCCCAATTCCCAGAGAGTCCTTTCTTGTGCATGTCTGATTTTCCTCTGGGCCCTCCTCTCCGATGACGTACAAGGACCCAGTGGCCTTTCCCGAACCCTTTCCCGTGTTCCCCTTAGGTATAGGAACACTGCTGTGGATGCCAATCCTTTGCCTCCAAGGATCTTGGTGCCTTTAGCAGATGCTAGACTTTGTACCCTAACCACAAGGATAACAGATCTCCCAAAGTCTGTGTAATGTTATCTAAAGCAACACGTTAGAATTTCCAGAAAAACAACCTAGCTTTGGCATACTAAGTCCACTTTCCTTTGGATTCTTTACAGCGAAAACTTACATATAAATGTACCACCTTTTCTTCTAAATATTCAGAGGGTAGTTATAAGTTATACCCATGTAAGCATTGACTTTTCCACACTTAAAAAAAAAGGAAGAAAGGGGCTGGAGAGGTGGCTCAGGGGTCAAGCCTCTGCCTTGCAGGTGGAAGGTCCTGAGTTCGGATCCTAGACCCCATGTACAGATGCCAGGTGGAAGTGGAGGTAGCCTGCATTTCTGGTCCTGGCAGGGCGGAGCCTGCAAATCCCAGGGCAGAGTAAACAAGGAGGTGGAGGCTGTCCATGGTGGTTCCCGAATTAGTCCAGGGCTACACACACACACACACACCTAGACTTTGTGAGGTCAACAGTGTGTTGGACAATGCGCAGGGCATGCAAAGTCCAATGATGATTGCTTCAGCCCTAACTAGTATAGAGTATCTTACATATCATTGCTCCTCTCATCCTTATGCTCTTACACTCTTACCGCCCCCTCTTCCGCAAATTTCCCTGAGCTTCAAGATGGGGAGAGACTAAGCTGGCCTAGTTCTAGGTGGTTGATATAGAGTCTCTGAAGTTCTGAATTGTGGTTTGTTGATTTTCTTTTGCAGTTTTGCTGCTCCTGCAATGCCCTTCACTCCATCCTGGTGGGCATTGTATGTTACCCCCTGGCCAGAGACAAAAAGCTGATAGAGTCTTGTGATAAAAGCACATTCAAAGGTAGATGTAATAAAAGTGGGAAACCACAGTGAGGGAGGTGTCTATCACCCATTTGTAAAATGGTTACTTTTTATCTGCCAGACTATATGCCCTCCTCTTCTGGTGAGATCACACCCCCTCAGTAGTAAATGACTGGAACAAAAGACTGTGAACTTAATCAGATGTCTCATTACTTATTTGGGTCCTTGGTGGAGGCCTATTTTCCCGGCTGTAACATGGTCCCTTCTCTCCTTGTTTCTGGTGTGGCCCTCCAACCCCATTCCTCCTGTTCATAATCCTTGGAATTACTGTCTCTAGGTGGGCTGGGTGGGTTTGGTACTAGGAGCCACCTATTAGGGAGTACATATGGCGCTTAATTTTCTGGGTCTGGGATACTTCACTTAATATAATTGTTTCTAATGACATCCATTTCCCGGCCAATTCCAGTAATTCATCATTTTTGATGGCTGAGTAGTACTCCATTGTATAGATGTACCACACTTTCCTTATCCACTCGTCAACTGTTGGACATTTGGGCTGATTCCATGACTTTGCTATTGTAAACAGTGCTGCTATGAACACGGTCGTGTTTGTGCTATCGAGGTGAACCTCTGCTGTATGGGGGGTTATTCCCAAAAGTGGAATAGCAGGGTCATATGGCATTTCAATCTTTAATTACTTTAAGAATCTCCAGACGGCTCGCCAGAGTGGCTGTATGAGCCTGCATTCCCACCAGCAATGTAGGAGAGTTCCCCTCTCTCCACATCCTCTCCAGCATTTGTCGTTGTTAGTATTGTGGATTTTTGCCATCCTGACCGGGGTGAGATGATATCTCAGGGAAGTTTTGATTTGCATTTCCCTAATGGCTAAAGAAGTGGAGCATTTTTTAAGATATTTGTTAGACATTTTAATTTCATCCCTGGTAAAGTTTCTTTTAAGTTCCAGGGCCCATTTTTTAATTGGGCCATTGGTTTCCTTGGTGTTTAGTTTTCTAAGTTCTTTGTGCACTCTGGACAATAGAGCTCTATCAGATATGTGGTTAGTGAAGATTTTCTCCCATTCTGTGGGTTGCCTTTGAGCTCTAGTTACAATCTCTTTATCTGAACAGAAGCTCTTTAATTTCACAAGATCCCAACTGTTGAGAATTGGTAGCAGTGACTGTGCCATGGGATGTCTGTTTAGGAACTGTTGGCCTAGCCCAATCAGCTCAAGGGAGTTCCCTATCCTTTCAACTATGGTTTTTATAGTCTCTGGCCTGATATCAAGGTCCTTGATCCATTTGGAATTAAGTCTTGTACATGGTGACAAGTACGGGTCCAGCTTTAATCTTCTGCATGTGGAGATCCAGTTTTGCCAGCACCATTTGTTGAAGATGCTGTTCTTTTTCCATTGGATTCTTTGGGCCCCTTTGTCAAAGACCAAATGGCTGTAACTTTGTGGGCTTATATCTGGGTTTTCAATCCTTATCCATTGATCTGTGTGTCTATTTTGGAACCAGTACCAGGCTGTCTTTACAACTATGGATTTGTGGTATAGACTAAGGTTTGGTATGGTTATACCTCCTGCTGTGTTTTTGTTACTCAGGATTGTTTTTGCTATCCTGAGTCTTCTGTGCCTCCATATGAACTTTGAGATTGTTTGGTCAACTTCTTTGAAGAATTCCTTTCGGATTTTGATTGGTACAGCATTGAATCTGTATATTGCCTTTGGTAGGATGGTCATTTTCACGATGTTGATTCTGCCAATCTAGGAACAAGGGAGGTCTTTCCACCTTCTGGTGTCTTCTGCTATTTCTTTCTTTAGGGTTTTAAAGTTTTCATTGTAAAGGTACTTTACCTCCTTAGTTGGGTTTATACCAAGGTATTTCATTTTTTTAGGGGCTATAATAAATGGTATTGTTTCTCTCAAGGCTTTTTCACTTCTTTCATTCTGGGCATATAGGAAGGCCTCTGATTTTTGCACATTTATCTTGTATCCTGCCACCCTGCTGAACTTCTCAATTAGTTCCAGGAGCTTCCTGGTGGAGTTTTTAGGATCACTCAGGTATAAGATCATGTCATCTGCAAATAGGGATAGCTTGACTTCTTCCTTGCCGATTTGAATCCCTCTTATGTCCCTTTCTTGTCTTATGGCTTCAGCTAACACTTCAAGTACAATATTGAATAGAAGTGGTGAGAGTGGACAGCCTTGTCTAGTTCCTGATCGAAGTGGGAATGCTTCCAATTGTTCCCCATTGAGCATAATCCTTGCTGTGGGCTTGTTGTATATAACTTTTATTATACTGATAAAGGTTCCTTCCATTCCTACTGTCTCTAGCGTTTTGATCATAAAAGGCTGTTGGATCCTGTCAAAAGCTTTTTCTGCATCTATCGAGAGTATCATGTGGTCTTGGACATTGGACTGGTTTACATGATGAATTACATTTATTGATTTGCGTATGTTGAACCAACCTTGTGTGCCGGGGATGAAGCCTACTTGGTCCCCGTGAATGATCTTTTAATATGTTTTTGAATCCAATTTGCTAAGATTTGTTGAGAATCTTTGCGTCTGTGTTCATCAGGGAGATCGGCCTATAGTTTTCTTTTTTAAGTGAATCTTTATTAGGTTTTGGGATTAAAACGATATTAGCTTTATAGACGGAATTTGGTAGTGTTCCTTCCTTTGCTATTTGATGGAGCAGTTTAAGGAGTATTGGTGTTATTAACTCCTTAAATGTCTGGTAGAACTCTGTGCTGAATCCATCTGGTCCAGGACATTTTTTGGTGGGAAGATTCGAGATTACTTCCTCAATTTCCTTATATGTTATAGGACTATTTAAATAATTCACAACTTCCTGATTCAATTTAGGTAAGTTGTGTTTACTTAGAAATTCATCCATCTCTTTTGTGTTGTCAAACTTCACAGAGTATAAGTTTTTGAAATATGATGTTATAATTCTCTGGATTTCTTGGGTATCCGTAGTGATAACTCCATGTTCATTTCTAATTTTGTTAATTTGGGTTTTCTCTCTCTTGCTTTTGGTTAGTTTAGCTAGGGGTGTATCAATCTTATTGATTTTTTCAAAGAACCAGCTTTTTGACTGGTTGATTTTTTCTATCGTTTTCTTAATCTCGATTTCAGATATTTCTCCCCTTATTTTGCTAATCTCCTCTCTTCTACTACTTTTGGGATCAGATTGCTCTAGTTTCTCTAAAGCTTTTAGCTGCATTGTTAAGTTGTTTATTTCTGATGTTTCCATTCTTTTGATGTAGGCATTAAGAGCTGTGAACTTACCTCTTAGAACAGCATTCATTGTGTCCCAGAAATTTTGGTAACTTGTATTTTCGTTATCATTCACTTTCAGGAAATCTTGAATTTCCTTTTTAATTTCTTCCTGAATCCAGTTCTCATTCAGCATCATAGTGTTAAGTTTCCAGGAGTTAGTGTATTTTCTCGTTTGATGTGTTGTGGACGTCCAGCTTTAGGCCGTGATGGTCTGATAGGGCACAGGTTAGAATTTCAACATTCTTGTATATGTGTAGATTCATTTTGTGGCCCAATATGTGATCTATTTTGGAGAAAGTTCCGTGTGCTGCTGAGAAAAATGTGTATTCTTTGGTACGTGGGTGAAAAGTTCGATAGAGATCTGTAAGGTCCATTTCTTTCAGCGTTTGATTAAGTTCCAAAGTGTCTCTGTTAAGCTTTTGACCTGTTGATCTATCCCATGTTGAGAGGGCGGTGTTGAAGTCCCCAGGAATTATCGTTTGGGGATTGATTTCTTGCTTTAGACGCTGTAGGGTTTTCTTAATGAATGTGGAGGGGCCCGTATTGGGTGCATATATGTTCAGTATTGTGAAGTCTTCCTGGTGAATTGTACCTGTGACTAAAATGTAGTATCCATCCATGTCTCTTATAATTTTCTTTGGTTTGAAGCCCACTTTGTCTGATAGCATAATGGCTACCCCTGCCTGTTTTCTGCTTCCATTTGCTTGTAGAATTGTTGACCAGCCTTTTATTTTTAGAGCGTGCCTATCTTTTGTGGTGAGATGGGTTTCCTGCAGACAGCAGATTGATGGATTGTGATTTTTAATCCAAGTTTGTAATCTGTGTCTCTTGATCGGTGAATTAATTCCATTAACATTTAGTGTTATAATGGAGAAACTATTGTTAATTCCAGACATTTATTATGTTTAGTAGCTTTTATAAGTATATTGCTTCGTTTTTAATGATGTTATACTTGCCTTCTGTTCTCCTGGATATGCCTGTTTCTTTCTTCACACTTGAGTATCATTTCTAGCATTTTTTGAAGGCCTGGTTTGGTGGACATGTATCCCTTCAAGTTGTCTTTGTGCTGAAAAATTTTTCTTTCTCCGTCGATGATGACTGATAGTTTTGCAGGGTAAATCAGCCTGGGTTGACATTTTTGCTCATTCAATACTTGAAGTATGTCTCTCTAAGCTCTTCTTGCTTTTACTGTTTCGACTGAGAAGTCATTTGTTATTTTAATAGGTTTACCTTTAAAAGTGACTTGTTTTTTCTCCCTTGAAGTTCTCAGCACCAGTTCTTTATCTTGAATGTGGAGTGTTTTAACTATTATTTGCCGTGGCGTGCTTCTGTTTTGGTCGTATCTGTTTGGGGTGCGGAATGCCTCTTGTATATCGATGGGCCTCTCTTTTTTTAGATGAGGAAAGTTTTCCTTGATGATCGTTTGAAAAATTTCCTCAGGGGTGGTATTTTGAGATTCTTGCTCTGGTATCCCATGAATACGCATGTTAGGCTTTTTCAGGGTGTCCCATATCTCTTGGATATTTCTCTCAAGTATCTTTTTGGCTTTAACAACCTCTTCCAATGAGCTGGTTAGTACTCCCACTTTATCTTCAAGGTCTGAAATTCTGTTTTCTGCTTCGTTAGTTCTGTTGATAAGACTCTCTGTGGCGTTCTCGGTTGAAGATAACTTGTCTTTTAGCTCAGTTTTAAACTCTGCTTGAGTTTGTTTTAACTGCTCTATGCCACTTTTTTGTTTCTTGCACTGTTTTTCTCAACTCCTCCAGATGTCTGTTGTGTTCCTCTTCAAAGCGATTGATTCGATTATGTAATTCCTCCCGGATTTCCTCTTTCACAGTATTGAACATGGTAATGATATTTTGAAAGTCTTTATCCTGGGTGGGGCTTTCTTGGCCTTTTTCCGTGGGTTTGTTCTGGTTGGAGTCTAACATTATGGGATTAATTTCTTCAGTGGGAAATTTGTTTACTTGATTATTGCTTCTCATGGATTTGCACTTTGACTTTGGCATTGTCATTTTAACTCTTAAGATCTCTCAATTTCACTAAACTGAATTATTTGGCCTGGGGTCCTGGTGGGCGGGGCTGGCGGAGACTTACCTAGGTCGTGGGGTGAGGCCCGGCTGGACCGCGTGCGTCCCTACCGGAGGAGCGGGGTGGGGTGCAAAGGGGGTATGGGAGCGAGGGCGTGGAGCTATTTAACCCGAGGGCAGCTGGGGCGGGCCCGGGCGCAGGGGGAGGTCCTGTTCGTCCCTCAGCCCGCGCGCAGCTCCGGCTGGATGGTGGGAGTCGGAGCCGGGTCCCTGTGGGCCGACCTGGGGTCCTGGTGGGCTGTGCGCGGGGCGGGGACTTACCACCTAGGGTGCGGGGTTGAGGCCCGGCTGGACCGCACGCACGCGTGTCCCGACCGGCAGAGCGGGGTGGGGTGCAAAAAGGGTTCCTTGTGATATTTTACTACAGTTTTGCATGATGTCACCTTTGGGGAAGCTGGGTACAAAATATATGGAATTCGCTACATTATTTCTTATAACTGTATGTGATTCTTCATTTATGCCAAAAGTAAACATTTAAATCCACATATTTATCAGTTCAACTTAATGCTCCATCTACTGACCTTTTTTTTCCTTTTTTTTTTCAACCACACATCTTAAGAATGGTTTATGCAGAACATGATAGCCCTGTGGATAAGATATCAGCTTTTACATCTGACAATTTGAGTTCTAATGCCAGAAATCCAAAAGTTGTCCTCTGATCTCTACATGTACGATTGTGACTTCTTTCACCCTTGTTCTCTCTCCCACTGTCCTTCTCTTCCTTCCCCTTCCTCTTTCTCTCTCATAACTCAATATTTTTCCTCTCCCAAGTAAGCAAACTAAAATAATTTTATTAAATTAAAGGATTAAAATTTGGGACTTCTTAAACAACCAATGACACAATCCTCCCAACTCCAATACCAAACTGGAACAGCTACTGTTCAGGTGATTGAGTAATTTATGGTCAGTAATTCCAGTAAATATTCTCAGTCACAATCTTATATACATTGAGACGATACAATTAATATCTTCTGCTGCTTCTAAATTTCTTCCCTTGATCTCCAACACACTTCTGGTTTTACTCCACCCTTTTGACTAACATCCTCTCAATTCCCTTATTAACTTCTTACATGCTGTTAATTACTGCAATGTTCTCTCTGCCTCAAATCATCTTCCCTTTTTGCTTTACTCATTCTCACTGATCATCATCTACTGACCAATGACTTCATGATATACATCTCCAGGCCATATCATAGGATCCCAAACTATTTTATTTGTCCACTAATGGCTTCCCACAATTAATTAAAATGCAACTTGTACAAAACTGAACTTTTAAATCACAGCTTCCCTCACTATTGAAATATATTCCCCACCCCACCCATGTTTCCTTTCAGCAACACTGAAGCCAACAGTCACGGAAACCATCATTGAATAATCCAGCAATTCTCAACTTGAGTTAATTTTGACAGCCAAGAGCATTTGTCAGTATCTTAAGGTATTTTTAAATGTCATGTATGGGGAAAAGATGCCATTTGTACTGAATGGAGGATAACAATGATGCTAAACATCTCACAATGCCATAGATTTGTGTCCCACAACAAATAATTATCTCATCTCAAATGTCAATAGTATGAAGACTGGGAAACTCTAAGCTAGTTCCTCCCTGTGATCATCCCATCAACTAATTTACCTGCTATGACATTTTTTACCCTCTGGTTTTCATCAATACAATTGCCATCATTCTAGGGCAGGTCACTCTAATCCCTTACCAAAACTCCTAAGAGTCTCTTATTACCTAATTTGTAGCATTACTTATTCCCTTGTTATTAGAATGAATTTTTAAGCATATAAATCTCAACTTTGCACTATGCTACTTGAAAACATTCTATATCTCCTCAGTGTCCATGCAATCAAGTCCAGACATACACAATTCACAAAAAAAATACAAACAGCAAGTATATATGAAACAGTCCAGTTCTAGAAATATAAGCAATGTCTCATAAACCAATCCAGACATGGAAAAATGAAGAAAAACAAGTACCTATATATAATGATGATCAAAAAGTTAATCAACACAGGGTGTTGATTTGGAAACATTGTATTAGTTTTTTTACTATAAAATAAAATATTTTGGATCATCAACTTTTAAAACAGAAATGTTGGTTTTGACATACTGTTATGGACTTTTCATTTTATGGGCAATCATCTCATTTTGGGGGCTAGTGTAATGCAGTACATCATGGCCGGAATGCATGGTGGTATAAACTGTTTATCTCGTATCCAGAAAATAGAAACAAATAAGCAAAAGAAACAGAACACCACAACCCCTTCAAGGGTGTACCCACAATTATCTAACAATTATCTAACATCCTTCCCCTAGAGCCCACCTTCTAAAGGTTTGGCAAACTTCCAGTAGTGCTACAGGTAGGGACTAAGCCTTAAACACATGGAATTTTGGGGTTCATTTAAGATCAAAGCAATAGCAGATATCAAGAGCTTTAAGACCAGGGGAAATGTCTCAATTGGGAAAGTGCCTGCCATGTAAGCAAGAGGATCTAAGCTAAAATTCCCAGCAGTCATGTTAAAAAAAAAGTATGGTAGTTCACACTTATAATCCTAGCACTTGGGAGATAGAAATAGGAGAATCCTTAGAGCTAGTGTTAACAAACCAATCAAGCTAATGAGCTCCAAATTCAAGGAAAGAACCTATCTCCAAAGGTTGAGAGTGAAAAAGGAAAGTATACAGCATTGATCTCTGGCCTACACACACACACACATACATGTACACACACTCCCTCAGGAACATGGACATGAACATGTGCATACACTGCATATTCATGCAAATGTACACACAAGTGTGCAGGAAGGCTTTTGGCAGATGTCCTGCTCTCTGATTCAAGAAAATAATTTCTATACATTTATTCTAACAAATTAATGAAAAGTACAGTAATACTGATATACAAAAGTTCACAGTTAGAACTTTTATAATTTCTAAACCATTGCAAATAACATATGCAAATATATACATATTAAAAGCACCTTTTCAAAGAATAAAAGATAGTTTAAATGCTCTAAAGATTATTTTAAGTAATTATATTTAATATACATCATAACACCCAAAGGAACATGCAATAACCTAATAGTTTGAACTATAATATTAATAGTGTTTAACTCTGAGGCAATAGCAATTGTGACTTTTTCTCTACATTTTCCTGCATTGTCTAAAGCATTACAAAAAGAAAACACAACAATTGAAATATAAATTACTAAAAATATTAGTGTATGAATCACATATGGATGTAGACATGTATATGGGATAAAAAGATGAAGAGAGAAAGTAATCATGCTATTCTCACAGAAATAAAGATACTGAGACTTGCTATGCAATATCTATGAGAAGGTGACAGATTCCATTTGTGATGAAGAAAATAGAAGTGAATTTGGCAAGCAGGGTAAGGACAGTCAACAAGGTCTACTTACAGAATCACAAAGATGCTGCAAGGGCCTGGGTTCTAACCCAAAATGCTTTGCACTGATAGGAAATGACAGCAAGTACCAAGACAGGCAGGACAACAGATCTTGCTCATCTATATCATACTGATCCATACATTATCCAGAGACTTTTGTCCTTCTCACTTCTAGCATCTTAATGTCACTTCTGAAACAGAGATACCCAATAAATAACAAGCAATACTATGGTTTTGTAGGAATAGTGTCTGAACAAATCACATTCTCATCAGAAATGGCCCATTTAATAAGAACAAGAATTTCCTATGTCATTGGTTAGGCTGGGTCACAGGAACTCTTCTCAAAATAAAGCAAATTCATCCATATCTGATGCATTTGTAGTTCTTAAAATTTGGAATATACTTTTGCTACTTTGCCCTGATAACATATATTGACTTTTACAGTTACGATCATATGTATGTATTTAATATATATTTAAATATATATTAAACATTTAAATATGTAAAGTTTGCATAAAATATTAAAAGAATTATATTTTATTGTAAAAATGGTAATTTTTTTCCATTTGTGCAGGGGTGGCACACTCTATTAAATATGCAAAGTCTTATCTCTGTAGATTTGGTCACAGAAACTAATAAAGTATTCTCTACATAATGAAAACATGTGGATGACATTCATATTTAGGTAGAAATGTATACAGTTTACGTATATGGTGGCAAAATACATGCATTATATATAGATAGGTATATAGATATAGATATATAGATATAGATGATATAGATATACATAGATATAGATGATATAGATATAGATATGCTGGCAAAAGCACATATATACAAAATGCTGAGATATATATATATAGATGATATAGACAGTTATAGATATAGATGATATAGATATGCTGGCAAAAGCACATATATACAGAACATTGAGAATGAAACTATGAGGAGATGTCAAGGGAGACAGAAACTGAGAAAGAGTCAGGAGTAAGAAAAAATCAGAATTTTCTCTCTAAAAAATTATTAACGTTCTATTATTTTTAATGTGTGAGAATGATAACCTCATGTATTTCTACCTAAATAAGAATTTTAGGCACATCTTCACAATAAAAATAAAATTTCTGGAAGTTTATTTTAATACTAAAACAACAATAGGGGAATAGAATGAACTCTTTTAGATAATTTCACACTTCAATAAAGAACATATTGATGTATAGATGACTTACATCATTGAAATATTCCAGTCATTCAATTTGGGAGATTAAAAATCAGTGGCCAAATATGTGGCTAAAGAGTCGAATACTAGACAATGTCTTCCAAATTTTCCCCTAAAATTCATAACTCAATGAACTGTTGATTGTCCACTTTCTCAGAGAAGTCCCTCAACTATCACTATGACACTGACCAAAAGTCCTACTTCTCCCCTGTGGCATCAGAGTAAAGGCCCAGGTATCCACAGACTGATAAAAGCTTACATTGTCATTTTTATTTATTTCTTTATTTCATGAGAGAGGTTAGACTGCTTCCAATTTTGTCACTTGACAATTTGGTTTGTGTCAAAGTCAGTTTCTCTCACCTCAAGGAAAAGGTAAAGAGGAAGAGAAATAGCAACAACTTATTTTTCCCTTGATTCCCTCAGAATATATCTTTTTCTGACACTCCACCTTCAGGTATTTGAAACTGAATCTGCAACAAAATCTCAGACTAAGAAATGTGTTGTCATCACCCAAAAAATAGATGGGCAGTATCTCTCATCTCTGTCTTATTTGCACATTTACCTGTTTTGGGCAACTCATTTTAAACCGCTTAGTCCCATTCCTACTGATCTGGAAGGCCTGAATTTTCTCATTTTTGTTTAATGCAATTGTTGCTCCCACCAATTTGATAGTTAGTAATATCTAGGAATAGTTTTGACTATCATAATTAGGAGAAAGGGTGTTAGAACATCCTATTGAACAAATGCTAATGATGAAGCTAAATGTCCATTATGTATAGGACAGTATCTCATCTCAGCATTGTGTGTATGTATGTGTGTGTGTGTGTGTGTGTGTGTGTGTGTGTGTAAAACTAACTTAAGGATAAGATTTTCTCTTTTCCTGCACAATATGAACACACACACACACACACACACACACACACACACACACACACACACACATATTTGATATATGCAATGCACATACCCTATATATTATATGCATAGTATATTCAGTGCATTATTTTTCTTATGTATTATAAATACATATACATATCACATATAATCTCTTTCTTGATATATGTGGGAAAGTATTATTGAAAACCAGTCATGTGCCTTATCTGTGGTTTCTGGTACATTCTGAGGGAAAATAATGCTAATAACGGAGGCACTCAATGCTTATATTTATGTTCAGATGGTTACAGTGAGTACTGAGATTCGAATGTTAATTCAGTAAGCAGAAACATTATGTCTACCCTACTTAATTGATACTGAGGCTTCTACCAATGAAAGTGGAAAGCTTTTACCATTACAGTTTACAAGCCTTGCCCTTTATTTCTGGTAAGTACTAATGAAAAAAAACATACTCCTAAAGGATTAGAGCTAGGCTTTGATAGTCTACTACCATATGCCAGGCAGTGGCCTGGGTGCCAATACTACAACAGTATACCACCAGATCATTAAAACCCAGAACCCAAGGAATTTTTCCTTTTGGTAGTAGAAATGCAAAACCCAGTTTGCATCTTTGCACATAATTCATTAAGTGGTGTGGATAGGGTGGAAATACTGCAGAGATTAAGACCTATGTCTCAAGGATGACCATGGAGATCTTCTTCAAAGGGAGAACACTTGGGCAAAGAGTAAAGGTCAGAAGGAAGCAGGGATCATGGAGGGAATCACTGGATGAAAGCACACAAGGCCATAGGAACTGCAAGGGCAAAGGTTTCAGAGTAACCATGAATGTTCTCAGCAGGAAGTAGTGACTATTTACTGTATCTATCAGACCTAAGTGTTGTGAAATTTGATTTAGGAGTTCGTGTGAAATTTATAAAACTGACTTAACAATGTGACTCTTTTCTCTTCTCCCCGACTACAAAAACATTTTTGATAAGTAACAACAATTTAAGGTTGGATAACTAGAGTTTATTTATGCAAACCAAGAAATTTGTGCTCTGCATCATTTTGAAGGGAAAACTGCATCTGGATGAAAGTTAGGGAAACTCTGTGTTTGCTGGATGACATGTTAGCAAGGGAGGGTAGACACATTACACTTGCAAACAACTAAGGGCTTGAGATGAGGAAAGAAGAGGCTGAATACAAAGCTTGACCTAACAAGATGTAAATCCTTAAACAGAGATACTAACCGGGAATTGGTGCTTGCTGAATAGGAGGAATGTTATCACCCCCATAGAAAGCTATTTATGTTTGGAGAAAAATTGATACAATAAAAACGACCATGACTATTAAGATGAGGGATGTGTTGAAGGTCTACCAATGCACTTAATTCAAAGTACAGATACCCGTTCAAGAGGACTCAATGAACAGGCATATACACAAGGTATAGGGAATGGAGAAGGATTACAAGCAGAGCACAAAAGAAGAGCTGTCTTTAAGAGGTCTTTTTAAGGGGTCTACAAAAGCTACCAAGAGCCCAAGACCCCTTTCCATCTTTTAGAAAATCTGAACAATATCAAAGTCTGCCTCTTTACTGGTAAGTTGTACTTCTTAGCAGATGCAATCTTCTCTTCTAACAGTCCATGTCAGATTAGTTATTTTATAACAAAGGTATTTGATCCAAAAAGATCCATGTTTTCATTGTTTTTCTTCTATTCTCTTTTGTGCTAGTAGCAGATTTTCCCTGAGATCCACATATAATCCAAAAACTTCTGGCTTTCTGGAATTATTAGGGGGATGGTTATAATTATATCAATGTCTAGATCAGTGATTCTTAAGCTTATAACCACAGGATTCGCTGAGAACTTATTAATACTTCAGTGTTCTGCTCAATACATTAAAACTAATGAGATGTAGGTCAGGAAAAGTCATGAAGATTCGTTTGCACATAAGTTATCAAGTAATTCTGAGGACTACAGGAAAAAATACTGGCCCACTCCCAACCCTTACACACACACACACACACACACACACACACACACACACACACACTCACACATGCATGCATGCACAGAGAAAGAGAGAGAGAGAGAGAGAGAGAGAGAGAGAGAGAGAGAGACTTCTATTCACTGATAAAATATGATTATTTGAGAAAAGGAGAAGAGGATAAACAAGATGTGGAAGTTACCGAAATTACCTTCTAATTGTCCCAAACTATGACTCCTGATCAAAGGAAGTTTAGATCCATGCTCTCCTATAGTCCTAGATTTATATACTTCTTCACTTAATACAGAGCTACTACAAGACATGAGATGAAGAGAAATGGCAGATATGCCTACCTGAAAGCTGTTGTTCCTAATGAGTCACCTAGAAATGTATATTACCTGAGTAAGTCACAGCACCTTTTTAGTGCATCTAATGTGATATATCAAGATATGTCAGTCATACTGGTCAAGACGCTTGAGCAAATGGTAGAGGATACAATCCTAGTATACATGTTTCTATAGAAACCCAGCAAATCAAAAAGTAAATTATTGTGTCTCTATCCAGAGAACTCCAAACAATATGATTCATTTCCTTACCCTGACAATTAATTTGTATTTCTCATGTTTGATCAAAATTGTTGAGTAAATAACAAAGAGATGAGGGGAACACTAGGGACATAGTCCTGAGAGGAGTTTCTGAGTTCTGACCTTTGTAAAGGCACTTTTTTTTCTTGTTCTCTAAAGAATCAGGAAGTAGATGGAAGAAGATAATAATTTCAAATGTCCTTTCATGCCCCGACTAGGCACAATTAAATGTACTAAAGGGCTTTTATGGCTAGCATAGGGTAATTTTCAGACAAAAAGGAAAAACAGACAATGGACACTGGGATTCTGTAACAAGATTCAGTTAGCAGGACCTAGGATATCAGGAGACAGGGCAGAGAAGGGGAAGAATGTATAAACCAGAGTTTCTCAAAATAATCACCACAAATATTTAGGCTTTAATAAGTCTTTGTTGTAGGGGACAGACTTGTTGACCTTAGGCTACTTGTTTACCTTCGGCTGTTTCCTGACCTGAACTCACCTGATATCAGTAACATTCATCTGCCATATTGTACACCACTCTCAATGACAACTAAAAATTTCTCTGCACATTCTCAAATGTTTCATTGGCAGCAAAATATTTCCTACTTGAGAAGAACTAGTTTAAATCCAATGAATATGGCAGCTTTCTCCAGTTAACCCTCTTAAAAATCAACCCCTATTGACTGAAAACTGCATGCTATTTCTCCTAGCATATATCCATCACTGGGTATTTTTCTCCATTAAGACTGCCACCATCTTATAAAATATAAACCTAAAAGCTCCAATAATTACCTTGCAGGGCTTGTTGAAGGGTGTAAGAGTTTAAGAACGAGTACCAAAGTTCTCATCCATAGAACCCACATAAAAAGCCCTGGCAAAAGTCTATAATATCCATAAACTAGAAAGAAACATAAGTTGGAATGAGGAAAGACCCTTAAAAGGTAAAGTAACAGAATATAGGGGGAAAATGGTAGAAAGGTAAATAATGGGAGACTATTTTAAGGCAGGCAATCAAAAGGATAAGAGATGAGAAGGGGTATAAAAGGTGTTCCCAAGTACATAAAACATAGCCAAACAGAAACCTTCCACTCTGCAAATGTATCTAAAAAGTATAACCTAAAAAAAGTGTCAACCAAGATATCCTTCACAGGAGAACACAGAGAGAAGAGAAGGAAAAACAGAAATTGACCTGAGATGCTCCTGCCAGAAACTATGGGCAATTTAGTCAATTTCTCAACTACCAGGAAAGTGACACCTCCTAAAAACCTATTGGATACAAAGACCTAAAAGGCTTCCAAAATAACATAAGTATGTGCCATTGCCTATAGTAAGACCCTACCACTAAAGATATCACAGACAATGATCATGGGCATGGGGGGAAAAAGCTGGAATTGAGAGAGAAACTTTCTCCATGCTGACTAGCCCCATAGAGCTAGAAGGTTTTGTGCAGGCTGCCAGGGAGAAGTTGCAACCAAAGCCCTTGCTGAGAAAACTCAGTAACAGCTCTTTTCAAGAAGAGTCCAGTAGTACAATGAAGGCTTATGAGGTATGGGGGTAACCAATTGCTTTCTGATTGCAGTGGGGCTTGTTTCATAGCATGGAACACATGTCTGATACTGTAAATAAAGCCAAAGCCCTTGTATAGGGAGACCATAAATCCTAGAAGGAACAAACTTCTCAGTGTAAGCTACAAACACTTGATAGAAAGTTGCCATCTAAACACTTATTATACCTTCAGATCAGAGAAGCATTCAGCACTCAACCAAGAAGTATCTGTACAATGGAAGATACATAATACAGAGAACTGATGAAAGTAAAAGCAACTGTGGACAGCTCAGCCTTTATCAGGACATCTAAACTACCTTTAACACAAGGCTCAGGGAATGTTTCAGAAGAAGGAGCTGTAAGAGTTTAAGAAATGGAAGATGGGGAGAAGTAATGTCAGTAGCCTCTGTTCATATCAGAGTTGCTGCATCTGAGTACTTAATACAGTGATGCTTACTTCCACTAGACTGCACAATAACTGACCTATCAACATTTTGCCATGGAGAAGGGAACATCCAATTAGACACCATGATACACTGAGAGACCATATGGAACTAGTACTGAACAGGAGAGAGGGGGAACCCCTTTATGATAAACCTACTAGTAGATTACTCACAGTCTTGCAGGTGACCAGGCATTAGCTACTGAAGGCATCCTAGATGGGACCCAGTGGATTACACATGCAGGGGGACATGGGAGAAGAAGGGAAACTGGCTGGAGGGGAGAACATGCAGGGTGGGATGGGATGAGGGTGGGGAGTAGATAATGGTGATGAAAACACATACATTCATTGTTAAGATAATTACAAATAATATTATTAGAATTTTAAAAAGCCCAAGTGCCAGCACTTGGAAGGTGAGACAGAAGCTCCCAGAAAGCAAGCTGCCAACTAACCTCACCTATTAGCAAACTTTGGGTTCAATAAATAAAGTTGAATGCCATTGAGGAAGACACCTAAAGACAGCAGCAGGCCTCCACATGCACACATATGAGCGCATGTACACACACACACATACACACAAACAGATGCATGTACACCCACAGACACACATATGAACATATACATACATGTACCCCAAACACACACATGGGTCTTCCCAATTCCAACCTCTAGCAAGTTAAGAAATACAAAACTAAAGGAATATTGATAGAAGATAAAATGGTAAAAACAATCAAAGAAAAAAAACAATAGGACCATGAATTAATGAGGATAAGTAAGGGAATAGGAAAACCCTTCTGTGGAGAAGAGATGTAAAAGAACAAATTACAACCTATAAAAGAATGAGGTTTGTACTCTTAGGGAGGGGAGTAGTGCAAATCTGTGCAGGAGTGTTGGTGTATGGATATACATCAACCAGATTTCCCTGTGTACAGAAACAGAAATCGTATTGAGAGTCAAGAGACTGAAGGGAAAGAACTGACATCTGAACACAAGGGAAGGACCAAAATACCAACTGGAACCAGTGGAAGCAGAATCAAGAAAGCAGATGATATGTGAGCATGGACAAGAATGAGGTCAGAAAAACCACCACAAGGCAGTCTCTATCGACTGAATGGAATGACCACCACTATCTGCCAAACAAGCATCACCGACTGTTTCCTAAGTGCCAGGCATTGTGCTATCATCCATGGGAGGTATAAAGACAGCAATGCCTCACTTTGCCATCAAAATGATCCAGTAATAGAGTTCTTAGAAGGTAAAACCGGTCATGATGACCATTCTGGGAGAGGAGATACACTGAGATTCTCAGTCTATGCTGCTTAGACTATGCAGCAGCAGTTGTCAGGAAAGAAAAGCAGCCCCCAACACACACTACCATCTTTCAAATGGCTTTAAAACAGTCATGGGGACGAAAGTCTTATATGAGGCTTATAAGAGATGCAAGAAAACCTTTAGCTGCCCCTCCCCTCAAAGAAGGAAGCTCTGATTTACAAGACTGATGCTCAGAGAGACCTTTCTCCTGTCTAGTCAGCTGAATTTCTACAAATTTTAGATGCCCAAGGGTTGGGCTGCTATTTGGAATTAGTTCCTCTTGCCAAGGGATAGAAGAAAAGACTCCCGAAGGAAGACTGCAAAAACAGCTCATTACTGTGCAATGCATTCCCCTGCCACCTCGCCCAAGTTTCAAGCAGAAAAGCTTTGTTGCCACCGTCTGATCACAGAGGTGGTGGCCTGAATACTAACCAGAAAGCTGCAGAAAGGAAATGTTTTCTGAGAAAACGTCTCTTCTACAAGTAGAAAAACAACAAGAAAAAAAAAGGAAAACAAACACGGGTCTCCCCTCACAAATCTCAAGTGGGTAGCATTGCAAGTGTTTTGGAAGTATTGGGAAGGTTAGGTATGGGTCTCTGCTTCTATGGAAGCTATTTCCAATGCCTCCCCTTTACGAGCTAACACTGCAGTAGGTTTGCTCGAATGAGTGCAAACAAAGGAATAAATTTCTTTGAAAGGGCAGGCTTCATTATACTCTAATTAATGTAAATCTCACCCACAGAGAGGAACCAAAATAAATAGCTATAGTAATTAAAGTTTAGAGGGGTTTTGTTTTGTTTGGGGTGGGCAGTTAAGAAGTGCCTGAAAAGGATTGGGATTTGATGGGGATTTTAGGAATGATTTTTTTTTTGTTTTGCATAATAGTTTTTTCAGAAGAACAAACTAGCTAAAACAATAGGGTTGGTTATCACTAATCCAGGTCAGGGAACTCCTTCCTTGGAAGAGACTGTACCATGTTCTCACAAAAGAGATTGGGAAAGCAAAGTACCAAAATTCCCTGAAAAGTTTTTTTTTAAGTCTAAAACAATAAAGAGAAAGAAAACAAAATCATTATGGCACTGTCATATTGAAATACCCACACCGTTAGAGCAGAAAAATTAAAGCTGAGTTTATTGTTCACCAGAAAAGGGAAAAAGATGTGTCATGCTAAAGTAAGTTTTCATGGAGTCTTCATAAGTCTCTCCCAGGCAGAAGGAATAGATAGGGTACAAAAAAGAATTGGTGTCAAATAAGGCAGGATTCTGAAAGGAATTATTTGATTGGGAGGGCTGTGAAATCTCTTTTGGGATTGGTCACTTTTTAATTTAAATCACAAAAACACAGGCAAAGTTCTCCAAGTGGTCAAAGCTATATTGCATTGAAATTCTGCCAAGTTCACAGCTGAGTAATAAAATCCCTAGCAATAACTAGAGAGTAGTTCCAAGATGTATTTTTTTAAGTTGTCATGATGATCTAACATTAGAAATCAGTAAGGCAAGGTTGAGGAATACAGACATTTCTAGGAGTAATGAGGCAATCCATGTTATAATGTCTCCTACTTGTGGCATTCATGCTACCTTATAAATGAACATACATGCAAAGATCCCTGACCTCAGCAAACACAAGGGCTGATGGGATAAAATGATCCTTCTACACCTGAGCAACAGAAAGAAGACAGGCGTGGCTGGAACACAATGAAGGAAAACTATCTATTATTGTTTGTTTGTTATTTGTTTCCAAGAAATAAAGAGATTAGTTGGTATGTGAATTAGCACTCTCCACAGACACAGAACCAACTGGAGACAGATGGATAGATCTCTTTGTCTATCTCAGTCAAATAATCACATCAAATTATCAGAGATAGCATCTAAATGGGCCTAGAGCATAGAATATTACTAGTATCGAGATGATATTTTTTTCTTCAAGCATATAATGGGTAGGGTTTGGGGTTTACCTTGGGTTAGAACCAGTAACTTACAGGCCATAAGTTTAATTAGAAGATTGTCTTGGATATGAAAGTTGCAGGACAGCAATTACCAGAGTAACAGTAGTAAGGGAGAAAAAGAGAGAAGAAACATGATCTAAATTTTCCTTCAAGACAGGGAGGAGGCAAAGAAAAGTCAGCTGATGAAAGAGTTAGTAGAGAAACGAAAGGCTAACAGGAATATGGCATGTTTTTCAAAAGAGGTTTGATTCCTCTAGAAGGAAGAATAGGAACACAATGCTAGAAGGCCTGGAAATAGGGTGGGCAAGGAGGGGAAAATGGTTAAACAGATCAGTGGTTCTCAACTGAGACTTTACTCTGCCCTCTAGGGGATCTTCAGACATGTCTAGACATATTTCTGATGGACACAACTGGAACAAGGATGTGAATGACTTCCAGTGGTTTGAGGGCAGATGAACTATTAAAACATTCCATAATGCACAGATACCTCACAATAGAGTGATTCTGTCCTAAATGTCAAGTAAAATAAGGTTGTGTGTAGGTGCACATGAGTGTGTACACGTGTGTGCATTCACATACTAAGAGAGAATCTCAAAAGGTTCTTTCTTTTCCTGTTGACAGCCAGGGTAAAAAAGATTTTTCACAAAAGCTCATCCTAGGCTTCAACTCTAGTCAATGAAAACAGATGAAGTTTTATGCAGTATCAAGATGTCTATAAATGGGAAAAACTACAAGTCATAAATCCAATATTAAAATGTCACATTTTAATAATGAGGAAAGTGAATATGTGCTGTAGTATGATAAAAAATGAAAAGTGCTCCCTTTACACCCCCACCCGCTCCGCCGGTTAGGACGCCCGCGCGGTCCAGCCAGGCCTCGCCCCGCACCCTAGGTAAGTCTCCGCCAGCGCACCGCCCACCAGGACCCCAGGTCAGCCCACAAGGACCCGGCTTCAACTCCCACCATCCAGCCAGAGCCGCGCGCGGGCCCGAGGGACGAGGAGGACCTCCCCCTGCGACCGGGCCCGCTCCAGCTGCCCGCGGGTTAAATAGCTCCATGCCTATGCACCCAACCTCCCTTTACACGCCACTCCGCTCCACCGGTCGGGAGGCGCACGCGGTCCAGCCGGGCCTCACCCCGCGACCTAGGAGAGTCTCCACCCGCGCCCGCCCACCAGGACCCCAGGCCAAATAATCACTTTAGTGAAATTGAGAGATCTTAAAGAGTTAAAATGACAATGCCAAAGTCAAAGTGCAAATAAATGTAGAAGCAACACTCAAGTAAACAAATTTCCCACTGAAGAAATTAATCCCATAATGTTAGACTCCAACCAGAACAAACCCACGGAAAAAGGCCAAGAAAGCCTGACCTAGGATAAAGACTTTCAAAATATGATCATTACCATGTTCAATACCATGAAAGAGGAAATCCGGGAGAAATTACATAATCGAATCAATTGCTTTGAAGAGGAACACAACAGACATCTGGAGGAGTTGAGAAAAACAGTGCAAGAAACAAAAAGTGGCATAGAGCAGTTAAAACAGACTCAAGCAGAGTTTAAAACTGAACTAAAAGACAAGTTATCTTCAACCCAGAACGCCACAGAGAGTATTATCAACAGAACTAACGAAGGAGAAAACAGAATTTCAGACCTTGAAGATAAAGTGGGAGTACTAGCCAGCTCAATGGAAGAGGTTGTTAAAGCCAAAAAGATACTTGAGAGAAATATCCAACAGATATGGGACACCCTGAAGAAGCCTAACATGCGTATTCATGGAATACCAGAGCAAGAATCTCAAAATACTACCCCTGAGGAAATTTTTCAAATGATCATCAAGGAAAACTTTCCTCATCTAAAAAAAGAGAGGCCCATCCATATACAAGAGGCATTCCGCACCCCAAACAGATATGACCAAAAGAGAAGCACGCCACGGCAAATAATAGTTAAAACACTCCACATTCAAGATAAAGAACTGGTGCTGAGAGCTTCAAGGGAGAAAAAACAAGTCACTTTTAAAGGTAAACCTATTAAAATAACAAATGACTTCTCAGTCGAAACAGTAAAAGCAAGAAGAGCTTAGAGAGACATACTTCAAGTATTGAATGAGCAAAAATGTCAACCCAGGCTGATTTACCCTACAAAACTATCAGTCATCATCGACGGAGAAAGAAAACTTTTCCAGCACAAAGACAACTTGAAGGGATACATGTCCACCAAACCAGGCCTTCAAAAAATGCTAGAAATGATACTCAAGCATGAAGAAAAAAACAGGCATACCCATGAGAACAGAAGGTAAATATAACACCATTAAAAGCAAAGCAATATACTTATAAAAGCTACTAAACATAATAAATGTCTGGAATTAACAATAGTTTCTCCATTATAACACTAAATGTTAATGGACTTAATTCACCGATCAAGAGACACAGATTACAAACTTGGATTAAAAATCACAATCCATCAATCTGCTGCCTGCAGGAAACCCATCTCATCACAAGAGGTAGGCACATCCTAAGAATGAAAGGCTGGTCAACAATTCTACAAGCTAATGGAAGCAGAAAACAGGCAGGGGTAGCCATTATGCTATCAGACAAAGTGGATTTCAAACCAAAGAAAATTATAAGAGACATGGATGGACACTACATTTTAGTCACAGGTACAATTCACCAGGAAGACTTCACAATACTGAATATATATGCACCCAATACGGGCCCCTCCACATTCATTAAGAAAACCCTACAGCGTCTAAAGCAAGAAATCAACCCCCAAACGATAATTCTTGGGGACTTCAACACCGCCCTCTCAACATGGGATAGATCAACAGGTCAAAAACTTAACAGAGACACTTTGGACCTTAATCAAACCCTGAAAGAAATGGACCTTACAGATCTCGATCGAACTTTTCACCCACGCACAAAAGAATACACATTTTTCTCAGCAGCACATGGAACTTTTTCCAAAATAGATCACATATTTGGCCACAAAGTGAATCTACACATATACAAGAAAGTTGAAATTCTATCCTGTGCCCTATCAGACCATCATGGCCTAAAGCTGGACATCCACAACACATCAAACGAGAAAATACACTAACTCCTGGAAACTTAACACTATGATGCTGAATGAGAACTGGATTCAGGAAGAAATTAAAAAGGAAATTCAAGATTTCCTGAAAGTGAATGATAACGAAAATACAACTTACCAAAATCTCTGGGACACAATGAAAGCTGTACTAAGAGGTAAGTTCATAGCTCTTAATGCCTACATCAAAAAAATGGAGACATCAGAAATAAACAACTTAACAATGGAGCTCAAAGCTTTAGAGAAACTAGAGCAATCTGATCCCAAAAGTAGTAGAAGAGAGGAGATTAGCAAAATAAGGGGAGAAATATCTGAAATCGAGATTAAGAAAACGATAGAAAAAAATCAACCAGTCAAAAAGCTGGTTCTTTCAAAAAAATCAATAAGATTGATACACCCCTAGCTAAATTAACTAAAAGCAAGAGAGGGAAAACCCAAATTAACAAAATTAGAAATGAACATGGAGTTATCACTACTGATACCCAAGAAATCCAGAGAATTATAACATCATATTTCAAAAACTTATACTCTGTGAAGTTTGACAACACAATAGAGATGGATGAATTTCTAAGTAAACACATCTTACCTAAATTGAATCAGGAAGTTGTGAATTATTTAAATAGCCCTATAACATATAAGGAAATTGAGGAAGTAATCTCAAATCTTCCCTCCAAAAAATGTCCTGGACCAGATGGATTCAGCACAGAGTTCTACCAGACATTTAAGGAGTTAATAACACCAATACTCCTTAAACTGTTCCATCAAATAGCAAAGGAAGGAACACTACCAAATTCCGTCTATGAAGCTAATATCGTTTTAATCCCAAAACCTAATAAAGATTCACTTAAAAAAGAAAATTATAGGCCGATCTCCCTGATGAACACAGATGCAAAGATTCTCAACAAAGTCTTAGCAAATCGGAGTCAAAAACATATTAAAAAGATCATTCACGGGGACCAAGTAGGCTTCATCCCCGGCAAACAAGGTTGGTTCAACATACGCAAATCAATAAATGTAATTCATCATGTAAACCAGTCCAAAGTCCAAGACCACATGATACTCTCGATAGATGCAGAAAAAGCTTTTGACAAGATCCAACAGCCTTTTATGATCAAAATGCTAGAGACAGTAGGAATGGAAGGAACCTTCATCAATATAATAAAAGCTGTATACAACAAGCCCACAGCAAGGATTATGCTCAATGGGGAAAAATTGGAAGCATTCCCACTTCGATCAGGAACTAGACAAGGCTGTCCACTCTCACCACTTCTATTCAATATTGTACTTGAAGTCTTAGCTGAAGCCATAAGACAAGAAAGGGACATAAGAGGGATTCAAATTGGCAAGGAAGAAGTCAAGCTATCCCTATTTGCAGATGACATGATCTTATACCTGAGGGATCCCAAAAACTCCACCAGGAAGTTCCTGGAACTAATTGAGAAGTTCAGCAGGGTGGCAGGATACAAAATAAATGTACAAAAATCAGAGGCCTTCCTATATGCCCAGAATGAAAGAAGTGAAAAAGCCTTCAGAGAAACAATCCCATTTACTATAGCCCCTTAAAAAAATGAAATACCTTGGTATAAACCTAACCAAGGAGGTAAAAGACCTTTACAAGGAAAACTTTAAAACCCTAAAGAAAGAAATAGCAGAAGACACCAGAAGGTGGAAAGACCTCCCATGTTCCTGGATTGGCAGAATCAACATTGTAAAAATGACCATCCTACCAAAGACAATATACAGATTCAATGCTATACCAATCAAATTCCCAAAGCAATTTTTCAAAGAAGTTGACCAAACAATCTCAAAGTTCATATGGAGGCACAAAACACCCAGGATAGCAAAGACAATCCTGAGTAACAAAAACACAGCTGGAGGTATTGCCATACCAAACCTTAGTCTATACTACAAATTCATAGTTATAAAGACAGCCTGGTACTGGCTCCACAATAGACACACAGATCAATGGATAAGGATTGAAAACCCAGATATAAGCCCACAAAGTTACAGCCATTTGGTCTTTGACAAAGGGGCCCAAAGAATCCAATGGAAAAAGAACAGCATCTTCAACAAATGGTGCTGGCAAAACTGGATCTCCACATGCAGAAGACTAAAACTGGACCCTACTTGTCACCATGTACAAGACTTAATTCCAAATGGATCAAGGACCTTGATATCAAGCCAGAGACTATAAAAACCATAGTTGAAAGGATAGGGAACTCCCTCGAGCTGATTGGGCTAGGCCAACAGTTCCTAAACAGACATCCAATGGCACAGTCATTGCTACCAACTCTCAACAGTTGGGATCTTGTGAAATTAAAGAGCTTCTGTTCAGATAAAGAGATTATAACGCAGGCTCAAAGGCAACCCACAGAATGGGAGAAAATCTTCACTAACCACACATCTGATAGAACTCTGCTGTCCAGAGTGCACAAGAGCTTAGAAAACTAAACACCAAGGAAACCAATGGCCCAATTAAAAAATGGGCCCTGGAACTTAAAAGAAACTTTACCAGGGATGAAATTAAAATGTCTAACAAATATCTGAAAAAATGCTCCACTTCCTTAGCCATCAGGGAAATGCAAATCAAAACCTCCCTGAGATATCATCTCACCCTGGTCAGGATGGCAAAAATCCACAATACAAACAACAACAAATGTTGGAGAGGATGTGGAGAGAGGGGAACTCTCCTACATTGCTGGTGGGAATGCAGGCTCATACAGCCATTCTGGCGAGCCGTCTGGAGATTCTTAAAGAAATTAAAGATTGAAATGCCATATGACCCTGCTATTCCACTTTTGGGAATAATCCCCCATGTAACAAATATTCATCTGGATAGCACAATCATGACCATGTTCATAGCAGCACTGTTTACAATAGCAAAGTCATGGAATCAACCCAAATGTCCAACAGTTGACGAGTGGATAAGGAAACTGTGGTATATCTATACAATGGAGTACTACTCAGCCATCAAAAATGATGAATTACTGGAATTGGCCGGGAAATGGATGTCATTAGAAACAATTATATTAAGTGAAGTATCCCAGACCCAGAAAATTAAGCGCCGTATGTACTCCTAATAGGTGGCTCCTAGTACCAAACCCACCCAGCCCACCTAGAGACAGTAATTCCAAGGATTATGAACAGGAGGGATGGGGTAGGAGGGCCACACCAGAAACAAGGAGCGAAGGGACCATGTTACAGCAGAGAAAATAGGCCTCCACCAAGGACCCAAATAAGTAATGAGACATCTGATTAAGTTCACAGACTTTTGTTCCTGATCATTTACTACTGAGGGGGTGTGATCTCACCAGAAGAGGAGGGCATATAGTCTGGCAGATAAAAAGTAACCATTTTGCAAATGGGTGATAGACCCCTCCCTTACTGTGGTTTCCCACTTTTATTACATCTACCTTTGAATGTGCTTTTATCACAAGACTCTAACAGCTTTTTGTCTCTGGCCAGGGGGTAACATACAATGCCCACCAGGATGGAGTGAAGGGCATTGCAGGAGCAGCAAAACTGCAAAAGAAAATCAACAAATCACAATCCAGAACCTCAGAGACTCTATATCAACCACCTAGAACTAGGCCAGCTTAGTCTTTCCCCATCTTGAAGCTCAGGGAAATTTGCGGAAGAGGGGGCGGTAAGAGTGTAAGAGCAAAAGGATGGGAGGAGCAATGATATGTAAGATACTCCATACTAGTTAGGGTTGAAGCAATCATAATTAGACTTTGCATGCCCTGCGCATTGTCCAACACACTGTTGACCTCACAAAGTCTAGCATCTGCTAAAGGCACCAAGATCCTTAGAGGCAAAGGATTGGCAGTCACAGCAGTTTTCCTATACCTAAGGGGAACACGGGAAAGGGTTCAAGGAAAGGCCACTGGGTCCTTGTACGTCATTGGAGAGGAGGGCCCAGAGGAAATCAGACATGCACAAGAAAGGACTCTCTGGGAATTGGGGTGGGAGGCACTGGGGGATGGGGAGGGAGAAGGGTGGGGAGGGGGAGCAGGGGGTACGGGGGGAGGAGGAGGGAGGGAGGGAACTGGTGTACCTAATAAGTTTGTATGAGCTGAAATAAAAAAAAATGAAAAGTGGTATTGTGCCAGGGTTATGTACATTAAATGTGTCATTTATACTTTGACAATTTTAAATGCTCCCTTTTGATTTCCTTCTTTGTGCTAGAACACTACAAATTCAGAACTATTTATGGCTCTTGATACTGAAAGGTTCCCTGTCTCATTTTCATAGACAGATTTATCTAATGAAGAAAAAGCCATAACTTCCACAGAAATATTTTTCCCAAAAGTGATCAATGATTTAACTGCTTAAATAAAACAGTATAAACATACTGTCAAGAAATATGACCAAGTGAATATATACTTTAATTATGGTATTTTTTACTATTTCTTTAAGGCACATCTTTAGTTTTCTGAAGGCATAAAAAGGCACAAGGGTTTGAAAATGATTCTTCAACTTCAGTTGGTACATTCTAAAATTTCTCAGGATTCAAGTAGCTGTCCATCAAAGCAGGTCTGTTTTAAAAATGTGGTACTTTAAAATGTGTGTGTAATTTGAAGCCTGATCCCTTACTTGTATAGGTTCCCCAAAGGGAGCTCTGTAGTCCACACATACATAGGTACATAAGGGCTGGAGGAACATGGTTGGGTTAATATAAGGAAGGGAAGACAAGTGACGAAGGGGCTGGGTGGGGAGTGGGAGTAGATGTGGACATCAGCTCCTTATTGGTATATGAAAAAATTCATAATAAAAATATAAAAAGTATGTATAATTTATAGTATTAAATGAACTTAAACACATGTACTTATTTAAGTTAGTTGACACTCCGATTATTGTTTAAAATCCTGAATTACTTTATTCCAAGTGGTATAAGGCACCAAACAGACAGGCATGCCAGATGTAATGCCAAATAAAAACCAATTTTTTATTATTTGCTGGCCAGCAGGCTTCCCACTAAAGATCACAAATTCAAAGTGAAGAGTGCTAGACAATGTAACAAATGGGTTATTATAGTATTCACATCCTGATTTTAAAAAAAAAAGAAGAGAGGAATCCTTTCTGACAATTATCTACCTTAAGGAATGTAACAGTCCTTCTGAGAACTATTTGTTAAGGAACTAAGAACTTAGGATAGCAGAGTCCATTGAGACACTTGGTGTTTGGTGAGAGCAGTTCCGGAGACTGTCATTGTGCCCTGACCTTTAGATTCATCCCTTTGTGAATTCCCATAAGAATTTTCTATCTCTGTCTTGGTGTGAGGTTGAGCCTGGCTTGAAGGATGGGCTTTCTATAGTTGCCCTATTACATAAGCATCATCCTACTAAGTTATGGTTTATAAATCCAGATTGTTTAGAGATATTTTCATAAGCAAATAAGCTTCAGAAACTAATTGAAAAGACTCTCTCTTGGGTAGCAATGCCCTTAGCAGAGGCAATATGTATGGTATCAATATAGATGTTTCCTTTGGTTAGAACTCCATACTAGGGATTTTTAAGTGGTCCTCTTGGTTTGTTTCTTGTTAGGAAATGTCCTTGTCCCAAGGGGAGCTGAATTGCACCTTGTGAACTGATAAATAGAAAGCCAACAATACTACTTAGAAAACATCCTAAAGCCATAATATACTTGGGAAAATTTACATGTTTCTTTAAAAAAATCATTGAAGGGGCTGGAGAAAAAGATCAGTCAGTACAGTGTAGACATGCAAACTTGAGTCCCTGAGTTTGATCAAGAACCCACAGAGAAAGTCACGCCAGATGGTCTTCACTTGTAACCCAGTGCTGGGGAGACAGAGTCAGACAGACCTCTAGGAATAACCTATCCTAAGTGATGAGCCCCAAGTTCTAGAGAGAGAGAGAGAGACAATGTCTCATAAGTCAAGATACACAAGAACTAAGGAACAACACCCAAGGTTGACCTCTGGCGTTTGGCATGCACAGTAAAAGATGCTCCGGGGATTGAAGGGGGGGAGACACTGGGGAATGGGGAGGGAGGGGAGAGGGGAGAGGAGTACAGGGGGGTCGGGGGGAGGTGGAGGGAGGGAGGGGACCGGTGTACCTGTTAAGTTTGTATGAGCAGAAACAATAAAAGAAAAAGGTTGACCTCTAGCCAACACACACACACACACACACACACACACACACACAAAGTATCATAATAGTCTTTAAATTACATTTTTCTATATGAATGATAATGAGCCTATTAAAACTATTTTTGAATAACTGTCACTGAAGTTGTAAATTTGGGGGTCTGTAACTTCTTGCAATAACTATCAAGAAAGACATTATCTCCCAGTGGAATTGTATTCGACATACATATTTTTACCCTAACAAGTGTATCAGTTTGATAAGGGATAGAGGTGGGTGAGTTAGAGAGCTAAAGTCATTTATTTTTTTAGAGATGAAAAATGAACAGATAGAGAGGGAGAAAAAGATGAGGAAAAGTACTCCATCCAGCCAAGACAGCATGAGATTTTCCTTTCTTCTTTTCATCCTGTTAAATAGGAAAAATGAACAAGGAGGAAGAGAAAAACTGAGATAGAAGAAGAGGGAGGGTAAGTAAGATAGAATGTGGACAAAAGCTGGAAGAAAGAGAAAGAGAGAAAAATAATGCAAAGAAAGAAATTAGTCAGAAAATGCTGTATCATCCCCATCCTCACAGAACTCCTCTTCAAGCTGACAGAGACTGGGGCTATGAGGGAAGCTGGAGTCCTGTGGTGAATGAAGAAGCAATGAGGACTTTCAATCAAAACAAAGTCCCAGAACAGTAAAATCAGTATGAGCTCAGGGAGCTCCACACACCAGCAAAACAGATGAGAAAAGGGAGCCAAAGGTTTCTGTCTCAGAAAATGCAGCAGTTAAAAGGCAAAGACCAGGCATTTACCATAATTGCTGAATAGTGAACACAGAAAACATTTTTAACGTGGGTTGGTTTACTGTACAAGGTACCGTCAATAGTTTTAAATATCTCTTAACATGTAAGCTTAATGAAGAGGTGCATGTTGAAAATGATAGTGTAGAAAATGCAGATATTCATCTCAGGGAGGGGATTTAGGCAGAAAACACCATTCAAGCTTGAGGAAAATTGTTGGCTCAGCCTCCCTGAAACATTACCAAAGACGTTAGCACTAAATTGGCTTTCAGTGACTGTGCATAGAAAAAAAATTCAATAAACAAATGAATGCCTGAATGAGTGGGTGCAAGGTAGCTGATCATAAGTCCTTAAAATTGCAAGGAAGTTGTGCTAAGATTGAAAGATGCAAACTCTGGGATGAGGATATTCAAGTTGGACACTAACAGAAAATGCCTCCCCTCTCTCCAGCATTCAGAAGCATCAGTTCAGGGTTTAACTATATAGTATATGCATATTTACAATAAACTAAGCACATACAATTGATGGCTAATTCATTACGTATTCTCCTTACCACTTTGTTTCTTTAAAAATCTGTTAAGCAGGGGTGAAATGCACAAATGCATGTACTGTGGCATTTCAAATGTTGAATGGCGATGAACGATTTCCATGGTGCAGTGTGACAAGCATTTCCTCCCAAGAAAGCTTTCCAGGATATAAAACTGCATCCTATTTGTGTTGCTTGAGACAGAGTGATTTGCCCTCTGTTAAACATGCTTTGCAGCTAATCCTCTGGAAAGTGTGCTTATAAGCCAACCAAAGAGCTCTGTGCATTAAGGGATTTGGCCAATGACCATGTTTTAATGGCCATCAGATCACCAAGTAGTGAAGTTCTTTTACCTGAAATTTCCCTCCTGAATAAGACTGCTATAAAAATGCTGGTGCTGGGAGCTGGGCTAGGGAATGAAGTCAAGGGAATTGAGTGAATTATCAGTACATCAGAGCCTCAGAAATTAATTGGCAAGATGGTTTCTTGGGCAGAAATGCCCCTTAGCAGAGGTAGTCTGTCTCGCATTCCATGTCAAGTCATTTACCTGTTCTTTTAAGTTACAAAATGTGGCCCAGCAGGAGCTTACCACCAAAAGACAGATCCTCCAGCACAAATTAATGACTCTATCTCAAAGCACTGAAAATATTGGCTATGAATGTGGGAAATAAGTAAGGCTAGACCTGCCATCATTTACAACCTGACTGAGCATTTTCCTCACTATACATATTCCTACCACTGTGAACTGTTCTGCCTCATCTTTATCTCCTCGATGATTATTTTGTAATGTTTTGCATACATTTAAAATAAAGTTCTTCACTAAAGAGTACCTGTCATTTGAAGGTTTTTGGTTGGTTGGTTGGTTGGTTCTTTATGCAAATTCAGAAGCTTCTACCACAAGAGCTAATGATTGGCCACTTGCAGATTTGAACTCTACACATTAAGTGTTCTAGCCATGGAAGTTATAAGTAATCTCTATAGAAGTCAATTTCTTCATCTGAACAATGCAGAAAGCCTAGTATCTCTACTGTGAACTCATTTTAAAAATACATGTAAAATATTTGGCAGACCGACGTGTAATACATATTCAGTGAATGCTCACCAGTAATAATAATGGTTGTTCATTATGATTATAGTTGTCCTTTGGGACTATTGAACTTTAAAAGTAGCAGGGTTGTGAAATACATTGAAAGTAAAGTTGTATGTCAAAAATTACTTGTTATCACTTCATTTTGTTCTTTGGGCAAAATGTTCAGGTCCCACTCCCAAAACTTGTGATTGGTGGACCTGGGCTTTGAAATATTTTCAAGCTTCTTTACCTATCAAATTGAGCAGCCAGTCTGAATACTATGCTCCCCTCACTTAGCAGATAATGAGATTGTGTCCTCCTACTTCAAAGCCACGTAGTTATATATGACATGATTATATATATATACATATTACTCATTATCAACACCAATATTTGGTAGTCCTGTGACTTAACTACAAATCCCAAAAGTACTTTTCTTCATTCTTATAACTCTAGAGTGCCTTCTAAGTAAAGCCATACCTAATGATACATTTCTAATCTTCTAAAGTATTTGAGTCCTTGGATGGTAGATTAACCCTAATGGGCAGCCTGATACTCAGTATAGGCAATCTGAGAGACCAGAGATGTTTAAGTCTTAAAAAGATAAGATTTCTAGAAAGTGAAACACGTCAGTGCCTCTGAGGTCCTATGAGAATGAGTGTTAATATTATCAAGTGGTTTCAATGTTGTCACAGAAGCACTCATGACTGAGGGCTGTTGTGGTACAGCCTTCCCTGCCTAGGAGTCAGTACATTAGGTATAGATAACATTATACTAACAAAGCATGTTCAGTATCCATGCTGCATTTGTCTATTTCTATGTCTTTGCCTTGAAGAATTTTTTTCCTAAGTATGCAATCTAAAAAATATAAGCAACCCAGATATGGTTATACAGCAGCCTCAATATACTCCATTCTTGCCTCTGAGTCTTTGATTGTAATTATCCATTCCTTTTTAATAATTTTTCTTCTTCTCTTTACCTTCTATGCAAATTTATACCATTTTTCAAGTTCTGCTTTATCTTAACTATCTCCATTTTGAAATATTTCTCTTGCCTATAAGGTATTATACTGAGTCATTACCGCAAAATTCAATAATTTATAATCCTATTTAGAAACCCACTTACACATTCTTAAGAGTATGAACTTACAGACACATTTTTCTGTATCTAATAAAGCACTAGACTATGACTAAGAAGGCATCATACTCTTGATAATAACTCTGGTTATTTTATTGTTGATCTCCTATTAAAAGGGGATAATAAGTGATGTAATGAAATCAAAATATTGTGGATAAGCTAGAACTTCTACATTAAATGATTATTAAGGATGTCATAAACTGGGATGAAATTGATCTGCAGAGAGTTTAAATATCTGTGTTAACATTTAGTTGAGAAATGTTCTTTCATGTTGCAGACAGGATACAGGCAATAAAAATGAGGGAAATCTAAAAAGCCCAAGTGTTATCTCATTGGTGTCACATGTTCTTCACCCATAAAAGTCCATGGAAGAAATAATAAGTATGCATTCAGAGATTTAAATGACTAATATAATCCTAGAGAACAAAATAGACAGTAAACAGTACTTGAGCCTTGGGTCTTAAAATTTGCTAAAATTCAGAGGAGCATCAGAAGTAATAAACAAAAAGGGAAAGTAAAAAGCTGTAAGATTGGGGACTTTTGACATCTCTGGTCAAAAATGTACCACAATCAAAAAGTAGTTTACACAGTACCAAAGGATACCATAGAAGCTGCTAGGGGAGAGAAATAATCACAAGCCGCATCAATGGCATGAGATCTGTAAGTTGCAATATAAATCACCATGGCAGTAGGTGACCACCAGTGTAAGAGTGGCATGAGTATCAAAGAAACAACCAACAACTTTCTGATTGGATTCAAGACCCACTTAATGGTGCAATTCACTGTTACTTTAAACTACAACAAGAATCTAAAGAAGAGGGAGGAAAAAGATAAGTAAGGAAGACAACCAATAAACCTGTAGGTAGAAAAACTGCTCTGTAAATAGCTGTTATCATAGAATGAGAACTTACAGTGGAAATCTTTGGGTCTAAAGCTGAATAAGTGAAGAGAAATGCACATATCAGTGGGGTGGCCTGAAGAGAGGTAACTTCATATACCATGGAGGACTGAGCCATACACAAGCCAGAGTGAACCCCGGGGTCCATAAAAGCACACAGGTGTAAGGATGGAAGGGAGAGGGAGGGAATAGTAGAAAAAAGGGAGGAACAAAGTCTAGCACTACGATCCTTAGAGGCAAGGGATTAACAGCCACAATAGTGTTCTATACTAAAGGGGAACACAAGAAAAAGAGCTCTAGGCAATGCCACTGAGTTCTTATACCTCATCAGAAAGGAGGACCCAGAGGGAAGTTTTACATGCACACTATAGGATGCTCCAGAAATGGGGGGGGGGCCCTGGGAGAAAGGGAGGGAGGGGGGAAAGGAAAGAGAAAAGGTGGGGAGAGAGCAAGGGAATCCAGAGAGGGGTGGAGGGAGGGAGGGGAATGGGGTACTTATCAGCTTTGTAGGAGTGGGAGAAATAAAAAATAAAACTAAAAAAATTCATAGAAAGAAATGATAATGAAAATACAACCTATCAAAATCTTTGGGATATGTTGAAGAATAAAAAGAAAAAAGAAAAAAGAAAAAAAGGGAGGAAATGGAAGGGAGAGGGAAGGGAGGAAAGCTGAGATGAATATTCAATATGCTTGTAAAAGTAGAAAAAAAGTATATGTCTGCCAATCATATACACACATACATGCATGGACATACCTATTTCTTTTTCAAAGGTAATATAAGAAATGAGAAAGTATTATTCATCTCAGGTATAAAAACTGGTTCAATTTTTGAAAATTAATGGAATTTATTGTATCAACAGGATAAACAACAAAATATGTTATTATCATATCAATACATGTGAAAAACTGTATGACAAAATCCAGTGTCCATTCATTCAAATTTTCTCAGGAAACTAGGAATAGAAGGGAGTTCCACTGATTTGGTAAAATTATATGGAGTAAAACATACATCTAACAAAAGAAATCATACTCAAAAATAAAGATATATTCCATGTGTATGGATATGAAGTACTAAATTGTCAAGATGTCAATTCTTTCCAAGTAATCTACAGATACATGGAAATTCCAGTCCAAATCACAGAATGCTGTTTTGTGGATATCAACAAATTGATTCTGAAATTTATATGTATGGTGGTTTGAATATGCATTGTTCCCATAGGCTCAAGTGTATAAATCTAACATGATACATAATTATGAGAAATTAGAAGCTTTCTCACTAAGGTCAAGAACAAGGTAGCATGTACCTTCCCAGTACTTTCCAACATCATACTGGAGTTTCTAGCTAGAGAAGTAGGACACAAAAATTAAAAGATAATAAAAATTAACATAAAGTAAAGGAAAAACATAAATCATTCCTCACAGAAAATATGATCATCAGAGGAGGACCCAGAGGAGAGTTTGGCATGCACATTAAAGGATTCTCTGGGGATTGGGGGAGGGGAGGCACTGGGGAGTAGGGAGAGAGGGGTGAGGGGAGAGTGAGCAGAGGAGTCGGGGGAAGAGGAGGAAGGGAGGGAACCGGTGTACCTATTAAGTTTGTATGAGCAGAGATAATAAAAAAATGTTAAAAAAAGACAACACAAAAAAAAGAAAATATGATCATCAGTAAAGTTTGAAAGAATTTAGTCTCCTGAAACTAAGAAAAAATTAGATATTTTGAGACAAAAGTTTAATATGCAAAAATTTAATCATTTTCTTTTTAAACAGAAACAATCAGACTTTGGCATTAAAACACAGTATCACTTAAGTTGATATCCCCTCCAAGTAAAATATACATCATTCTAGCCACATATACAAGATCTATATAAATACAACTACAAAACTCTAACGAAAGAAATCATACTCAAAAACAAAGATATATTCCATGTGCATGGATATGAAGTACCAAATTGTCAAGATGTCAGTTCTTTCCAACTTAATTTACAGATTCGTGGAAATTCCAGTCCAAATCACAGAATGCTGTTTTGTGGATATCAACAAACTGATTCTGAAATTTATATGTATGGTGGTTTGAATGTGGATTGCTCCTATAAGTTCATGTGTCCACATAATTGATTCCCCAGCTGGCAACACTGTATGAGAAGGTAATACGATCTTTCCAAATGGGGTCTTGCTGGAGGATACCCTTCACTACCAACAGTCTTAAAATCTGGTAGTCTGGCTCCACACTTCCTTCTTCCTATCTTGTTCTCTCTTACTCCTGATTGTTGCTGAGACCTGAACCAGCCTCCTGCTTCAGTCATCATGCCTTCTACTCTGCATTTCCCTCCATAATGACTCAATCCCTTCTGGAACTATAACCCAAATACATAAACCCTTTCTCCCTTAAGCTGCCAGGAACAGGGTATTTTCTCACAGTAATAGAAGAGTGACTGAAACAAAATGCAAAGCCAAAAGACGCAGTGTAGCCCACACAGTATTGAGAGATAATATGGGACGAAGGTTGCTCCCTAAACTTTTGTATGCTTACAAAAACTTGATCTGAATAAGTCTGAAAAGATGACTCAATCAATAAAGAGTCCACAAGGCAAGCATGAGGACCTGAATTTGGATCTCCAGAACCCACACAAAAAGTCAGACACAGAAACACACATCGGTAACACAAGTGTTAGGGCAGAAACAGGCAGCTCAATGGAATTCATTAGTCTTAAGGCAAACTATTTTCATGACTTGTGATCATTTAAAAATGTTCATTCATGTATTTTAAAAAGTATAAATTACATGTATACAAACATGAAATTTTTAAAGAAGAAAATTAAATTTAAAAAGTGTGTAGGTTCATGTAATGCTCCTATCATTTACCTATAAACTTAATACATTCACATTAATATTTATGGGCATTAAAATGAAATCTATCTCTCTCACTCTGTCCCACATCAGCTCAGTTGCCTGCTCCCAACAACCCATAAGCAATTACCTTGAAATTACTTGACTATAATTCCAGGCTTTCTCTGCACAGATAGTAATGTAACATTACAACTATTCACTTTCACAGAAAAGATAGCATGCTATACACACTGTTTTATACTTCAACTGCATAATATGTCCTGGAGGTCTTTGCATTTAAGGACATTGAAATGTCCTCATTTTCTTAAATAGCAGCATAATATTCCGTTCCATGATTGTTATTGTGACCTTTTAAACTTCCAACAAAATTGTATTATTGCTTGAATAATTTCCAGCTTTATATTTCTGACATACAAATGGTTTATCACCACATCTATCATAAGTGGGATAATAATGATCCAAAGTAAAAATGTAATTACAGTATGAGTTTTATGGTGCCTGAAAACAATTTCTGAACTGTCAGGAACTTTAATTCAAAAAATTTCAAGAATGCCAAAGTCTTCTTAGTGGAAAATATGAAATCAGAAATAACAAACTAGGGGGGCACCATCACAAACAACAGAAATAAAACAGCCTTCTATTAATGCATCAGCCCCAACAGAGCCACAATGATGCCTTGTCTTTCTGTGCCTGTGCTTTAAATATTTTCCTAAACCACAAATTAAATCTGCTCAAGACACATCTCTGACTTTCATTTTCTGCTAGAATTCCAGGAATAAGACTTCTGTTTCCATAGGTCTTTGGGGTCTGATTTTGTTTTGTTTCTATTCTCTCCCAGAGTACCATCTAGGATTGGATTGACAACTCTTCAAACTCTTACTTTTGTAAGATCAAATTCCTGACTTTTCAAATTCTAAGCTTAAATTCTAAGCTTAGTTTGGTCTTAGATAAATTGTATAGCCAATATTATGGGTGTTTTAGTTGTCAAATGTTGCCTAATGAATCTCACCAAAATGGAACAGCTCAGGACAAAGATCTTATTTTCTTTACAATCTTGCAGGTCCAGATTTCAGGAAAGACTCAGCACAGAAGCTCATCTGTGATTCATGTGCTATCAACAAAGGAGGAGGGGGACCCTGAGGATATAGTTTAGTAGTAAAATTTGTGTGCACAAGAAGTCTTAACACAAAAGCAACCACAAACCAGGGAGGGTTGAGATAGTTAATTTCGGTTGTCAATTTGACTGGATATGGAAATCGACTAATAGACACACCTCTAGATACTCCTCTGCGGGATTTTCTTGATTGGTCTAACTGAAGTGGGAAAACCTATCCTAAATACAGGTGGCACCTTGTGTTGGAAGCCCAAATGAAAGAAACTCCAACAAAGCAAAGCTTTTCTTTCTGCCTGTTTGCCTTCTTGTCATTCATTTACCCTTGTTTATAAACAAGTCTTGCTGGTGAACCACAGATACTGTCATTCCTCACTGCCTTCAGAACCTAGTGTCTATGGACTTCCAACATGGACTGAAGATCAGTGGCTCTCCAGGAGTCCTTTAGGCCTTCAGTGACAGGTTGAGACTAATGAGGTATTCAGCTCTAGGATATGAGTGACAAGCAAGTCCTCAGCCTTGTGTAATTAGCCATTGCTGGACTATCCAGATTGTATTGTGCAAGTCAACCTAATAATTACCCTTTTAATATACACACATTAGTTCTGTTGATTCTATCACTCTGGAGAACCCTGACTAATAAACAGGAGAAAAGCCAAATGACAGGCTTCCAAAATAACTGTTCATATTCTGAAGTTTCAAGGTCTCCACCCCTCTCTGTCAATTTCCCTTTTCCTTCTGTCATCCAAGTTTTCTTGGTAGTAAGGTTGACCAGACTGCCTACCTATCCAGCAGCTCAGAGCCATAAGAGATAGAATGTGAAACTGGCTTGAGCCAGTAAGATGCCATAGTGTCACTTTCACAATACTCTTTTGATCAAAAAAGTTACATAGCTTCCCAGTATTCAAGCAGGAGACAGAGCTCACCTTTTGATAGGAAAATAAACGAATAACCATGTTTGAACTATTATAAAGGGGCTGTGATCTACTGTTTCATAAATATCTGCCATTCTTTAAAATTGCACTCAGAAATACAAAGTCTTAGGGCTGGAGAGGGCTCAGGGGTTAAGACTGTCTCACAAGTAGAAGGTCCTAAGTTTGGATTCCAGGTCCCACGTAAAAAAAACACAAGGTGGAAAGAGTGGTGGTAGCCTGCACCTCTGGCCCTGGTGGACAGAGCCTGGGAAATCTCAGAGCAAAGCAAGGAGGTAGAAGAAATCCAGGATGATCCCTGAAATCACCCTTGGTCTTCCACATGGACACACAGTACCCTCACACACACACACACACACACACACACACACACACACACACACACACACAAAATAAATAAATATTTTTAAAAGAAACTTAAAGTTTCAATCACATTTTATTGATTATGAAGTAGTTTGATTCATTTGTATCTATATGTAAAACTAAAAGCACAAAATAGCATAGTCTTGCACAGGGGCTAAGTAGACCACAATTACATAACAATATGTGACTCTTTTTGTCTCATTGTATTCCAACATTCTAGAGAAGGGAAATCATAATTGTGAATGATAAAACAGCATACCATTATGAACTAACATCAAAAAGGTATAAAATTTGATTGGTATTTGGTGCTCAAAAGTGTTAGCTGTTTTAATTTAGATTCACAATGGCAAGAGCTGTGATTTGATTATTGACTGACCTGGGAATAATTAATTAATAGGCTCAAATACCCTTCTCACGAAAAGTCCTTATCACTATGTCATATTATTGCCAGGCACCCCTTTTTCATGCCGCCCACATGTCATCACACTTGAATCCCAACATTCATCTACTAAACTTAATCTTCAATAGCTTGTTAGATGTTCAGGAACTAAATTCTTCCAGATCACTCAGAATGATCCTGCCATCCTCCATGTAAAGGCCAGATATATATATCTGTGGTGGCATTAGAGAGGAAGTGAAGAAGGATTTAAGGCTGAGACAATCCTTTGATGGCAGGTGATTTATACCAGCTCAAGACATTTCTTTTGTAGAAAGATAGTTCCCAACTGGTATTGAAAATTAAGATTGTTAGGAGGACCTTAGCATGTCTTGCATGAATAAAATAGTATCTAGATTTACAACCCAGATGCATAGAATAAACAGACTTTCTGTAAATCAAATTTAATATTATGTATTACTGGGCAGAAACTCCATCCATATGTGCATGATGAATCTGATTTCTATGAGATCCAAACACAGTCTTAAAAAGGTCTAAGTGCAAATGTATGTATGTATGTATGTATGTATGCCATAAGCAACTGGGAGGAGATAGAGGCCCCAGGTATAGCTTAGCATACTACTATGGCAAGTCATCTCCCTTCAATAACATTAACAACTGATCACATGGGAAATGTCAATGCCAAGGTCAAGAAATCCTTCATTATATGTGCTTTGCCAGCATGGTAATCTCTCTCCAAATGAGTTTAGAATTTTAAGAGTTCTGCTCTCTTCCTCTTTGCCCAAGTCTGCAAGAATGGTAAGTTTATTGTCCTTGGTTTCAGTTCCCTCAAAAAGAGCAGAACCAGAAAAGGCTCTCATTGATATGACCTGCACACAGAGTTCTCAAATACAAAAAGGCACCCAACGATATTGAACTAGAAGTATAAAAACAAGCAAGATGAGAAGTTAGCATAAGGGCACATTATTAAGCTGTCATTTCTGAGGGCAATCGGAACTCAACCTACTGGAAATTCTCCAAGGGACCATGCAGAATATGCTTCACAATTATCTACCCTAGGGACCAATTTGTATTAACTGACTATCATCCCCCAATGGTCAAAGCTTTTCTCATAGGATTAAATCCCTTTGGGTTTATACAACATTGCTGAACACAGAAGCTCAGAGAAGTCTCAGATCAGATCATTAGCACAGCTAAGGTAATATATTTAGCTTCTACCTGCACATAGCTAGCTGACGCCATGTGAAGATAAATAGGCCAAGAGGATGTGGATATGAGGCATAAGATATGTCCAATATGCTCAGTCTACCTATTTATTTGTTGTAGAGGTAGACATTAAATTATCTCTATGATTATATTTGATTTATGAATAAGGAAAACTCTCCCTACAATCCACCATTATGATTTAGAGATGGAAGCAAGTAATCAAATTTCTAGAAGCTTCTTAGCCAGCACAATGAAGTACAATGAGCCTGCAAGGAGGTTGGTTCCCTCTCCTGGTAATGTTCCATTGCTATTTCTACTGATTCTTTTTTTTTGCAAAGCGCTCCTAAGTATTATTCTAACTCTCTAGATAGCTTATTAGAACAAAACCTTTTTCTCTATCCTCAACTCTTAGGGCCCAGGATTCCAGAACCTAGAAGGTGGAAGGTGGGCTAATCACTGTTGCAGAGACCTACAGCCACCCTTTAGAATCCAAGATTCTGTTCTGACAATGAGGCTACCACTCCCCAACTTCCAAAAAGCTAATGTGTCCCAATCTTATAAAGGACAATAAAACCAGAGGGGACTAGCCCATTCTTGGACTAACTGAACTACTATGACCTTTTAGTGGGTTACTTTGAATGAAATCACATGTTCACCAGTAGCCTTATAATTATCAATGACTCTGCTCTCTAATCCTCTAGATTCTCTGCCTTTATCTCTGATCTCTTCTGACTCCAGCATGGTTCATTGGACTCTTTCCAGTTGGAAAAAAAAATTCTCTACATTTAAAGTACTAGGTGGGTTCATTGGTGATTATCACCTATGTATTAAAAGGCTTAGAATAAATTCTAAAGCATCATGCCACACCAAGAAAGAAGAGTACTGGAGAGATGGCTCAGGGGTTAAAATCTTTGCCCCATAAACAAAAGGACATGAGTTTGGATCCCCATATGCCACATAAAAATGCCAAGAGGATATGGAAGCAGATTATAATTTTTGCCCTGGAAGACAAGCCTGGGAAACCCAGAGCAAAGCAATAAGGACAAAAGGCAATCCAGGATAATTTCTGGTTATCAACCTTGGGCCTGCATAGGCACACACAAGTGCCCTCTAGAACACACACACACACACACACACACACACACACACACACACACACATACACACACACAAAGTAAGAAAAAACTTACAAGGCCTAGGTATTGAAAGAGGAACAAGCATGCATAGTTCATGTTCTTATTAGCCATTGGAGAGAATCCCAAGGCCAAGTTGAGGAATTACATATAAGAAAAATTCCTGTCTCTTTTTATCTTATTTTTAAAGCAATACCTGGATATCAGGATTTTGGTCCCATCTTGATTTAAGTGTAGCCTATTACCACCAACTGGCCAAGAACACGGGGCCCAAAGCAATCCAAACTTAAGTACAAAATTCCCAAGAGAATAGGCATTGAGTACACTGAATCAATCATTGTATTTAGTAAAGTGATATTCTGTCAAAAGTCCTCTAATTTCTGAGAAATATAGTTACTGATTTTACATATTCTACTGTCTGTTTCCCTAGTCATATAAATCATATTGTTGATAAGCATACAATCTAGTTTTTATTTTGCTGCTTCTTAGCTATGTTCATTATGTAGAAACTGTTATAGCTAATTTGCTTTTGAACAAATTAGGTGACATGATTGGATTTATGTCTCCAAAATATGATTTTTATGAGCAAGGAAAAATAACAGATTAACAACCTAACATGGGGCACCCATATACTCCCACTGGAAGAAAGTGCTCCTGTCTGGCACTCTCTTTCATTGGCTAGGCCACCCTGACCTAGTCAGTCACCTGGTCACTATTATACCATCTATCTCTTGGCATCCCAGAACCATTGTAAAATACTAATGTCTTAGCCATGTCTCAGTGTATGACTTGAGCAAGCCATTCTAATTTTACAGTTAGGAACTGTCTCACAGTAATGTGTACTGTTCACTTATCCTTCTTAAAGCGTTTCTTTGCTCTGCATACAAATACATGTGTAGTATCATACATACATTCAGCTAGTTGCACTGATTCCATAAAATAATGTAACTCCTAAGCAAACAGATTTCTGGGGCAACTAGCTAAAGAAAGAGACAACAAATATTCACCACTATTGCATTAAAATTCCAAGGAAGTCACTGGCTTTGATTGCTAAGCATACCCTAGAAGAATCAGAAGGGGCTAATGTTGACTTTTGCTATTGTGCTAGGAATCAATAAGGATACACTGACAAGCAGAGCATTGCCTCTGTCCACATTGCCTCTCTGGCCAATCCTGCATCCATTAATTTTCTGCCCAGATGACAGCATGCCTCCTAATATTTGTCTTGCCACTTTTATTTTTCCAATCAGTTGCAGCAATCCCCTTGCAAAAGAAAATGAAAACAAATGTCTGTCAAGGAAAACACAAACAAAGCTTCATTGGTCTAGACAGACAATATCTCATCATCAGCTCTGACAACAGCCTTAGACAAGAGGTAGACAAAATGCATTTCTTCCCATTCTTAAGACAGAGGGGAGAGAGGGGGAGAAAAGGAGAGGGAGAGAGCAAAGGAGACAGAGAAAAAAATGAGGAGAGAGAATGAATGCAAAAATATAATGCTTATTGGGGAGGTTTCCTCAAACAAAGAATGTGTCAAAAAATATTGCCATCGTGTTTGCACACAAGAGATTTCCTGTGTATTTCTACCACAGATGAAATAAACAAGAAGAACCGTAGGTAACAAAATTGCAAATATCATTTAGTCCAGAAGGATGCTGCACCCGAATGGTACATGAAGAGAATCAGAAATCACATTTTCTTTCAGCCTATGGTTAACAAATCAGATATACACACAGGGCTCTCTAGGTAAAATGGTGTGCTAAAAATAACCTCCCTGCCTCCTTATGTAACCTAGAGGCAATCTCATTCAGTTCCTAAATTTAGAGCCCTCAGCAAAGGCCAGTCTGATGGGGAAGTGGCTGGTGGTGCCAGTTAGCAGAATGACTCATAGTGCTCTGCTAATAAAAATTAAATTTATCTCTCACTGGAATAATATATGATGGGTTGCAGGTATGGGAAGCATTTTAAAAGCCCCAAAATAAGATAAAGCAAGCTTCTCTATTGCAATCAGAGCAAGAGAGTATGAAAGGGGGCCACTTAGACTCAAATTATCTTGTAATAGAAACAAAAATGATATTATGTTTATCTGGCAATCTTATGAGGAGGAGTTCTGAAAGCATCAACAAAGCCACAATATTCAGACTGTTCATATGCGTGGATCAGGAACTAAATAAGGATTGACAATTCCTAATGCCCAAACAAGATTTACTGTCTTCAAAATTTTCCATTAAACAAACACATGCTTTTCCCTTCGCAATGCATTCAGGGGCCTATCTTTCCTCTATTGGTAGTAGCAATGAAGATATAAACAAAACTTTATCCACAGGAACAAGCACAATGCAATTATCCCTCCCTCATAACTTACCAGGACAGTTAAATAATAAAATTGTCCTTGGTTCTAGTTTCTAATCGCAAATTATTATTTTCCCTATCTATCCAGAATACATGCACACTATAAAAAATTCTAATAACCAGACTTGCTTTTCCCTCCACAATCACAAATCCTTACAATGATTGTTGAAGGGTTGTGATATCCAGAAGAATTTTTTACACGATAGGGAGTTTTTTTATTTAAATGAAGATTGTTTATCTGTAGGAAAATGTGAAAAAATTTGCCATGAATCATCAAAAACAGAAAATCTAGCTTCAAATACAAATTCTCTAGCCACTTATTTTATGAAAACTCATTTTGATGCTCAAAATTCTTACCTATAAAATGGGACTGGTTATAATAATATCTTAGCAAAGCATTATAAATTTTAATATATGTATATATCCAGAAAATTTTCTAGTTTACAACTTTGTCTACTTATTTTCACTCTAAAAAACTATGTACAATGCTTGGGTGCCTTTCAAACCTCTCTGACCAATATTTTATCAGGAAGTGTCACATGCCTGTTACTTCCAGTATAATTTTGTAACAGTTCTAAGTGGCTCAGCTCAGGGCTTCCCCCCCCCGCCCCGTTTTCCTCACTCTATGCTCCTCTTCATAGGGACTGCCCATTCTTGTTCTTTTTTAAAAAGGTATTCTTTGACATGTTACTAGTATAGGAGGTTCCTTTGGCATTACTTCCCACAATTTTAGGGTTTTTCTATAAGTTACTCTGTCCCTCCTATCTCTCATTCCCTTATTTCTACTGTGTACTTTTCTTATTATTCCCTCCCTACCCTACTTGTCTTGTATCCTATATCTTCCCTTTAAAAGGTTTCAACCTAACCATTCCTTCCCACCTTTCCACTCATTGGTGTCTTTCAAATTTTCTGGCTCTTACAGTAACTCCAATCAAAATACATTGACAAGATAACAGTGCTAGCATCCACGTTTAAGAGAACATGCAGTGCTTAATTTTCAGTGTCTGTGATATCTCGCTCAATATTAAATTTTCCAATTCCTTTCATTTACCAGAAAATTCCATAATTTCATCCTTTACGATGGCTGAGTAATATTTCATTGTGTACATGTACCACGTTTTCATAATCTATTCTTCTGTTGATAGACATGTTGACTGATTCAATTTTCTTACTATTGTAAATAGAGCTACAACAAACACAGATGAATAAGTGTCTTTGGAATAAAATGTAAAGGCCTTTGGGAATTGTTCTTGATTGCTCCCCAAAAAAACTGTCAGTAAGAGCCTTTTACTGAAGATGCAACACATTTGGATCACAGAATATGGGCAAAATACATCAACTGGAACTGGCCTGAGAACTTCCTCCTTGCTCGATAGCTTACACAGTGCCAAGGAATATTGTAGAAGCTACTGGAGTAGAGAAATAATCACAGGTCTCACAACTTCATGAGATCGTCAAGTTGCAATAAAAATCACTATGGTAACAGGTGACTGCCAGTGTAATAGAGGCATGAGTATCAAGAAGTCAACCAACAGCTTTCTAATTGACCCCAAGACCTGCTTGTCAGAATGGAATACATTCTTGTTACCGTTAACTAGAATAAGAACCTAAAAAAGGGAAAGTAGTAGATCAATAGTGAAAAAACAGCCAATGAACCTATTAGGAAGACAGTACAGTAAACTGCTCTGTAAATAGCTGCTATTATACCTATAGAATTGAAGAGCACTTAATACTCAGCATAGAAGTCTTCTTGTATAACAGAAGTAGAGGATCTTAACACCCTGACAAGATGCAGCTTAGGGCAATAGAAGAGCAGTGAAGTGGACAGCAATGGCCAGCTATTATGCAAAGTACTGACCAAGCAGGGCTCACTCAGAAGCACGTCAACCTAATCTCTCCCCATCCTAAGGCCTTGGGAACCTTGTGGAGGAGGAGGAGGTGAGATTGTAAATATCTACATATGGGAAGGTTCAACATTAGATAAGACATTCCATTCACATTCACAGCAGGATTGCTGCATCTAGGAACTCACTGCAGTGAGATTTATCTTACCAGACCTACATAATGACTGACATACCAACATGCCCCTATAGGCTATTAAGGAACTCAAGAGAGATAAGAACATAAAGTGGAAACCTTGAAAACTACAGCTGGATGAGTGAAGGGAAATGCCCCTATCAGTGGGGTGGCCTGAGAAAGGCAACTTGATATGCCACAGAGGCCTGAACACCCACAGGATTAGACAAGCCAAAGGGAAACCTTTGGTCAGTGGAGGCATACAGGCAGGAGGTTGGGAGGGAGTGGGATGGATTGAAGGATGGAAGAGAGGGGAATGGGAGGGAGGGAGGGATAAAGGGAAGCTGGTGTAAGTAGTCAATATGCTTGTAAAATTAGAAAAATAAAAACAAAATTAAAAAACTAGGTAGAAGGTAATTTAATAATATAAATCTTTTTACAATTGGATAAATATATTTAGCAAATCTTTATTATACCAAGGTTAAGTTCCCCTGAATTTAAAAGATAAAATATCTACTTGCTTTGAAAAGTATTCTGACCCTTCCCTCCACTCTGCCTCCCAGGACTTGCGCGCGTGGTCCACCCGGGCCTCACCGCACCGCGACCTAGGTAAGCTCGGTCCCTGCCCACCCCAGGAACCCCAAGCCGCCCAAGGGACCCAGCTCCTCCCACCATCCAGCTGGAGCCACGCGTGCAGGGCCTGGGAGGAGGAGAGGGCACCCCCTCTGCACCCGGCCCCGCCCTCAGGTCCCCCAGGTTAAATAGCGCCCACCAACGCCCCATCCTTCCTTCCCCCACTCCGCCGCCTAGGACGCGCAGGGTCCAGCCTGGACTCACCTCTACCTAGGTAAGCTCCGTCTCCGCCCACCCCCAAAACCCCAGGCCAAATAATTCGGTTTAGTGGAAAATGCACAGAAATTAAAAGAAGATCTTAAGAGTTAAAAAAACAATGCCAAAGTCAAAGTGCAAATCCATGAGAAACAACACTCAAGTAAACAAATCTCCCACTGAAGGAATTAATCCCAAAATGTTAGACTCCAACCAGAACAAACCCATGGAAAATGGCCAAGAAAGCCTGACCCAGGATAACAACCTTCAAAATATGATCATTACCATGTTCAACACTATGAAAGAGGAAATCCGGGAGGAATGACATAATCGAATCAATCGCTTTGAAGAGGAACACAACAGACACTTGGAGGAGTTGAGAAAAACAGTGCAAGAAACAAAAAGTGGCATAGAGCAGTTAAAACAGACTCAAGCAGAGTTTAAAACTGAGCTACAAGACAAGTTATCTTCAAACCAGAACTCCACAGAGACTCTTATCAACAGAACTAACGAAGCAGAAAACAGAATTTCAAACCTTGAAGATAAAGTGACAGTACTAACCAGCTCAATGGAAGAGGTTGTTAAAGCCAAAAAGATACTTAAGAGAAATATTCAGGAGATATGGGACACCCTGAAGAAGCCTAACATGCGAATTCATGGAATACCAGAGCAAGAATCTCAAAATACCACCCCTGAGGAAATTTTTCAAACGATCATCAAGGAAAACTTTCCTCATCTAAAAAAAGAGAGGCCCATTCATATACAAGAGGCATTCCACACCCCAAACAGATACAACCAAAACAGAAGAACACCACAGCAAATAATAGTTAAAACTCTCCACATTCAAGATAAAGAACTGGTGCTGAGAGCTTCAAGGGAGAAAAAACAAGTCACTTTTAAAGGTAAACCTGTTAAAATAACAAATGACTTCTCAGTCGAAACAGTAAAAGCAAGAAGAGCTTGGAGAGACATACTTCAAGTATTGAATGAGCAAAAATGTCAACCCAGGCTGATTTACCTTGCAAAACTATCAGTCATGATCGAGGGAGAAAGAAAAATCTTCCAGCAAAAAGACAACTTGAAGGGATACATGTCCACCAAACCAGGCCTTCAAAAATTGCTAGAAATGATACTCAAGCTTGAAGAAAAAAACAGGCATATCCAGGAGAACAGAAGGCAAGTATAACACCATTAAGAGCGAAGCAGTACACTTATAAAAACTACTAAACATAATAAATGTCTGGAATTAAAAATAGTTTCTCCATTATAACACTAAATGTTAATGATTTTAACTCACCAATCAAGAGACACAGATTACAAATTTGGATAAAAAATCACAATCCATCAATCTGCTGCCTGCAGGAAACCCATCTCATCACAAAAGATAGGCATGCCCTAAAAATAAAAGGCTGGTCAACAATTCTACAAGCTAATGGAAGCAGAAAACAGGCAGTGGTAGCCATTACGATATCAGACAAAGTGGACTTCAAACCAAAGAAAATTATAAGAGATACGGATGGAGACTACATTTTAGTCACAGGTACAATTCACCAGGAAGACTTCACAATACTGAACATATATGCACACAATACGGGCCCCTCCGCATTCATTAAGAAAACCCTACAGCGTCTAAAGCAAGAAATCAACCCCTAAACGATAATTCTTGGGGACTTCAACATTGCCCTCTCAACATGGGATAGATCAACAGGTCAAAAGCTTAACAGAAACACTTTGGAACTTAATCAAACCCTGAAAGAAATGGACCTTACAGATCTCTACCGAACTTGCCACCCACGCACCAAAGAATACACATTTTTCTCAGCAGCACACGGAACTTTCTCCAAAATAGATCACATATTGGGCCACAAAACGAATCTACACATATACAAAAAAGTTGAAATTCTAACCTGTGTCCTATCAGACCACCAAGGCCTAAAGCTGGACATCCACAACACATCAAACAAGACAAAAAACATTAACTCCTGGAAACTTAACAATATGATGCTGAATGAGAACTGGATTCAGGAAGAAATTAAACAGGAAATTCAAGATTTCCTGAAAGTGAATGATAATGAAAATACAACTTACCAAAATCTCTGGGACACAATGAAATCTGTTCTAAGAGGTAAGTTCATAGCTCTTAATGCCTACAACAAAAAAATGGAAACATCAGAAATAAACAACTTAACAATGCAGCTTAAAGCTTTAGAGAAACTAGAGCAATCTGATCCCAAAAGTAGTAGAAGAGAGGAGATTAGCAAAATAAGGGGAGAAATATCTGAAATCGAGACTAAGAAAACAATAGAAAAAATCAACCAGTCAAAAAGCTGGTTCTTTGAAAAAATCAATAAGATTGATACACTCCTAGCTAAATTAACCAAAAGCAAGAGAGAGAAAACCCAAATAACAAAATTAGAAATGAACATGGAGTTATCACTACTGATACCCAAGAAATCCAGAGAATTATAACATCATATTTCAAAAAATTATACTCAGTGAAGTTTGACAACACACAAGAGATGGATGAATTTCTAAGTAAACACAACTTACCTAAATTGAATCAGGAAGTTTTGAATTATTTAAATAGTCCTATAACATATAAGGAAATTGAAGAAGTAATCTCAAATCTTCCCTCCAAAAAATGTCCTGGACCAGATGGATTCAGCACAGAGTTCTACCAGACATTTAAGGAGTTAATAACACCAATACTCCTTAAACTGTTCCATCAAATAGCAAAGGAAGGCACACTACCAAATTCCTTCTATGAAGCTAATATCGTTTTAATCCCAAAACCTAATAAAGATTCACTTAAAAAAGAAAACTGTAGGCCAATCTCTCTGATGAACAAAGACGCAAAGATTCTCAACAAGTCTTAGCAAATCAGATTCAAAAACACATTAAAAAGATCATTCACGGGGACCAAGTAAGCTTCATCCCCAGCACACAAGGTTGGTTCAACATACGCAAATCAATAAATGTAATTCATCATGTAAACCAGTCCAAAGTCCAAGACCACATGATACTCTCGATAGATGCAGAAAAAGATTTGACAAGATCCAACCTTTTATGATCAAAACGCTAGAGACAATAGGAATGGAAGGAACGTTTATCAATATAATAAAAGCTGTATACAACAAGCCCACAGCAAGGATTATGCTCAATGGGGAACAATTGGAAGCATTCCCACTTCGATCAGGAACTAGACAAGGCTGTCCACTCTCTCACCACTTCTATTCAATATTGTACTTGAAGTCTTAGCTGAAGCCATAAGACAAGAAAGGGACATAAGAGGGATTCAAATCGGCAAGGAAGAAGTCAAGATATCCCTATTTGCAGATGACATGATCTTATACCTGAGGGATCCCAAAAACTCCACCAGGAAGCTCCTGGAACTAATTGAGAAGTTCAGCAGGGTGGCAGGATACAAAATAAATGTGCAAAAATCAGAGGCCTTCCTATATGCCCAGAATGAAAGAAGTGAAAAAGCCTTCAGAGAAACAATCCCATTTACTATAGCCCCTAAAAAAATGAAATACCTTGGCATAAACCTAACCAAGGAGGTAAAAGACCTTTACAATGAAAACTTTGAAACCCTAAAGAATGAAATAGCAGAAGACACCAGAAGGTGTAAAGACAACATCGTAAAAATGACCATCCTACCAAAGGCAACATACAAATTCAATGCTGTACCAATTAAAATCCCAAAGCAATTCTTCAAAGAAGTTGACCATACAATCTCAAAGTTCATATGGAGTGTATTAGTTAGGGTTCTCTAGAGTCACAGAATTCACAGAACGAATATATATATATATATAGGAAATTTATTGGGTTGGCTTACAGAAATGGCCGAGGTAGTCCAGCGAAGGCTGTCAGCAGCTGAGATAGTCCAACAATGGCTTCCAGTAGCCGAGGTAGTTCCAACAATGGCTGCCAATAGCTAGCTGCTCAGTTCAATAGTCAAGTAGGTGATGGCTGAAGGCTGGAGAACTCCTAGGGTCTTGGAAGGTCGAAGAATCCGGGCGGCCGGAAGGAAGACAATTCCTAGCACAGCTGCAAGAAGGCATCTGTTCTCCTTGGTGGCTCCTTTTTATATGATGCAGTACTGGGAGGATCCTTTGAGAGCTTTGGAGATCCTGATAGGATCTAGGGTGGGTATCCTTCAAGTAGTCTCAGTTGATCCTCTCCAGATGTGGTCTCAGCCCAGCTTAGTTAATACCAGGTGTGTCAAGTTGACATCCAGGCTTAACTATCACAAGTCCACCCCTTGTCAACTTGACAACAAATCACATTTCCTTAGGCCATTAAAAATTCTCCAAATAGAACAGTAAGATTCATAGTTCCGCCTAACATAATATAGCTATCCACGTACAACCGCACACGCATTATTTTTACAAGATTAATGACAATGCCCCTTAAGAAATGCTTAGTCTTGGTGTCCCATAACACAATATCGTAATGTAGATTACAGTATTTCATCTCATAACTACAGATTAACATAGTACATTACATAAATATCTTCTTAGAGTATGTGCACATGCACAAGTCTATTCTTGACAGTCTAGACCAGAGGCACTCATGGCAATTATAATCCTCGTTTCTGTAACTGGTTTCGTGGCCTTAGGTGGTATTTATAACTACCTTCTTCTAATACCCATTCTGTATTTCCTCCACCTTCAGCAAGTACTTCTGCAGGTCTTGGCTCTTTACCTGGAGGGGTTATCCATACCTTCATCCCTGAAGGATCTGGACCATTTACTGTCTTTCCTGTGTTGGGTTGCTGTAAATTCCCATTGACCTTAATCACAGGACATGGTAATACCAAGAGACGCCCTAGTGGGTCTCCTATACTCCAGACATATTCTTCCTTACCACCATTGTGGAGAACCAGTCCAATTTCTTCTTGGTGGTCTGGGTCAATCACCCCTCCTAATACTGTTATTCCTTTCTTAGCCTGTTGGCTCAAGGGCATCAGAAGTCCAAAATAACCAGGAGGAAGCCTTAACTTCCAGTTCAAAGGAATAGTTGCTGTGTCTCCTGGCAGAAGCATTCCCTGCTTTGGACTCAAAACTTCTAAGCCAGTAGAATACAGGCTTGCGGGAACAGGAAGCAAGAATTTTCCTAATGGGTCACTAGGAGTGATAGTAAGAGGAGCTATTCCTGTTTCCACCCCTTGATTCCTGGACCCGTGAATCCTGGCTATAGGAGACACAGTACCATATATTGGACGCTGGTTTAAGGCATATACTGCCTTCTGGAGAATTCTGCCCCATCCCTCCAGACTATTACCACCTAATTGACGCTGTAATTGTGCCTTTAAAAGGCCATTCCACCGTTCTATCAAGCCAGCTGCTTCAGGATGGTGGGGAACATGGTAAGACCAATGAATCCCATGGTCATGAGCCCACTGCCGTACTTCTTTAGTTGTGAAATGAGTTCCCTGGTCAGAAGCAATGCTGTGTGGAATTCCATGACGGTGGATAAGGCATTCTGTAAGTCCCTGGATGGTAGTCTTGGCAGAAGCATGACGTGCAGGAAAGGCAAATCCATATGATGCAGTACTGGGAGGATCCTTTGAGAGCTTTGGAGGTCCTGATAGGATCTAGGGTGGGTATCCTTCAAGTAGTCTCAGTTGATCCTCTCCAGATGTGGTCTCAGCCCAGCTTAGTTAATACCAGGTGTGTCAAGTTGACATCCAGGCTTAACTATCACATGGAGGAACAAAAGACCCAGGATAGCAAAGACAATCCTGAGTAACAAAAACACTGATGGAGGTATTACCATACCAAACCTAAGTCTATACTACAAATCCATAGTTATAAAGATAGCCTGGTACTGGCTCCAAAATCGACACACAGATCAATGGATAAGGGTTGAAGACCCAGATATAAGCCCACAAAATTACAGCCATTTGGTCTTTGACAAAGGGGCCCAAAGAATCCAATGGAAAAAGAGCAGCATCTTCAACAAATGGTGCTGGCAAAACTGGATCTCCACATGCAGAAGATTAAAGCTGGACCCGTACTTGTCACCATGTACAAGACTTAATTCCAAATGGACCAAGGACCTTGATATCAGGCCAGAGACTATAAAAACCATAGTTGAAAGGATAGGGAACTCCCTCGAGCTGATTGGGCTAGGCCAACAGTTCCTAAACAGACATCCAATGGCACAGTCACTGCTACCAACTCTCAACAGTTGGGATCTTGTGAAATTAAAGAGCTTCTGTTCAGATAAAGAGGTTTTCACACGAGCTCAAAGGCAACCCACAGAATGGGAGAAAATCTTCACTAACCACACATCTGATAGAACTCTGCTGTCCAGAGTGCACAAGAGCTTAGAAAACTAAACACCAATGAAACCAATGGCCCAATTAAAAAATGGGCCCTGGAACTTAAAAGAAATTTTACCAGAGATGAAATTAAAATGTCTAACAAATATCTTAAAAAATGCTCCACTTCTTTAGCCATCAGGGAAATGCAAATCAAAACTTCCCTGACATATCATCTCACCCTGGTCAGGATGGCAAAAATCCACAATACAAACAAAAACAAATGCTGGAGAGGATGTGGAGAAAGGGGAACTCTCCTACATTTCTGGTGGGAATGCAGGCTCATACAGCCACTCTGGCGAGCCGTCTGGAGATTCTTAAAGAAATTAAAGATTGAAATGCCATATGACCCTGCGATTCCACTTTTGGGAATAACCCCCCATACAGAAGAGGTTCACCTGGATAACACAAGCACGACCATGTTCATAGCAGCACTGTTTACAATAGCAAAGTCATGGAATCAACCCAAATGTCCAACAGTTGACGAGTGGATAAGGAAACTGTGGTACATCTATACAATGGAGTACTACTCAGCCATCAAACTGATGAATTACTGGAATTTGCTGGGAAATGGATGTCATTAGAAACAATTATATTAAGTGAAGTATCCCAAACCCAGAAAATGAAGTGCCGTATGTACTTCCTGGTAGGTGGCTCCTAATACCAAACCCACCCAGCCCACCTAGAGACACTCATAGAAAAATCTCTGCAATACAGTAATTGCAAGGATTATGAACAGGAGGGATGGGGTAGGAGGGCCACACCAGAAACAAGGAGAGAGGGGACCATGATACAGCAGAGAAAATAGGCCTCCATCAAGGACTCAAATAAGTAATGAGATTAAGTTTACAGACTTTCGTTCCTGATCATTTACTACTGAGGGGGTATGATCTCACCAGAACAGGAGAGCATGTAGTCTGGCAGATAAAAAGTAAACGTTTTGCAAATGGGTGATAGACCCCTCCCTCACTGTGGTTTCCCACTTTTATTACATCTACCTTTGAATGTGCTTTTATCACAAGACTCTAGTTTAACAGCTTTTTGTCTCTGGCCAGGGGGTGACATACAATGCCCACCAGGATGGAGTGAAGGGCATTGCAGGAGCACCAAAACTGCAAAAGAAAATCAACAAACCACTATCCAGAACTTCAGAGACTCTATGTCAACCACCTAGAACTAGGCCAGCCTAATCTCTCCCCATCCTGAAGCTCAGGGACATTTGCGGAAGAGGGGGCAGTAAGAGTGTAAGAGCAAAAGGATGGGAGGAGCAATGATATGCAAGATACTCCATACAAGTTAGGGCTGAAGCAATCATAATTGGACTTTACATGCCCTGTGCATTGTGCAACACACTATTGTCCTCACAAAGTCTAGCATCTGGTAAAGGCACCAAGATCTTTGGAGGCAAAGGATTGGCAGCCACAGCAGTGTTCCTATACTTAAGGGGAACACGGGAAAGGGTTCAGGGAAAGGCCACTGGGTCCTTGTACGTCATCGGAGAGGAGGGCCCAGAGGAAAATCAGGCATGCACAAGAAAGGACTCTCTGGGAATTGGGGCAGTAGGCATTGGGGGATGGGGAGGGAGGGGGGAGGGGGGGAGCAGGGGGTACGGGGGGAGGAGGAGGGAGGGAGGAAACTGGTGTACCTATTAAGTTTGTATGAGCTGAAATAATAATAAAAAATGTATTAATAATAAAAAAAGAAAAGTATTCTGACAACTTATTTACTTGAGTAGGGCCAGGGAGGAAGAGAAGACACGTGCATGCACCATGTGTTTAGAAGTCAGAGAACAGCTTTCAGAAGACATTTCTTTCCTTCCACTATGTGAGCTCTAGTTTGCACACAGGCATTATTATCTGCTGAGACATCTCCCTAGCCCACAATACACTTCTTATATGCATTTTTTATTCATCTGGAGATCATCAGGAAACCAGTATTCCATTTTTTCTAATTATTTTTTGTTTTCTGGGAAAAATGTTTAATATGAAATCTACTCTCTTTTTAAAAAATATCTTATTTTTTTATGTGTGAGCATGTGTGTGTGTGTGTGTGTGTGTGTGTGTGTGTGTGTGTGTGTGTCAGAGGACACTGTATGTCCCTGTGGAGGTCCAATTGTGACTTCAGAAACCATTCTGGATTGCTTCTACCTGTTTCTTGCTTTGCTCTGGGATTTCCCAGGCTCTACCCATTAGTGTTGCCACCATTTGTTTCAGCCTGGCATTTTTTTAAAATTTTTTTATTATTATTTATTCAATTGTGCGTGTGTGTGTGTGTGTGCGTGTGTATGTGTGTGTGTAGAACCACGGGCGAATTTGGGAACCACCATAGACGCCTCCACCTCCTCCTTGTTTACTCTGCCCCGGTATTCACAGGCTCCACCCTACCAGGACCAGAAACCCAGGCCGCCCCCGCTTCTGCCTGGCGTCTATACGTGGGATCTGGGATCCGAACTCAGGATCTTCTGCCTGCAAGGCAGAGGCTTAACCCCTGAGCCACCTCTCCAGCCCCCAGCCTGGCATTTTTTATGTGGGACCTGAATTCCAAACTCAGTACCTTCTACTTGTGAGACAGAGTTTTAACCCCTGAGCCATCTCTCCAGCTTCAAGATCTACTGTCTTATAGTGCTCAAGTATAGAATACAGGACTGTTAACTGTAGGTACTATGTTGTATATCATATCACTGAAACTTATTCACCAACAGAACTGAAAACATATATCTGGTTAAGCAGCAGCTTCTCATTTTCCTCTTCTCCAGTTACATAGTACTTTCTCTTCTTATCTTTGTATCTATGAGATGAACTATTTTAGATCTCTCATAAAACAGGATCGAGAAATAAGAGTATACAATACTTAATTCATATATTTCTATGAAAACAGCATTGGAGATAACTGCAACAGAAGAAACCTTAATCAAATTCATAACTTGAACTTATATTTATGCAACTATTATTCCCCAAGCTAATTATTTATTCAAATATGAGTATCTTCCATAAGTAGGACCTTCAGGGAAATGATATGCTAGAGAAGAAGGAAACATTATAGTGATAAATAAAACTTATATTTTCCTTACACTGTAACAAATGTTATTTTGTAGTGTTCTAAGGACTTTACAAATATCAAAGCACTTAATGTATCAGCCCTCTGAGTAAGGTCTATCACTATCTCCATTTTATGGTTGGGAAATTGCAGTGCTGGAAGGCTCAGAACAATCTTCTTGAGGTTTATTGCATCTGTGTGGCAGTTTAAAAACATCAAAGCTCCTGTGACTCTTTGCTATGTAGCCTGGACCCTGGAGCTTCTTCTTCATCACAGAGAGGATATTCCAAACCTGAATTTGATCTAAGATCCATGATAGCTTAGATGCTTGTCAGTATGTCCTGTTAACGGTATTGTGATGGTTACTGTTAATTGTCACCTTGACACTTATGAGGCTCCCTGTGAGAAATCATCAAGGTTAAGATTAGCCTCTGGGAGGGACACACCAAGAGAGGGGAGGGGGAGGAAAGGGAAGAGGGAGAGAGGAAAGTGTGGGAGAGAGAGCAGGATTGGGGAATAAAGGTGGAAAGGGAGGGAGGAGAGGAAGCGATAAGGAGGGAGGCTAGGGTACCTACCCAATGAGATTGTAAAACTAGGTAAAAAATAAAAAATAAAAAAGATTAACCTCTGAGTAGTCTGGGAGAGATTTGTCTTGATTATGTTAATTGTGTATGAAGAGCCTTCTCCTTGTGGACAGGACAGGTCCCTTGTCTGGAGAAAACAAGTTGAACACTGATATTCACTCACTGTCCTACTGACTATGCATGTGATGTGACCCACTGCTTCAGATTTTGCTGCCTGGATTTCCCTGCCGTAGTAGACTATACCTTGAACTGTAGCCCAAAATAAGTCCTTTCTCTTTTAAATTGATTTTGCCAGGGTATTTTCTCATAGTAATAGAAGACAAACTAAGACAGCTATAAATGACTTGTCAAGTTCTTTTTGAATTAAAGAATTAACCAACTGCAGAGAATTCAGTAGCAGCACACAATAAAGTTCTCCCCAGGCGGCAAGACAGCCACTCAAAATCAAAGGTATCTATTCTCTCGTAAATACCCATGGCCCCTCTCTCCTGAAAAGTTTCAGGTCTTAAATAAATAAATCAGGTATTTGTAGGGTACAGCATGAGCTTACCACAATTCCATAGTTGATGAGGACCTTGTGAGGTGGATAAGAGGAAGGGCAGGTCAAGAATCTAGCAATTCTACCACTGCACAAGTTTCATTCTAGGGAAAACCTGAGGAAAGGGTCCTCAGGCATCCAGTGGAGAAACCAGGGTCCAAGCTGCCACAACCTGAAATATATGGCAGGGAAAGGATAGGGCAGAGGGAGCTGAGGACGTTTAAATTTTCTCCTTTTTGTAGATCTGCCATCAGACCTTGCCTGAGGGCTTGGCAGGGAAGTAAGTTATAAAGACCATTCAAAAACTGAACGTTCTTACTTTATCTGTTGTTTCAAGTGTGGTAGGAGATGAGGGTAACTGGTAGAAACAGGTATACTGACCAGTGTATGCACATAAACTTTAAAAAGAAACCTCAAGTAGTTCTCAAAACCTAACAAATATCCTTGACTGCCTCAGTAGAATCTGATTATTTAATACACACATCATTGTTCATGATAATCCTAAATCATCTGAAATATTTAGACTACATTCGAGATTCAGAAGTAAAGGAATCAAAGGCAAAGGAAACAAATTATTAAGGATTCCCATCAAGTAATCCAAATAAGCAAAGTATTGGCATGCATACAAATTTTCTCTAAATGGAAAATTTCTTTAATAAGACTAAGTAACTTCTTTAGAAACTTGGTATTGGTGCTTATTCCCTAAGAACCGGTATAACAGACTGGAAAGATGGCTCACAAGCAGATCCTGAGGCCCACGTACAAATGCCAGGCAGAAATGATAGCAGCCTGTACTTTTGACCCTGGAAGGCAGAGTCTAGGAAAACTCTATACCAAAACAGGTAAGAAGTAGAAGCAATCCAGGGCAATTCCCAAAGTCACCTTGGCTTTCCCCAGCACACACAGTGCCAACCAGTGCACACAGACACACCCAGAGAGACACACATTCACAAGGGCCCATGTAATGTGCAAATCCGCCACTGGGCTTAGACCGCTGCAGCTCTCTAACACCGGCACTGCCTCTTGCTCCAGCCGGAGAAGCTGGATAAATAAGGAGGTCTCTATACCACCGCTGGTACTAAGCTGACCGCCACAAATCCACCTGTAGTAGAGCATCCAGGAAACAACTGGCTACACAAGCCGCTCGCAAGAGTGCACCCTCTACTGGAGGGGTGAAGAAACCTCATCGTTACAGGCCCGGTTAGACTGTGCTTGGTGAAATTAGGCGCTACAAGTCCACTGAACTGATTCACAAACTCCCTTTCTAAGTAACCATATCGCAAATGGGTGATTGACCCCTCCCCCACCGCGGTTTCCTAATTTTATTACATCTACTTTTGAATATACTCTTATAACAAGACTCTAATTTAACAGGTTTTTATCTCTGGCCAGGGGGTGATATCCAATACCCATCAGGATGGAGTGGAGGGCATTGCAGGAGCAGCAAAACTGAAAAAAATAAATCAACGAACCATAATCCAGAACATCAGAGACTCTATATCAACCACCTGGAACTAGGCCAGCCTAATCTCTCCCCATCCTGAAGCTCAGGGAAATTTGCGGAACAGGGGGCGGTAAGATTGTAAGAGCACAAGGATGGGAGGAGTAACGATATGTCAGATTCTCCACACAAGTTAGGGCTGAAGCAATCACAATTGGACTTTGCATGCCCTGCACAATGTTTAACACACTATTGACCCCACAAAATCTAGCGTTTGCTAAAGGCAGTAGGATCCTTGGAGGCAAGGGATTGACAGCCACAGTAGTATTCCTATGCTTAAGGGGAACACAGGAAATGGTTCTGGGAAATGCCACTGGGTCCTTGCACCTCATCGGAGAGGAGGACCTAGAGGAGAGTTTGGCATGCTCATTAAAGGATCCACCGGGGATGGGAGGGGGAGGCACTGGGGAATGGGGAGGGAAGGGGGGGTAGGGGGCACAGGAGGATGGGGGTTGGAGGGAGGGGGGACCAGTATACATGTTAAGTTTGTATGAGTGGAAATTAAAAAAAAAAAAAAACTCCCTTTCTAGCCCCTTATGCGAGAAATTGCTAAGGACTTCAAAATAGATCTGCGTTTCCAGAAAGAAGCTATTGGTGCTTTGTAGGAGGCAAGTGAGGCCCATCTGGTTGGCCTTTTTGAACATACCAATCTGTGTGTAATTTATGCCAAATGTGTAACAATTACGCCAATAGAAATCCAGCAAGCACACTGCATACCCAGAACATGCATAAGAATCCACTATGACCAAAAACATTTCATTCTCAAATTTTTTTTCTTCTTCCTGTTATTATTGGTAGTTCTGAATGTTAGATCATTTTTTTTTCTCACGGGGTCAAAAGGTACCTAAGTATATGATTGTGAGTGGAAAACTAGGGAATAGGAACCAAGTATTGGCAGTTTTTTCCATTTTCATTTATGTGTGAATTTTTTATATAAATGTGGGATGTAAAGCATTAATGCAAGTCAAATGTTTCAGTGAACAAGTTTCAGCAGCTCAACTTTATAATAATCAATAATAAACCTGATAAATTTTTCTGGACAATGACAGCACTTGAATTTTTAAAAAATAAGTAAATTTCTTATTGATGGCAACTAAATGGTGTTTGTAGCATTTTTATTGTACAGTAGATTTCATTCAATCGTTATACTTTTCTAACTAAGTTGTCTTACATACAAGTACATGCTTTTAACTGTGTCTGTCTTGTGTGCTGTTCCTGTAAGTTTGCTATTAAAATACATTAAACTAAAAAAGTGGGTGCATGTAATGTTATATACTGAACGTTTGAAGCAATATCATGCAAACCGAGAAATTCTGAGAAAAGAAACATAAAGCATTTATGATTTGCTTTCTGGGTCATAAATGGGACAGGAGACAAGGGTACGTATTATGTTTGTATGAACAGAAAAATAAAAACATAAATAAATGAGACAGGATTGGGAAGGGCATTACAGTTGGAACAACATTATCATTTTAGATTCAAATTCCCAATACGTGATAAGATTATCTAAGCTTTGAACCCTAATGTTTAAAAAAACCTTATCATATGTGAAGAAAGGATATCTCCAAATCTCTAAATCTCCCTGGACCTCTTGGCTTTTGATTTTTTTTTTTTTTTGAGATTGCAGCATCAATGTCTAAGTTTTCAAGAGATGCTTGAAAGTCTCTCAAAGTCAGCAATTATCTATAAAGTCAAATTCCCCTGTGTTTCAATGCCATAGAATCCTACCTGGGGTACCTGTTATTATATGAATAGCTTTAAAAAACAGCTGAGTGATGACAACGAGGAGAGTTTTGTGTGAGTGTGACCTGCCTAAACAAATCCTCCTTCACACCTCAAGCAGGCCATGAAGCACCAAGCAATGTGGTGCTTTCTTTGGTGCCAACGACTCCCAGTGCACATATACATAGTTAGCTGAGAAAAGGATCCAAGTACTGAGCCTAGATAGACACAGGATCACAAGTACATAAGGGCCTGTGTACAGAAATCCTTTCCATCTGATAAGGAATGAAATAATGGTCTACATGTTCAGGAACAAGTGAAGTGTGCTTCCTTGCTTTATTTCTTTCTTTGACACCTACACTTTCTGTCTATATGTGTATGCATACCTTAACTTCCCTTATAATTTTACTGAAGTAGAGGTTGGAATAAGCTTTGGGAACTTTGCAGAAGAGGGGGCATTAAGATTGTAAGAATCTAAAGATGGGAAGGTTCACCATTGGACAAGGCATTCTGTTCAAGGCAGGACTGCTGCATCCAGGAACTCACTACAGCAAATTCGGACCTGCATAATGACTGACTTACTAACATGCCCTCATAGACTATTGAAGAATTCAAGAGAGATAAGAACATACAGTGGAAACCTTGGGGATTGAAGTTGGATGAGTGAAGGAAAATGCCCCTATCAATGTGGTGGCCTGAAGAGAGGAATGTAGTATGCCACAGAGACCTGAACCCCCACAAGAGTAGACAAGCCAGAGGAAACCCTGAGGTCCATTGAAGCAGACAGGCAGGAGGGTGGAAGGGAGTGGGATGGATTGATCAAGGGAAGAGAGAGGGATGGGAAGGGAAGAGGATGGAGGGACACAGGTCTGAGTACTCATTATGATTATAAAACTAGAAAAATAAAATAATAAAGAAAAACTTCTGAAATCCCTATTGTCAGACAGCACCTCTTATTGAGTCATTTGTTGCTCTGACTGACTAGAAAAATGGTCTCTTCCAATGAACTAAATGGAATCTCAAGTTGCTTGAGCAATCTCCTTTTATACCAGGTAATCTGTTCACTTATATACAGAAGTATGTCTTATCCTTAATTCAACAACCATACAGGCCATTACCTAGTTAACAACATCCCCAGGTCATACATTGTTGAAACCAAAGCTTTCCTCCATCTTTGCAAGTCAAATATGTGGCTAATAGAATCAAATGTATGAAAATCGACTTTCAAAGAGTCATAAAAAGAAATTTGCAAATACAGGCACCATCTCAATGGTCACCAGAAAGGTCCTGTATGTTCAGGGAAGTACACAGTCCGTTGGGAAGGCTTAGAAAGAAGCACTCTATAGACCAGCTTAGTCCAATCTCCCAATTGATGTAGCAACTGAGAAGGTACCAGTGGATGATTAGAGAGAGTTTTTTTCTATTCCTAGGAGAGGTATTAAAATGTATGATACCATACTCTTTAGAATCTCCCAGAAGCACATCCTTTTTTTTGATATATTGCTTATTGATTAGAGAAAGAGAGAGGACAACTTTCAGAAGTTACTTATTCTTTCACCCTGTGGGCATGTGGGGATCAAACTCAGGTCACCAGGTTTATTATGAGTTTATATTACCCACTGAGCTATCTCACTGGATAGCAGAAGCACATTATAAGTTTAGGATTTGGACACAAATCATTTATTTTGCAGGTGATCCTAGGCATCATTCTGAGTGGAGAGGAACAAATGGGACAAGAGAGAAAAAAAACAGTAGCAATGTATTCATGAACTGCTTACTGTTGTGGACAACTGAGGGCAATTCCACTAAGGAACTCTGAAAACAGTGCACATTGCAGTTCAGAAATGACCTTCTGATGGTGATAAAATTGAGTCATGTATTCATCTATTTCTAGCTCTGGGAGGTTGATCTGATTTCATGCCTTAACTCTCAAGCATTTGCAGCCTGTGCTCCAAAGAGGGCTGAGTAAGCACTTGCTAAAGGAGGGAGGTAAGGAGGAAGGAAGGAGGGAGGTGAGGGAAAGAGAAAGGGAGAAGGAAAGAGGGAGGGAGGAAGGGAGAGAGAGAGATAGGGAGGGAGGAAAGGAGAGAGAGAGATAGGGAGAGAAAGAGGGAGAGAGAGAGGAGATTCTCCAGCAGGGAAACACAAAAAAAATCTTATGGTAAAAATAAATCATATGGCAGCTACTGGAACTATCTGCAAAATCCTCCAGACCCTCCACTTGCAATCTTGAGGCTAACTAGAAACATAATGAAATTGCAAAGCAGTTGCAAACAATGATTGATAAAATTTGCAAGAGTTGTGAACATGCAGCCAAAAGAACATGATCTGAGATAGGGCAAAATGCAAGCACAAATCTTAATCAGTCAACACTAATTATGTTGACTTTTTAAAATTTCCATAGCTCACGGGGGAAAAAAAGCTATTCTCAGAAGGTAACATTTTGAGTAGGGTCTATACACATGGAAGGTCTTCACAAGGCAGAGAAATGAGTTGTCATATTGAAAAGGAAAAAAAAAGAGCCATATCAAATAAGAAATTCAAAAAGGAGCTGCACCTTACAGACTCTTAAGCAAGGAGGTCACAAACATTCACCCTGGGACCTGCCAGGGATCCCAATGGTAGGAGGACAGAATCGACTTCTCAAAATTGTCTTCTGAGCTCCTCAAAAGACATGAAAACAACCACATGCACATGCTTTATTTATTTATTTATTTATTTATTTATTTATTTATTTATTTATTTATGTGTGTGCGTGTGTGTGTGTGTGTGTGTGTGTGTGTGTGTGTGTGTGTGTGTGTGAAAGGGCACTGTGTGTGCTGGTGGAGGCCCAAGGGTGACTTCAGGAATCACCCTGGTTTGCTTCTGTCTCCTATTTGCTTTGCTCTGGAGCTTTCCAGGCTCCATCAGGGCTGGAAGTGTAAGTCGCCACCATTTTTACCTGACATTTTTATGTGGGATCTGGGATCCAAATGCAGGACCTTCTACTTGCAAGGCAGAGAAATTAACCCCCAAGCCATCTGTCCAGCTCTTTTAATTAAGGAAAAAGCCAATGTAGCATGGATGGAGATGATCTGTTCAGGATGTTGTGGAGATGTGGTGGCAGCAACTATTTGAACAAAGCAAGGATGTCTGACCTTCCAGGGTAGGTTAAAAGTTCCTCACTAACCTTACTTAACCTTCATATGATTGGCCCAGCTAAAAATGTGAAAAGAGGAGATAGAGCTCCAAGGAGACCAGGACAGAAATATACATGGAAACACCACAGAGATTAAAGCAGGCTTTAGTCATGTTTTCAGTCAGTTTTCTAACTTGTCTGTGCTTCATTTTCCATATCTGCAAAATGGGGGAACAGTGAATAGCTAGCCAGAATTTTTCTAACTTAAGGGAGATCATCTGTATAATTTTCTCAACACAAAATGGCAGCTTTTGAAGAGTTTAAGGGACACTGGCCCGTGCTTAGATCTACAGCCAGAGGTTGTTGAGACCAGAGAGAGTGAGAATGCTAAAAATTAACATCTACAAAGAGGAAGGAGACAGAATCAGGCATCAACAACCACAGTCCCTGTGTCTGTTTAAATCTTTCCAACAATGATGCAAGTTTTGTTTATTTGTGTGGGTCTGAATTATTTTCTAGCCTCTGAACTCCTTTGTGAACCTAACCACTCTGCTCAACTTGTGTCAGGCTTTGTTTTAGACGCTAAGAGAATGTCACATACTGCATTGCCCTTATACAGTTTATAATAGCATGAAGGGAGTCAGGCAGACAAACACAGATGAATATATTACATGACAACTAATCATGAAAGCTAGGGAACATAATTATCAGGGACAAAAAGAGTGGGGATGACTTAAGAGGAGCCCATCAAAGTAAAAGATTACATACTGTCCTGGGAAGAGCATCCATGAATTGATATGATGTAGGGGTATGGGTTTGTTTGCCCACCCGATAATGAATTGTGAAGAGGGAAGAGTTGAAAAATGTTTACAGTTATTTTAAAACTGAAATCAGGGACACTGTCGATGCCAACTGGGAATGCCAACTGCTGCTAGGAGAAGGCATGCCCTTAAAGGTAGGTGTGGAGGTTAGTAAGCAGCCACATGGCAAAATTGTTTGAGTCTTCAGAGAAACAGTGAAAAGGCCCACAGTATTAAGGAAAGTATGTTGAGACTTTGGAAATAAAAGCACAGAAGAAAAAAAGGGGAAAAGTTTTGCCCTCTGAGCTTGAGGTTCATGAGCAAATAAAGCACTGTTTACATGATGGAACCTCTGTATCCTGCTTCATGTATCCTGCTTCAGCCCACTTCTTGCAGATGAAGGAAAAGAAGCAGAGACAGGGGTCAGGAGAAGGGAGCAGTGGGGGGGGGGACTGGGCTGAGATGCAGGTGCTTTTGAATAGAGAAAAGCACAAAAGAGACTTTCTTTTCCGATTTCCTTGGCACGCTTCCACATGGGATCAGATTTCCTAGAAGCAGGTATACTGGTCAGGTGATTTAAGAGGTCAAGCGGAATTAACATAAGGTTTGTGACCATGGTTCTAGCATTACCAGAGAGATAAGAGATGTGGTCTAGCCAAATCCTAAACAGAACCTGCATCACTGAAGAACATGAGGAAGAATGTAGAGGCCGGAGTTAACGGAAGAGGGAAATCACGTTAGACAAATTTCATTGCACAAGAGATTCACCTGGGGAGTTTTGTAAAGTTCCCACACAAAACTGCAACACTTTATTTGGTATCTGAGAGTGGGACCCAGATGTGTGGAATGTTTTAAAGATTCTCCAGAAGAGGGATGTACAAACAAATATGACAGAACCACTGACCTCCATCTTGGAAAGGCCATTTAAGAACATTTGCTTTTACTGTGAGAAGAGAAGCCACTGAAAGCTTTAAACTGAGAAGGGACATGATTTGTAGTTCCCAAACCTCACTCTGGCTGGGTATGTGGAATGAACTAGAGGAGAGAGAGGAGTGACGCAGCAAAACCAGTTAAGAGGCAAAACACTCTCATTGATTTTCTGTAGCCTCAGCACTGAGCACATTTGCAGCCATAAAATTAATATCCCAAAGACAATCCCTCTGCCTGAACCTCCACATCTATGAATGCTTTATCATCACAGTTCCTTCTGAGAGTTGCCCCATAAAATCCAGGATGTCCGGTGAAATTCAGACTGTAGATTAAAAAAAAGAGCAAAAACAGTATTACCTGATGAACATGCAATAAAAATGTGATTCAAATTTGGATATGTTTTATTCAATCTTTGTTTTAATTTTAACTTGACCTTCATTTTTTTTCTCTGTATCAGGCAGTTCTATCTGCAAGGCTTCCTCAGGAGAGGCTTTTTAACTATCCAGTAGAGAAATAAAGCAGCATCTCTATTAGACATTAGTGTTTTCAACTGGCTTCATTCTGTATCATGTATTTTCAAAGATCCCATGTTCCCCTAGTATGATATACATTGATATACATTATTCTTCAGCACCCTCCCCTATTTGAACAATAAATAACAGGACTTCTATTACATTCACAGTAGTATCTGAAGAAATGGAACAGCATATGGCAAATACTCAGCAAATATCCATGGCAGGAAGGAAGAAAGGAGGGAGCGAGCTTAGAAGGGCGAGAGAGGAAATGAATCAGTACAGTATAGGAAAAAGTGAGAAAAAAAGTGATGACAGGACAGATGTTTTCTGGAAGAGGACAAGGGATTTAAAACACTCAATTCTGAGTTTTATTACTCAGGGAAAAGGAGCTGAGGTTATAGTCTAAAGCGGTAGGAGGCAGAGTTGGGCAGAAAATTCAATGAGAAAGAGAAACCTTTAGAAAGGTCACAGTGGTGAACTGGGAAATTTAGTAAATAGTAGGGAGAAAATGGTTGACAAGCATTATTTGCAAGAAGGCTCACTAAGATGAACTTAAAATCACCTCCAGGGGGTTCAGCAGTTCGGATTAGGAGAAAATAACTAGAAAGGCAGTTTGGGGAAGGGACGGTTTGAAAGTGTCAAACGACCTAGGAACCTCAAAATTGATTTCTGCTTGAAGTTTCAGACTGAGTTCGAAAATAAGAGGATCTTTGGGGAAATTATTAGATTTATCACCAACAAAAGGGCTGAAAATCCAATGATGGGGTAGAGGCTGTCAAGTCACAACGTCATAGAGAAAAAAATTGAGAGTACTACTCATTGGAATATATGAGGTACTATCAAAGTCCTCAGTCTCTGTATCAGACTTGAAATCCTGACGCTGTTAATAGGTGTGTATCCATCCTCAAGTTACTTAATATTTATGTGCCTTAGTTTCCTCATACGTAAGTATGTTAATAACGGTACTTAACACATAAGTTGTGCCAAGCAATTAAATGAATGACTGCATATAAAATACACTAGTGCATACTAGGTAGTTTATTTCACTTAAAATATCTATGGGTATAAATCTTTAACTGAAAGTGACTATGATACCGAAGATCTAAAACAAGACTTTAAAAAAATCAAATTTGTAAGTAGAGTTTCATATTTTAAAACAAAAGGCAAAGATAATTTCAAGGAAAACTAAAGCAAGGAAAGAAGTGAAACAAATATATAGACAACAAACTCAAAAAACACTGTTAACAGCAGAACTGATTAACACATTGTTAGAAAAGTCATTCAATTTTTTTCTCCCAAATTTTTTTCCTACTCATACAAGCTTAATAGGTACCCCATCCTCTTCTTCCCTCCTTCCCTCCCCAGTAATCTCCCCTTGCACTCTCCTCCCTTCCCAGCCTTCCTTTCACCTCCCTCCTTCTCTCCCCCTCTTCCAGTCCCTCCCCTTTCCTCCCATCCTCTGGAGCATCCTTTTGTGTGAATGCCAAACCTCTTTCTGAGTTCTCCACCTTAGTGAGGGTTCAGGACTCAGTGACATAGTCCTAAGCCCCTTCTTGGGCTCCCTGTTAGTTCGGAAACTCTATTATGACTGTTCAATCCCTTGCCTCTAAGGATCCTACTGCCTGGAGTCTTCTCCCCTGTGATCCATGCTAGACTTTGGGGGGTCGCTGACATGTCAGCCATTGTGCAAGTCAGGCAAAGTCAATTCTCCCTGCTGAAGCCCTAACTTAGGTGGAGTTATCTTGAATATTGTTGCTTCTCCCCATCTTGAGACTCTTACAATCTTGCTGCCCCCTGTTCCGCAAGGTTCCCTGAGCTTTAGGATGGGGAGAGATTTGGCTGGCCTGGTTCCAGGTGATTAACTAGGGTCTTTAGTGTTCTGGATTACGGTTTGTTGTTTTCAGTTTTGCTTTTCCTCCACCACCCTTGGCTGCATCCTAATTGGCATCGAAGGTCACTTTCTAACCAAAGATAAAAGACTGTTTAAAGGAGACTCAAAGGTAGATGGAAGAATAAGAGTAGGACACATCAGTGGGGAGGGGTCAGTTTCCCATTTGGAGGATGGTTACTGTCTATCTGCCAGTCCCTATATCTTCCCTGTGTGTTGGAATGACCAAGGTAAGGGAGGGAGATGGGTGAAAGAGGGGATGAAGGGAAGCAGGGATAAGTACTCAATATGCTTGTAAAACTAGAATAAAATTTTTAAATAAACCTCTTTCACTGAAAGAGGCAGGTAGGGCTGAAAGGTGGCAGTTTTTGAATCTGATCATATCTGTTTATGATAGCCATTACCAAAAGTTAAGTAACATATCTCCTAGATTCCAGCCCTCCTTAATCCACTGAAATTTGAGAGATAAACATCTTTTATCTGACATTCTTTCACTATGAATCCAATGACAAAACACAGAGAAAAGAGACAGGCTTTTCTCCTACACCACTTTCTAAATTTTGAAGTTACACAGGAAGCAAGGAAGGACGCCTATCAACAACAGAGGTTTGTATTTGGCAGTCTTTCTAGGATGAGAAGTTTTTGAGCTTCGAATGGACCACAATAGAGGAACTTCACAGACTGTCTCAAATTTTCAACTGAAACTCTTGCAGAAATATACTCTAGAAGCATTCGGCAAGCAATACATGGATGGATATTTAAGAAAACATAACCCAGTTTTGAGTGAGATTCCTGCATTAAATTCAGGTAATCATTTCTCTTCATCTACTTACAGGGGGAAAAGATGAAATCTTTAGAGAAAAATGAAATCATGCAGACCCTCTGAAACTTTTCATACATAACAATTGAAATTTAATCAAATATTGTAAGACATCAGAAAGCCTCAAACTAAGAAATATTGATAATATATTCCTACAAACTCATATTATCTAAGTTTCAGAATTAGCAAGCAAAACATTGAAATACATGAGATTAATATGGGCAAGACAACTAGCATTAAAAAAACAAAAATGATACAAAAGTAGACAAAATACATATTAAAAAACAATGGAAATTTTAGAGATAAAAATACAATATAATTAATCCTAAATAAATTTGTTTAATAGTACATAAGACAAAGAAAGGAAACTTCATGAATTGGAAGACAGGACAATGAGAAATAAACACAGTGAGGCACAGAGGGGAAAAAATGAAAATACTAAAAAACAAATTAAGAATATGAGAACCAATAAATTATCTGTTGCAGTTCGCCTGCATGGTTGCTGACAAATGACCATCAAACGGCTTAAGGGTACAAGAAGTTTATTTTCTTACTGATTGATAGTCCAGTTAAAATCTGTAGTCCACCTTGATGGGAGAGCATGCATCAACACCAGGGCTGAGGAACTGGCCACATCATCTCTACATAATGGCTGAGGGAGGGACAATCCTTACTTGCCAGACCATCACGTTTAGTCAAATATACACAAGGATGCCAACTCTCTCAACAAGCTATCTGTATTTTATTCTAGGGCTTAATCCCACCAACCACAGGCTGGGCCTTCCCCATAAGCTAGACAATCTCCTGCAGGTTTGCTCTGGGCCTAACTCAAGCACTGATTCTCTACAAATGTGCCCAGAGGTCAAACCCTCAAATGTCAAGTTGACACCTGTGCCCAACTAGAATCACAGAGTAATGGAAAGATAGAGTAGAAGGAATAGCTGAAGAGACACTGTTTGAAGATTTTTCACACCAGATAGAAAGCAAAAACCCACAGATTCAAGTAACTTAGTACACTCAAAGAAGGCTAAAGATAAAACAGAAGTTATATACACACTAGTAAAACACATGAGGATAAAATCCATATCTAGTTTGTCTAAAGAAGTGATAGACTCAGATGGCCATGGAACAGCACTTTTAAAGTAGTGAGGGAGAAGAGTTGTCAATCTTAAGATCATTTTGAAGCAAAATATCCACCAAAAGTGTAGATGAAATAAATAAGTCTTCTGGCAAAAATCTGAAGAATCCATCACCAGCAGTTCTGTAATTTAAGAAACATTGAGCAGAATTTATCTGTAAAGAGGAAAATGCTTTCACAGAGGAACCATAGAAATACAGGAAGAAATAAAGAACAAAAAGGTAAACCTGAATGACAATTGAAGATATCTATGAGGCAATAAAAATATTTTCTCCAGTTTAAAATACGTGTATAATTACACTATATAACAATATCCCAAATGACAAAGGAAAGAAAGTAAAATGCAATGCTTCTGTGATCCTAGAGCATTGTCAGCAAAGTGGACAAAATAAAACCTTGTATTAAACTAATAAATCAAGGAAGTATGCCATAGTCTCTATAGTAATGATTAAATAAAGCAAAATTGTGAGACTAGCAAGCTAAGAAGAGAATTTCAATAATAAAAATAAAAAATCTTATCCAAAGTAATGTTAGAAAGGAAACAAAAAAGGAGAGCCCAGCCCAGACTGACCACCTCGGAGCCCGACGAGTCCCGTCGGCGAGCACCCAGGCCGACTCCGGCCTGGCCCTGCGCCCCGGCCCGGATGACCCCAGGCCCCTCCCTGCCGTGCCGCCCCACCTCCTCCCACCGCCCGCTGCCCAAGGTGAGTGAGAGAGAGAGAGAGAGAGAGAGAGAGAGCCCAGCCCAGCCCGACCACCCCGGAGCCCCACGGCATCCTGGCGGCAAGCACCCAGACCGACTCCGGCTTAGCCTGGGCCCCGGCCCAGACACAAGCCCCTCGCATCCTCCTGCCCCATGCACCTCGCCACCCCCCTAGGTCCCAGGTGAAGAATTCTGCCATTGAGCTAACGAGCGAAAGAGCCCAGCACACCCCCGCCCCCCACCTGGGAGCCTCCCAGCCAGCAGCACCGAGGCCCCTCCCTGGACCCCAGCCCCTCACACCCTCCCGCCCCCGCGGGCCTCTGCCCCCCCCCCAGGTCGCAGGTGAAGAATTCTGCCATCAACATCAGACCCTCTGCCTCTCTGGACCACCGGGGACCTACGCACATGGTCCACAGAAGACACACTGCTACTCAGAATTCAATAGAGCCCAAGGAAACTCAAGCAACATTCTAAGGAACAAAGGGAACACAGGCCATACAGCTGGACTCCACTACAATCAGTATATCACATGGGCGAGTTTCTTCTCATCGAGCCCAAAGAAAAGTAAACTTTTTCTTTTCACCTTACTGATCCTTTAAAGTATTAATGCTGTAGATCAACTTTCTCATACAGCCACCCCACAACATACAACTCCAGGGAGTACACCACTCACCCCCACATTTCACCAAGATACTAAATCGTAAAAGTGCACTACCAAACTAATATTCACCCCCTGGTAACATAACCTGACTTAACTGAAGTACTAACAGCCTAGTAGCCTCATCTAGGATATAATAAAAACAATACACAAACATACCCAATCCAAGGCAAGCACTAGTAATAACTGGCAAGCGTAACAATACCAACTACGGCGATTCAGTGAAAAACACACAGAAACTGAAAGGTCCTAAAAAACAAAACAACAATGTACAAGTCAAAGTGCAAATCCATGAGAAACAAAACCCAAGAAGACCAATCTCCTGCCAAAAGTATCCATCCCATAATGAGGGATTAGGACGAGAACAAATCCACAGAAAATAGCCATGAAAGCCAGACCCAACATAACGACTTTCAGAGTATGATCATTACCATGATTACTACTATGGAAGAGGAAATCCGAGAAGAGTTAAACAACCGTATCAACCACTTTGAACAGGAACACAACAGGCACTTGGAGGAGTTGAGAAAAACAGTTCAAGAAACAAAAATAGGTATGGAGCAATTAAAACAGTCTCAGGCAGAGTGTAAAATGGAAATAAAAGACAAGTTATCTTCAACGCAAAACTCAACAGAGAGTCTTATCAGCAGAACAAATGAGGCAGAAAATAGAATTTCAGATCTTGAAGACAAAGTGGGAGAATTAACCAGCTCAATGGAAGAGATTGTTAAAGCCAAAAAGATACTGGAGAAGAACATGCAAGAGATATGGGACACCCTGAAGAAGCCTAACATGCTCATTCATGGAATACCAGAACAAGAATCCCAAAATACCACACCGGAGGAAATATTTCAATTCATCATAAATGAAAACTTCTCACAACTAAAGAATGAGAGGCCTATCCAAATACAAGAGGCATTTCGCACTCCAAACAGATACGACCAAAATAGAAAATCGCCACGGCAAATAATAGTCAAAACACTCCACATTCAAGACAAAGAAAAGGTGCTGAGAGCTTCAAGAGAAAAAAAGCAACTCACTTTTAAAGGTAAACCTATTAGAATAACAAATGACTACTCAATGGAAACAGTAAAAGCAAGAAGAGCTTGGAGAGACATACTTCAAGTATTAAATGAGCAAAAATGCCAACCCAGACTGATATACCCGGCAAAACTATCTGTCATGATCGAGGGAGAAAGAAAAGTTTTCCAGCACAAAGACAACTTGAAGGGATACATGTCTACCAAACCAGGCCTTCAAAAAATCCTAGAAATAATACTCAAGCTTAAAGAAAAGAACAAGCGTATCCAGGAGGACAGAAGGGAAGGATAATACCACCAAAAAATAAATATCAAACAACATGCTTACAAAATCTACTAAACATAAAAAATGTCTGGAATTAAAAATAATTTCTCCATTACAACATTAAATGTCAATGGTATTAACTCGCCAATTAAGAGACACAGATTACAAACTTGGATTAAAAACCACAATCCAACAATCTGCTGCCTTCAGGAAACTCATCTCACCACAAAAGATAGGCACATCCTAAGAATGAAAGGCTGGTCCAAATTCTTGCAAGCTAATGGAACCAGGAAACAGGCAGGGGTAGCCATTATACTTTCAGACAAAGTGGACTTCAAACCAAAGAAAATCATAAGAGACACAGATGGATATTACATTTTAGTCACAGGTACAATTCACCAGGAAGACTTCACAATACTGAACATATATGCACACAATACGGGCCCCTCCACATTCATTAAGAAAACCCTATAGCGTCTAAAGCAAGAAATCAACCCCCAAACGATAATTCTTCGGGACTTCAACACTGCCCTCTCAACATGGGATAGATCAACAAGTCAAAAGCTTAACAGAGACACTTTGGAACTTAATTAAACCCTTAAAGAAATGGATCTTACAGATCTCTATCGAACTTTTCACCCACGCACCAAAGAATACACATTTTTCTCAGCAGCACACGGAACTTTTTCCAAAATAGATCACATATTGGGCCACAAAACGAATATACACATATACAAAAAAGTTGAAATTCTACCCTGTGCCCTATCAGAAAACCATGGCCTAAAGCTGGACATCCACAACACAACAAACTAGAGAAAATACACTAACTCCTGGAAACAACAATATGATGCTTAATGAGAACTGGATTCAGGAAGAAATTAAAAAGGAAATTCGAGATTTCCTGAAAGTGAACGATAATGAAAATACAACTTACCAAAATCTCTGGGACACAATGAAAGCTGTCCTAAGAGGTAAGTTGATAGCTCTTAATGCCTACGTCAAAAAAATGAAAACATCAGAAATAAACAACTTAACAAGGCAGCTTAAAGCTTTAGAGAAACTAGAGCAATCTGATCTCAAAAGTAGTAGAAGAGAGGAGATTAGCAAAATAAGGGGAGAAATATCTGAAATCGAGACTAAAGAAAACGATAGAAAAAATCAACCAGTCAAAAACCTGGTTCTTTGAAAAAATCAATAAGATAGGTACACCCCTAGCTAAATTAACCAAAAGCAAGAGAGGGAAAACCCAAATTAACAAAATTAGAAATGAACATAGAGTAATCACTACTGATACCCAAGAAATCCAGAGAATTATAACATCATATTTCAAAAATTTATACTCAGTGAATTTTGACAACAAACAAGAGATGGATGAATTTCTAAGTAAACATATCTTACCTAAATTGGATCAGGAAGTTGTGCATTACTTAAATGGCCCTATAACATATAAGGAAATTGAAGAAGTGATCTCCAACCTTCCCACCAAAAAATGTCCTGGACCAGATGGATTCAGCACAGAATTCTAACAGACATTTAAGGAGTCAATAACACCAATACTCCTTAAACTGTTCCATCAAATAGCAAAGGAAGGAACACTACTAAATTCCTTCTATGAAGCTAATATCATCTTAAACCCAAAACCTAATAAAGATTCACTTAAAAAAGAAAACTGTAGGACTATCTCTCTGATGAACACAGCCGCAAAGATTCTCAACAAAGTCTTAGCAAATCTGATTCAAAAACATATCAAAAAGATCATTTACTGGGACCCAAGTAGGCTTCATCCCCGGCACACAAGGTTGGTTCAACATACGCAAATCAATAAATGTAATTCATCATGTAAACCTGTCTAAAGTCCAAGACCACATGATACTCTCGATAGACGAAGAAAAAGCCTTTGACAAGATCCAACAGCCTTTTACAATCAAAACGCTAGAGACAGTAGGAATGGAAGGAACCTTTATCAATATAATAAAAGCTGTATACAACAAGCCCACAGCAAGGATTATGCTCAATGGGGAACAATTGGAAGCATTCCCACTTCGATCAGGAACTAGACAAGGCTGTCCACTCTCACCACTTCTATTCAATATTGTACTTGAAGTCTTAGCTGAAGCCATAAGACAAGAAAGGGACATAAGAGGGATTCAAATCGGCAAGGAAGAAGTCAAGCTATCCCTATTTGCAGATGACATGATCTTATACCTGAGGGATCCCAAAAACTCCACCAGGAAGCTCCTGGAACTAATACAGAAGTTCAGCAGGGTGGCAGGATACAAAATAAATGTGCAAAAATCAGAGGCCTTCCTATATGCCCAGAATGAAAGAAGTGAAAAAGCCCTGAGAGAAACAATCCCATTTAATATAGCCCCTAAAAAAAACGAAATACCTTGGCATAAACCTAACCAAGGAGGTAAAAGACCTTTACAATGAAAACTTTAAAATTCTAAAGAAAGAAATTGCTGAAGACATCAGAATGTGGAAAGACCTCCCATGCTCCTGGATTGGCAGAATCAACATTATAAAAATGACCATCCTACCAAAGGCGATATACAAATTCAATGCTATACCAATTAAAATCCCAAAGCAATTCTTTAAAGAAGTTGACCAAGTAATCTCAAAATTCATATGGAGGCACAAAAGACCCAGGATAGCAAAAACAATCCTGAGTAACAAAAACACGGCTGGAGGTATTACCATACCAAACCTTAGTCTATGCTACAAATCCATAGTTATAAAAACAGCCAGGCACTGGCTCCAAAATAGACACACAGATCAATGGATAAGGATTGAAGACCCAGATATAAGCCCACAAAAATACTGCCATTTGATCTTTGACAAAGGGGCCCAAAGAGTCCAATGGAAAAAGAACAGCATCTTCAACAAATGGTGCTGGCAAAACTGGATCACCACATGCAGAAATTAAAGCTGGACCCGTACTTGTCACCATGTACAAGACTTAATTCCAAATGGATCAAGGACCTTGATATCAGGACAGAGACTATAAAAATCATAACTGAATGGAAAGGGAACTTCCTTGAGCTGATTGGGCTAGGCCAACAGTTCCTAAACAGACATCCAATGGCACAGTCACTGCTACCAACTCTCAACAGTTGGGATCTTATGAAATTAAAGAGCTTCTGTTCAGATAAAGAGATTTTCACACGAGCTCAAAGGCAACCCACAGAATGGGAGAAAATCTTCACTAACCACATATTTGATAGAGCTCTACTGTCCAGAGTGCACAAAGAACTTAAAAAATTAAACACCAAGGAAACCAATGGCCCAATTAAAAAATGGGCCCTGGAACTTAAAAAACATTTTACCAGAGATGAAATTAAAATATCTAACAAATATCTTAAAAAATGCTCCACTTCTTTAGCCATCAGGGAAATGCAAATCAAAACCTCCCTGAGATATCATCTCACCCCGGTCAGGATGGCAAAAATCCACAATACAAACAACAACAAGTGCTGCAGAGGATGTGGAGAGAGGGGAACTCTCCCTACATTGCTAGTGGGAATGCAGGCTCATACAGCCACTCTGGCGAGCCGTCTGGAGATTCTTAAAGAAATTAAAGATTGAAATGCCATATGACCCTGCTATTCCACTTTTGGGAATAACCCCCCATGCAGCAGAGGTTCACCTCGATAGCACAAGCATGACCATGTTCATAGCAGCACTGTTTACAATAGCAAAGTCATGGAATCAGCCCAAATGTCCAACAGTTGACGAGTGGATAAGGAGAGTGTGGTACATCTATACAATGGAGTACTACTCAGCCATCAAAAATGATGAATTACTGGAATTTGCCGGGAAATGGATGTCATTAGAAACAATTATATTAAGTGAAGTATCCCAGACCCAGAAAATTAAGTGCCGTATGTACTCCCTAATAGGTGGCTCCTAGTACCAAACCCACCCAGCCCACCTGGAGACACTCAAAGAAAAATCTTTGTAATAAAGTAATTGCAAGGATTATGTACAGGAGGGATGGGATAGGAGGGCCACACCAGAAACAAGGAGAGAGGGGACCATGTTACAGCAGAGAAAATAGGCCTCCATCAAGGACTCAAATAAGTAATGAGAAACCTGGTTAAGTTCACAGACTTTCGTTCCTGATCATTTACTACTGAGAGGGTATGATCTCTCCAGAAGAGAAGGGCATATAGTCTGGCAGATAAAAAGTAAACATTTTGCAAATGGGTGATAGACCCCTCCCTCACTGTGGTTTCCCACTTTTATTACATCTACCTTTGAATGTGCTTTTATCACAAGACTCTAGTTTAACAGCTTTTTGTCTCTGGCCAGGGGGTGACATACAATGCCCACCAGGATGGAGTGAAGGGCATTGCAGGAGCAGCAAAACTGCAAAAGAAAATCAACAAACCACAATCCAGAACTTCAGAGACTCTATATCAACCACCTAGAACTAGGCCAGCCTAATCTCTCCCCATCCCGAAGCTCAGGGAAATTTGCGGAAGAGGGGGCGGTAAGAGTGTAAGAGCAAAAGGATGGGAGGAGCAATGATATGCAAGATACTCCATACAAGTTAGGGCTGAAGGAATCATAATTGGACTTTACATGCCCTGCACAATGTCCAACACACTATTGACCTCACAAAGTCTAGCATCTGCTAAAGGCACCAAGATCCTTGGAGGCAAAGGATTGGCAGCCACAGCAGTGTTCCTATACTTAAGGGGAACATGGGAAAGGGTTCAGGGAAAGGCCACTGGGTCCTTGTACGTTATCAGAGAGGAGGGCCCAGAGGAAAATCAGGCATGCACAAGAAAGGACTCTCTGGGAATTGGGGCAGAGGCACTGGGGAATGGGGAGGGAGGGTGGAGGGGAGGGGGAGTAGAGGGTATGGGGGGGAGGAGGAGGGAGGGAGGGAACTGGTGTACCTATTAAGTTTGTATGAGCTGAAATAATAAAAAATGTATTAATAAAAAAACAGAAGGAAGGCTGTTGGGAGCAGGAAAATGATCAATGGGAATGAAGGGGGAACAAAGAAGGGTCACGGGGAGTGAGTATGATTAAAAAGCATTATATACACATACCAAAATCCATATTACATATATTTTATGTATTGTTGCAAAAATATTTTAAAAGTTATGTTCAGGATCAGAACAAAACAATACATTAACTTGAAATATATACATGAGAGAGATAATTTGGGTTTTTAAACTAAAGTTGTCAGGTAATTCTCTCAATTTTATTTCCCTCAATTAAAATTGCAGGCCTCACTATCTTCAATATACTTAAATTAAAAGGAAATTTTGTTCTGGCTAATTTCAAAGGATCAAAGTATTATAAATCAGGTCTTTCCATGTGAATGTGAAAAAATGACTAGAAATGTCAGATGTGCCCATCTAATAAAGGTTGTCCTCCTTAGCAATATTAGGGGACCTTTCAGTTCAGATGTAAAAAAGTCTTTTTAATTAAGCATTAAATTTGAAGTACAGAATAAACTTAACACTTTTATTCTTTTTCTCCACTTTTTTATTTCTTAATGTATCATACATGAATATAGTAATTTCACAATATTTTCAATTTTCACCCCTTCATTCCAAATCCTATTTCCCTTGCTTTTCCCCTTATAATCTTTCCTCTCCCCTATCAGACTCCCTCCTATTTTCACATCTTTTCACTTGAGCAGCCCACTGTGCTTCATCTAGTTTGTCTTTGATCACATGTGCCTGACATGCTTCATGTTCCAGCACGTACATAGATCAGTGTCTGTACCATTGAGGAAAGCATCCTACATTACTTCCCCATCAGCATTAGTCTTCATCAGTCCCTCTGAGGGGTTTGGAGCTTCTTGAGATCTGATTTCATAGTAATAAGATACTTGCCATGCAATTTTTGTGTAAGTATACATATCTGCCATGAAATATTGTATATCACAACTATCTTGAGATTTTTCTGCTTTCATGATGGAATGTTGAGATAGATCTCATGCAATTTCTGTGTAGGTATACATATCTACCATGAAATCTTGTATATCAAAACTCTTGCCATATCCATGAGATAGTGTCTGGCCCACCATCATCTCACTTCAGATTCTTACAATGCCCCCTCTACTGTGATGCTCCCTGAGCCTTGGGGTGGGAATGGGTGAGGCATATATTTCCTGTTCAGGGACAATCAGTCCAAAATCATTTATTTTCTGAATTTTGGAAAATTGTGCTTTTCAGCTATTAGCTTCTCCTGCTATAGAAGGATGCTTCTAGGTTGAGTGTTGAGTGCTTTTCCAATAGGTATTTACAAAGCAGTTTAGTACACTGTCTTCCTAGCTAACGAATCATACACAGTCAGTTCTTTCCCTGGGACCTATGTCTTCCCCTTTCATAGGCTATGGTCTCATTCACAATAACAGTAATGTCTTCCATTCTGACAAGTGGACCTTAAATCTGATCAGAAATTGGTTGCCTTCCTGATATTCATGCCACTATTACACTGGTTATCACCTGTTGCCATAGTGATTGTTATTGCAACTTGAAGATTTCACAGATTGATGGGACCTTTGATTATTTTGTTTTCATGGTAGTTTTCATAGTAGATAGTACTGCAAGGAGGAAACATTCAAACCAGTTCTAACTGGTGTGTGTGTGTGTGTGTGTGTGTGTGTGTGTGTGTGTGTATGTGTGTTGTCTGTGTCCTGTGACCCATGTGTGTTGAATCTTCAGTAACAGTCTTGCTGTCACTTTCTGGAGAGCAATCAAGAGCAATGGCAAAAGTCTATACTGTTGGGGGGGGTCTTTTAGACCTTCTCATCAACAACTTATCAAGAAGTATCATATAACCTGTTACTTCTATCATTGTTTAATTGCCTCAGGGTTCTAGGTGGACCAGTCCAGAGCATTTTTTGTTTTGTCCTCTCTTTCTTTCTCTCTGTGTTCCTCTGTATGGGGACTGTCCATTCTTGTTCCTTTTAAAAAAACCAAAATGTTTTTAGCATATTAATATCATAGAAGGTTCCTATACAGTTGTGTCCCAACTTCTTAGGGATTTTCTATCAGTCCCTTAGCCCCTCCTATACCCCATCCCCTTATCCCTCCTAAGTATATTCTCCTAATGTTCCTTCCCTTATTCTGCTATTAGTGGAATCCTGTATCTCCTCCTCCAAAATTTTCACCCTAATTTTCCCTCCCCACCCTCCTACTCATTAGTCCCTTTCAAATATTCTGACCCTTACAAGAATCCCAAGCCAACAACTTCATCAGAAGCTCCATGATAGCATCCACATATAAGAGAGAACATGCGGCATTTCTCTTTCTGTGTCTGAGATACCTCATTCAATATTATATTTTCCAGCTCCATCCATTTACCAGAAAATTCCATAATGTCATCCTTCCTGATGGTTCAATCATTTAACACTTAGAATATTCTATAGCCTTTTCATTAAGATATTGCTAAAAGCAAAAAAAAAAAAAAAAAAAAAGGAAGCTCCTGTCGCTCCCAAAGCTGAAGCCAAAGCCAAGGAAGCAGTGCTGAAAAGTGTCCACAGCCACAAAAAGATTTGTACATCACCCACCCACTGGCGGCCCAAAATCCTATGGCTTAGGAGGCGACCCAAATACCCTTGGAAGAGAACCCCCAGAAGAAACAAGTTTAACCACTATGCCATCATCAAGTTCCCCTTGACCACTGAGTCAGCCACGAAGAAGATAAAATACAACAACACAAACTTGTGTTCATTGTGGATGTCAAGGCTAACTAACAAACACCAGATCAAACAGGTGGTAAAGAAGCTCTATGACATTGATGTGGCCAAAGTTAATTCACTAATCAGGCCTGATGGAGAGAAGAAAGCCTACATTAGACTGGCTCCTGATTATAATGCTTTAGATGTTGCCAACAAAATTGGGATCATCTGAACTTGAATCCATCTGCTAATTCTAAATACACATCTTTTACAGAATTAGAAAAAAGAATATTCTGTAAATAGGTCAACCATAGATGTTGAACATGCACAGCTACAGGTTCAGAGGAATTCCAGTTTAAATACTCATTATTCCTTTCCCACTAGGAAATGGATAAACCATTGCCAAGGTAAGAGATCGAATGTTCATTCTGGATGTACTGCACTTTCTTATCATGTTACTAGTACATTGTCCACGAATATATTTCTGTATTGCCCCATGCACATCCAAATTGATCCTATAGAGTTGGTCCTCCCCTTCTATCAGAGGTGATATATTGCCTTTTGAAAGGTATTCTGTTTCTAAATGGTAACTTATTAAAATTCAATATTTAAAATTCAATATTTAAAATTCATACTCCATAAAATGTGATTTTGCTGTTTTATTCTCATCCCTACTTGCTAGTATATAGAAAGGCATGAATGGGATAACTTCTGCACTATGAAGGGATTAAAGGTTCTGTAATACCTTCTCCTAAATCCCTAAGAGGCAAACCTCTTACATTATGGCTTCAGGGGTTCTGTGCATCTCTCTATCTTCCAGCTGGGAAAGAAAATTTATGGATTGACAGTTGTTGCAAGAGTCTCACCATCACTCACACTTATGTATATGAGAATTTCCTATTTCTCACACATAGTTCCCTCCAGGGAACAGCCACGGTTGAGCTATAAAGACATGGCTCCTAAAATGCTTCCTGTCCTTTATACTGACTTTAAGTGAAAGACCCAAATATCTATCATGAGGATAGAATTCTGAATGCCAGGGCAGGACACAAACTAGAGTCAGGCTGACTCTAAACTGGGAAGCATAGAACTGGAGTTGCTTAACAATCTATTCATGGGTGAATATACACTAAAGATTGTACAAGCAAGTCAGACAAGCCATAGATTACTCATCAAAATGGAATTAAAACGCTAATCTATTGAACTAAAAAGAAATCAGATTGCCTTAGATTATACTGATGAGCCTGATACATACAATAAGAAGATTCCTAAGGCAGGGAAGAAGAGAGCAGAAAACCATAGAGATGCCATTATGAGAAACCAGTAGTTACTATCTTTCAACTTGGAAGAAGAGGACATGAGCCAAAGAATATGGGCATCCTCCAAAAATTGTAAAACAGCAAAAACAGATTCTTTTCAGAGCCCTTAAGAGAAATTCATCCATGCCAGCACCTTCATTGTATTTTCTTGTTTTACTATGCTTGCTTTTTCTAAATGTGATGGTAATTATTTTGATGTTAGCCCAATGACACACTACTTTAGACTTCTGATCTCTATATAACTGTAGGAAAGTAAAGTTTTGCTATTTTAAGCCACTAAATTTATAGCAATTTATTGCAGTGTATAATCAATTGTTGAAATAATTTTGGGCATGGGGTCCATGCCAGGACCAGAGACCATAGACAAGTTTTCCTCATCTGCAATAAGTGGTCACTTTCACTTACTGATTCACTGTTGTCTCTCAAGGTACCTGGATTATATGTGAAGGAAGATGGTTACCTAACAGGTAACAATTGTCAGGACATCAAAGCACCTATAGACTTATTTTTTAAAAATAACCGAAATAGTTTTTCCTTTCCAGATTGTTTACAAAGCGGTGTACAATGTCTGCCTACTCTTCCCAAACTAAACTTATGAGCAGTCCCTTTCAAAATTGTTCCAGTTGTTCTTCTGATATGATATAATACACTGACCCAAGAAACTGATGGGGGAAAGGGTTTATTATTTGCACTGGCAAGTACCAAAGTAGATGCAGACCATCATTCCAGGAAACATATGGTAGTAGGAAGAGAAGGCATGATAACAGAGTAGGAGCTGGCTGTTACATTGCAGCCATACTCATGAAGGGAAGGATGGAAAGATCAGAAAGTGGAGGCCAGTTAGCAAACTTCAAGGCACACCCCCCAGTGTGCTCTATCCCCTAAAGGTTCCCTCATCCTCCCAAACAGTGCCAAAAACTTGGGATCTAGTGTTCAAACACAGGAGCCACATTCAAATCACGACAAGCACCAACAGAGTTGGGAAAGGAAAAGGTGAATAGGAAAGACTTGAACTATGACTTCTTTGTAATAAGATACACTTAATGGAAACACACTGCCCAAGATAGAAGATTTTGCTGCAAGTGAATATTTCAAAGTTGACTTCTTTAATCCTTTTCCCTATACATATAAATAGGTATGCAGATTTGTTCTATCTTTACCATAAAGACAAAACCAATCATGTTGATTACAAGATAAGAAGTAAAGTAGAAATAAGACTTTCACATTGAAAATATATTATTTTATAAGATTAAGTAATTCATGTGTATTGAGCTCTTACTAAACTGTATCAAATGTTATCATATATTAAATGCTATGAGTTGTGTCACTCCAAACCTTCAAAATTAAAATTTGATTTTCTAATTAAATTCAAATGGCTAATTTTTAATAAAAGTTATTATAGAAAGATGAATTTTTAAAAAATTTTTATTATTATTTATTATTTATTCAATTGTGCATGTATGCGTGCACACGTGTGCATGTATGTGTAGAACCATGGACGAATTCAGGAACCACCATGGACTGCCTCCACCTCCTCCTTGTTTACTCTGCCCCGGGATTCACAGGCTCTGCCCTACCAGGACCAGAAACGCAGGCCACCCCCGCTTCCACCCAGCGTCTATACCTGGGGTCTAGGATCCGAACTCAGGACCTTCCGCCTGCAAGGCAGAGGCTTAACCCCTGAGCCACCTCTCCAGCCCCTAGAAAGATACATTCTGGAAACGCTTTTTACAGATAACTTCATAACTATATACAATATGAATGGAAAACCCACACATGTAATGTGACAGATAATTTATTTTTATTTACCCTTTCCAATATTGTGTGTTTGATGAACAACCATTGTTTTACAAAATAAAACTGTGAAAAATATTTGAAGCTATTTTTCTTAAAAATAAAGTATATCATAACTAAAAATATAAAAGTTATGTAAATATCTGAACAGATGTTTGCTCAACCGCCTTTTCACTGTCTAAAATGTAGCCAAATGTCATTCAAATTGATATCTTGGTGACAGACATCCAGTTTATGCAGAGCTAGGGGATTAATAGGCTAGTTCACATGTGACTGAAATATGACTAAGAAGGGAAAGAAAATGGAGTAAACAGAGAAAAATATTTAAGGACATTAATTAAGAAAGCTGTTTCAGATTGTTGGGGCCCATAAAAGGATATGGTTATAAAAAGTGCTTTTCCCCATAGTCAAGGGTCAATTTGACCCTTCTTGGATAAAAAGATAAATATGCACTATATGGATTATGGGTCTATATATCTCCTAAGTAAAGACCTGTTACTATATGCTGTCAGTCACAAAACATGGAATCTAATAGCTCAGATATTGCTCAAATGACCCCTCCATACACAAATATAAGAGATTTTAAAATACCAATTTGGAAAAGAAAATCAGGAATGAAGAGTTAGCTACACAGGTAAGCACAGAACTGAGCATATACATCATGTAATAGTTAAACTAAATGCTCTGAAATTTATTAAAGGGTACTTACTACTAGGCAGGTAACTGAAGGTTAAAGGCTTTTGTAATTTCAGTATTAATAAGAAAACTGATAATGAGTATGTGAAGACACTGAAGCTGAAGAAAAGGTTTCATGTCATAAACTCTTTTGAAGGTGAACTCTCCTTACGTCTAAACAACAAATATTTGTAACTGTACTTTGAAACATTTCATCTCAGATCAAAATTTATTCATACAAGAAGAAAGTGTGCAGTTCTCTGACTACAGTGCAAAGAAAGAAATTGCTTTCATAAGTCATTGCTGTATATCATACCGTCCAAATGTAATGACTTAAAACATTAAGATTACCGAACCTCTAAGGTGGCTCTGCAATCATTATGGTTTATGGTTAACAGACTGTAAGTTGTCCCAGAAGAACCTGAATAGAAATAAAAACTAGCTCTTCCTGGAATGTTTTGTCTTTCAGCATGTTTGGCCAAATGTTCTCTGGATGGCAGAACTCTCATTAGAGAGTGGTGGGACACTTCTACCACATTCTATCAGCCAAAAACAAAATTGGAAGAATGGAACACTTTCAAAGATGTCAGAAAATAGATTCCATCTTTTGAGGAGAGAAACTATGAAGGGGAGAGGAATTAAGGTCAATTTACAAAGAAGTCAACCACATGTATAAACCAAACATAAATCTAAGTCAAATAATAGTGTGGAAGTAAACAAGCAATGGTCAATAAAATAAACAGGCCACCTCTTTCCTATTATGTAATTATATTTGCCAAGAAAGTGCCTACTTTTAAGCAGCAGAAAAAACATTCTGTAACCTCCACTTAATTTTAGCCAGATACCAGCTCTATCCATTATTTTTACACAAGTCTGACCTTGAAAGATGCTGAAAATATGGATTCATCCTGTTGAAAATGAAGCATACCTATTGACTACTTTGTCAAAGAAAAAATGTATTGTTTTACTCAGCACAATGCTGGTGTAATGTTATGAGGCGTGCCAAATTCTGACACTTTTCAGTGATTCAGATGCTAAAACTTGCCAGGAAAATTCTAATACTTGAAGCGTTTTCTCTAAGTTATCCATTTAATGGCTCATTTATTCCTCTTCTTTTGTTTTTTAGACTTGATCTAAGTAGATTGCATTGTTGATCAGGGATTCCTGAGCCACTTGAAAAACAAGAATAGTTGGATCTTGAATGATAATCCAACAATTAGACAATATAACTGGGACACTGGCCAATCAAAGCACAGAATGACATTGGATTTTGCTGAGATACAAGTTCTACCAGAAAAAAAAAAAAGGTGTTTTGGTGAAACCATTCAGAGATCTAAATACATGTCTTCTGGAGCATTAGAGACACTAATTCTATTGTCTCAAAACAACTAAAGTACAGAACACAAGCTGGTTTATTTCTCTGACAACTGAGGAAAAGAGAGCTGGCAATACCTACACCACTATATCCAGATTTTATTAAGGAAAGGAGCTGTATTTCTTGCTAGAGGAAGCAATGTTGGCCATTGTATATTTTATTGCAGAGGGCGACCTGGATGAGTGAACACTGCTCAGCAGAGGGAAGCTATAGGTAGTGCAGGATTCTCAGGGCCAAGGAAAAAGTAAGGCAGTAATTGAAAGTCTGATGCATTTACTTCCATCAAGAAAACAGTACGAAGAAACAGATCAATGAGAACAATTCTTATAAACCACGAAGGTGCTGATAAAAGAATCAGTCCTTAAAACCTGCAGTCAGTCCTAGTAAGAACTAACCCAGTATCATATGGTACTAGCCAAATAAAAATTTGCTTATTTATTCCCCCTACCCCAATTCCTTGTACTTGAACTTTGGAAGTCTGATACTTCTTTATTAAATAATAGAGAAGAAATCAAAGACTAGTAAAACAAGATACTAACCCATTATTTTATCTGTTAGCGGTCCACCAATTACAACTGGAAAAGCAGAAAAGGTACTCATTCCTAAATAAAAACCAGAATATGATGATTGCATCTGACTGGACGTTTTTTCCTGTCATTTCTTAAGTGCCTCCTATGCTCGAGACACTATTTGCTTCTTTACATATTTCTTTTTTAAATAATTACTTAATTTTTTTCCACTCATACAAACTTAATAGGTACCCCGATCCCTTCCCTCCACCCCTCCTCGGTACCCCTTGCTCCCTCCCCTCTTTTCTCTTCCTTTCCCCTTCCCTCCGTTTCTCCCAATTCCCCCTCTCCCCCCTTCTTGGAGCATTCTTTAGTGTGAATGTCAAACTTCCCTCTGGGTACTCCTCTCTGATGAGGTGAAAGGACTCAGTAGCATTGCCTAGAGGCTTTCGTGTGTTCCCCTTTAGTATAGAGACACTATTGTAGCTGTTAATCCCTTGCTTCTAAGGATGCTAGTTCCTGCGATCCATGCTACACTTTGGGGGTTCAATGCTATGCCAGTCATTGTGCATGTCATGCAAAGTACATTATGGTTACTTTGGCCCTAACTTGTGTGGAGTATCTTGCATATTGTTGCTCCTCCCCATCTTCAGGCTCTTACAATCTTACCGCCCCCTCTTCCACAAACTTCCCTGAGCTTTAGGATGAGGAGAGATTAGGCTGGCCTGGTTGCAGGTGGTTAATGTAGAGTCTTTGATGATCTGAATTATGGTTTGTTGGGTTTTCTTTTTCAGTTTTTCTGTTCCTGTATAGCCCTTGGCTCCATCCTGATGGGTATTGGATGTCTCCTCCTAGCCAGAGATAAAGGGCTGTTAAAATAAAGTCTTACTAAAAGATTAGATTCAAAGGTAGATGGAATAAGAGTAGAAGATCGTGGTAAGAGGTCTCCCATTTGCAGGATGGTTACTATCTATCTGCCAGTATCTATGCCCTCCCTGACTGGTGAGATCAAACCCCCTCAGTTGCAAGTGACCAGGAAGGAAAGTCTGAGCTTAACCAGATGTCTCACTACTTACTTGCAGTACTTGATGGTGGCCTATTTTCTCTGCTGTAACAGGATCCCTTCTTTCCTTGTTGGCGCCCTCCTTCCCCTTCCCTCCTGTTTATTATCTTTGCAATTACTGTAGGTATTACAGAGATTTATGTTTGAGTATGACATTAAGTGGGTTTGGTACTAGGACCCTCCTATTAGGGAGTACATATGGTGCTTAATTTTCTGTGTCTGGGATACTTAGCTCAGTATAATATTTTTCTAATTCCATCCATTTCTCAGCAAATTTCATCAATTCATCTTTTTTGATAGCTGAGTAGTATTCCATTGTATAGATGTACCACATTTTCCTTATCCACTCATCAACTGTTGGACATTTGGGTTGATTCCACAACTTTGCTATTGTAAATAGTGCTGCTATGAACATGGTCATGCTTATGCCATTGAGGTGAATTTTTGCTGTATAAGGGATTATTCCCAGAAGTGGAATAGCAGGGTCATATGGCATTTCAATCTTTAACTTTTTAAAGAATTATATGGCTGGACATTTTAATTAACTGTTCAGAGAACTTTCCACTTATCTAAGAATCTATAGAAAAATCTGTGACTTGTCTATTTTCACCCTAAGCAGAATAAAATGTAAAAATAAAAGAGACAAAAACAATAAAAGTAAAATAAAATAGAGGAAAAAAATAAATTTAGAATTACATATTATTCATCCTTCTTTTAAGAACCAGTGCAAAGATGTATGTCTCATGGAGAAATAAATGTAAGAAAGACAACATTAGTATTATAATAGTAGCAATAAAACATTTTTTATTTCTTCCACTCTTACAAAGTTCATAAGTACCCCATTCCCCTCCCTCCCTCCACCCATCCCTACACCTCCTTGCTCCTTCCCCCCTTTTCCTCTTCCTTTCCCCCCCTTCCTCCCTTGCTCCCAGTGCCCTCCCCCATTCCTGGAGCTTCCTTTAGTGTGCATGTCAAACTTCCCTCTGGGTCCTCCTCTCTGATGAGGTGTAAGGACTCACTGGCATTGCCTAGAGCTCTTTTTCGTGTTCCCCTTTAGTATAGGAACACTATTGTGGCTGTTAATCCCTTGCCACTAAGGATCGTAGTGCCTGTGATCCATGCTAAACTTTGGGGGTTCAATGATATGTTGGTAATTGCGCAGGTCATGCAAAGTCCTGTTATGATTACTTCAGCAATAACTTGTATGGAGTATCTTGCATATTGTTGCTCCTCCCCATCTTCAGGCTCTTACAATCTTACCATCGCCTCTTCCGCAAATTTCCCTGAGCTTTAGGATGGAGAGAGATTAGGCTGAGCCTGGTTCCAGGTGGTTGATATAGAGTCTCTGATTTTCTGAATTATGGTTTGCTAATTTTTTTTTTCAGTTTTGCTGCTCCCGTACCACCCTTGGCTCCATCCTGATGAGTATTGGCTATCACCCGCTGGCCAGAGATAAAATGCTGTTAAAATAAAATCGTATTATAAGAGCAGATTCAAAGGTAGATGGAATAAGAATAGGAGACCACTGTGAGGGGGGTGCCAGTCTCCCATTTGCAGGATGGTTACCTCGTATCTTCCAGACTCTATGCCCCCCCTTTCTAGTGAGATCATACCCTATCAGAAGCAAGTGACCAGTAAGGAGATTCTGTGAGCCCAACCAGATGTCTCATTACTTACTTGCAGTTCTTGATGGTGGCCTGTTTTCTCTGCTGTAGCATGATTCCCCTCTCTCCTTGTTTCTGGCGGGGCCCTCCTTTCCCTTCCCTTCCTGTTTATAATCTTTGCAATTATGGTAGGTATTACAGAGATTTATCTTTGAGTGTGTCACTAAATGGGCTTGGTACTAGGACCCACCTATTAGGGAGTACATACGGCGCTTAATTTTCTGTGTCTGGGATACTTCACTCGATATAATTTTTTCTAATTCCATCCATTTCCCCACAAGTTTCACTAATTCATCATTTTTGATGCCTGAGTAGTATTCCATTGTATAAATGTACCACATTTTCCTTATCCACTCGTCAACCGTTGGGCATTGGTGTTGATTCCATCACATACGGATAGATTTGGGTTGATTCCAAGGTGTACGGATAGATGTTCCAATCAGAAAATTCAGAGAATGAAAAATGCTGAGACATGAATGAGTTGGTGGTTCAAATATTTTAAAAAACAGTCACATTGCTGGAATGGAGGGATAGGAAGGAAGGGTAGATCATGTGTTTGGAAAATTCATCAGGAATATAATTATACACAGTCTTGAAAAAGGAATTGGACTTGAAATGTAACCCAAAATTTAAGAGCTGATTTCTATTTAAAATAATTATCTTGGTTGCTATTCATAGAATAGATGATAGGCCACTGAGAATAGAGACTGATCAATAACTAAATAGATAAATTAACTTTTTCCACACCACTTAAGATACTTACATAAGGGCAGTTTGTTCAATCCCAACTATGCCCAAACCCACTGATTAGGAGTCCTATAAGAACATGGCCAAGGATGATGCTTTCAGGTGACTAATCGAGAGAGTCTTTCATATCAGAATCAGGACTCATCACTGTGTATTACACACTGACTGTTTTATTAGCATACACAAGAGAACTTTAGCTCAGTGTGAAACTTACATTTTCTATGTAATATGTTTGCTTTCATCTTGCCTCTGTTTTTACATACATCAACTACTGGTTTTTGTTGCTGGGTTTTGTTGTACCAACTTTAATTTGGGTTCAATGTTGTCTTTTATATTAAGTTCATTTCCCTTTACCTAATATTTACTTTATTTTTTTTACTACTTACATATCCAATTTCATGTTTTAAATGAACTGCAGCCTCCATCAACTTCTGTCACACAACATACTACATATATATTTAATTTGGACTTACACACATCACAATTTCAATGTCTTCTCTGGTATAAGGCAGGGTTCACATTATTTTCCCTTGAAGAAATGCTAATTCTAATTTTATTTTTCCACACATTATCATCATTCGAACAGCAATTGAATGACTTCACACCTAATATCTTTTAAATATATTTTGTCTACTACAACGCATATATCTGACCTGTTTTGCTAGACATCATGCATCTACCAAATCTAACTAGCCCCAAGTCACTTTAAGTCTTCTCCTTTAAACACATGAAACTTCATTATGATACTGATTCTTTTTGTTCCAATACATCATCTAAGTAGTTTCATACAACATTCAATGTTAGCGAATGCTAAAAAAAAAAAGGGGGGAACTCTTCAGACTCAATGGCTAAAATTTAGTTATTTTTCTACTTTCTCATTGTATGAAATAAAGAATGGAATTGAATATAATAGTAATCTTTTCATATAATCTCCAACACAGGGCCAAAAACATAGTGGAATCAAGTATGTTCCAGTCTAAGCACTACAGCATAATAGAAGCATTTACTACCAGCACTTCACACTACCACACTCCATTTTTTTATAACAAGGCTTTCACACTAGCGATACTGCATTAACACCTAAAATACAAATTTCTAGGTGTGAAAAATCACTTGCTTAAAAAAATCCTGTAAGCTATTTAAGGCTGGTCAAGGTTAAAATGCCCATTTTTATTTTTTCCTAACTTGAGCTCCAGCTCAGAGATTTGTTCACATCTAAACAGCCAAGACTAGAGTTTGTTTTGACTGAATTTGATGATAAACTGAAATAAATTAGCCATTAGATCATTCTTTGCTAAAAGAAACATCTTCTAAACTTATATAACAAAATCTAGTAGGTGATACCTTTATCCAAATGGTTCATGGACATATTATGAACCATTTAGGGGAAGGAAAACTTCATAAAAGTTTATTAAAATATTTCGGGGGCTGGAGAGGTGGCTCAGGGGTTAAGCCTCTGCCTTGCAGGCGGAAGGTCCTGAGTTCGGATCCCAGATCCCACGTATAGACGCCAGGCAGAAGCGGGGGCGGCCTGCGCTTCTGGTCCTGGTAGGGCGGAGCCTGTGAATCCCGGGGCAGAGTAAACAAGGAGGAGGTGGAGGCGGTCCATGGTGGTTCCCAAATTCATCCGTGGTTCTACACAAACACACATGCACAGACACACACATGCAAGCGCACATACATACGCACGCACGCACAAATGAATAAATAATAAAAAAGTTTATTAAAATATTTCATATCCCAAAGGATGCTGTTTTTTAGTATCAAAACCCTTGCACATCCATGTCTTGCAGTTCTACCCACAACACCCCCCTAAAAAAAAAAAGGAATCAGCCTGGAAGGCCAAAATAGATAAATGGATAATGAAAATGTGGTACATATACAAAATGAAATACTATTCAGATGCCAGGAAAAATGAAATTATGAAATTCACTGGTAAATTGATGGAATTTTAAAGATATAATATTCAGTGAAATATCCCAGATGCAGAAAGATAAGTGCTTCATGTTCTCCCTTACATGTGGATGCTAACATTGAGCCTTCGGGATGCTAGTCTTAAACAGAAAATCCTATAAAGGAACTAACTATAAGCTATAAAAAAATAAGTTGAGGGATAAGGAATGGGGGAGGACCCTAAAATAAGGGAAATGATAGGTCATTATAGGTAAGAAGATAGAAAGGGCAATAATGTATGAAATGTTTTTAAGGAGGAAGAAAAATGGATAGAAATTAGGAAGGGAGTGCAAAAATTAGCACCAAACATAGACAGAAACTTTTAGTCTACACATCCATCTAAAAAGTATAACCTAAAAACGTTTCAACTAATACATCCTTTGCAGGGGGACACAATGAAAGAAACAGAAAAGAAGTTAGAAACTGACCTGAGATGTTCATGCCAGAAACTATGGGCAACATAGTAGATTTCTCACTAAGACAGTAAACTGCCATCTAAACTTATCATAATACCCATAGATCAGAGACAGTCAGCACTTAACCAAGAAATAACTTCGTGCAGTGTAAGGTATTTAATGGAGAGAACACTAACTGGCCAAAGTACAGAGAATATGTGACCTTGGAGAGTTCAGTTCTAAACAGAATATCAAAATCACCCACTATCCCAAGACTCGGGGAATCTTATGATGAAGAGGGGTGCTGTCCTCTGTTTATGACAGGATTGCATGTCAAGAACTCATTGCAGTGAAAATATGTGTCAACAAGCTGTTCTGCTTTAATCATTTAAGTCACCCTACTGCCACAAGGCTCAGGAAAGTCACACCCACCTCCATCTCAATGCTCAGGAAATATTGCAGAGAGGGATTGGGAAGTGACCCCATTTCCATTCCAACGGTCAGGGATCATTGAAGAGAGGGAGTGATAAGACTGTAAGAGTCTGACGTGGGGCAGGGGCGTATCAAGACACTATAAAAAATAACTCATTGTAGTGATGTTCACTTCCACAAGACCTACACAATAATCCTATCAACATCTCACCACGGATGAGTCAAGATATCAAGAGACACTAGAACTCTGAGAGACTCTTTATGACCAGACAAGAGAAGGGGAGCTTCTTTCCTCCATGGTTCACCCACTGATGAATCATCCACACTCCAGCATGCACTCAGGCCCCCGTGCAGACATCACAGTGGACCACACATATAAAAAGATGTGAAAGTATGGTGAAGACTGGCTGGAAAGGAGATAGCATGAAGTGGGACAGGAGATGGGATGAGACTGGGTAGTAAGGGACAAAAACACAAAAATTCACTGTATTTACGTATGAACATGTCCAAAAAAATGAAGAAATAATTTTTAAAAAGGAACCATGCAAGAACAAAATCAAACTCTAAACTTAAAGGAAAATTATAATAAAGTCTTTTCAACTTAGGATATTTCATCTAAATGTCACCCTTTGAATGACCACAAAATAATGTTATTTAAGAATAGTAAGTATGGCACATTATTTGATTCCAACATTATTTTATTCTTTAAATGAGTAACAGCTTTTCCACCACCCTGAAGTCTACAGAGTTAGTTACTTTGGACATATCTTTCCAAATGATTTAGTGATGCCTTTTAACTTTACAAACATAGATCTATCAGAGTACTAGAACTCCGAAGTATTTTGGTGCTTCTGGAACTGCCTAAAAGTAAAAAGGCATCCAAGAGAAATGCATCATCTACTTATTAAACTTCAACATTTTAGTGCCTAATATGTGAGATAATTCTCTATTTAGCTGTCTACTTTCTACTACATTCAAATAGACTTGACTTCTGGGATTTTACTGAACCTTAAGAAATTAGTGGCAAAACAGGGTTTAAAAAACAGCATGCTACTATGTCTAAATTCACATAAAAATGACATTTTGACAAATATTTTGAAATATCCTTTTATATGAGTTAACACACACACACCAAAAGAAAGAATAAATACAGTACTTTGGAAATTGCTTTACAAGAAATTTTGAATACAAATTTATTTTTAAAAATCTTACCCCAGAAGACCACCTGTGAATCAATTCATTGCCAACAGGGAACCAAACTTGTTGAAATAGAGCTATGTTGACTTAACCATTTATCCATACTACAGAAGAGAATATGAAATAAATCCTAAAGTCACAACTTAAAATCATTTTAAGGTTCATTGCCTCTGTAATCAAATTATCTTTTGTTGTGTTCATATTCTTCACCTGCAGTCACTCCTTTCTCGTCATAGAGTTTGACACACAAATTGTCCCCCATCGGCAGAAATGAACTTTACACAATTTCATCTGTGAATGTTAAACCCTGAACAACTGTTGCGTGACTGGTAACCATCACGGCGTCGTCTCCATGGCAGGCAGAGCGCATGCGCACTCTGGGCTGAACTGCAATTACAGCCCTCCCCCAAAATACCTTTACCCTCAAGGGCTTCCCTCTCTGCTCACCTGCTGCATCCCAGAACTATGGCAAAAAAGTACGGGCAGAGGAAATGGAAGAGATGAGACTACCAAGGCTTCTCTTCAGAGAGAAAATCAAACACCTTTTTTTAGCTGTAGAAATAGAGAACAACAAACCTAGAATAAGCTCTCCGCAAGTACTACCAAATGCTGCCCTTGAAGACAGACTTCTTTTTGTACTATCTCATTTCAATAAACTACTTTAAATCCTTCACTGGATTGAAATGGCATAATGTGCATATACATATGTATATATTTGTATGTATACATCTATATATAAATACACACAGACATAAATCTACATATATACATATAAGACTTATATACATATAAGACTTTGTGATTTCATTTTACATGAAAAAATTTAGAAAGCTTTCTTTACAGGAAGAGTGAATCACACCTGTGCTATCAAGTAAGAAATAAAAATTAGTATGGTAACTACACTGGGATGGACATTTGCTGTTCTTGCTTAAAGAATGGTTGAAGGGGGGCTGGAGAGGTGGCTCAGGGGTTAAGCCTCTGCCTTGCAGGCAGAAGGCCCTGAATTCGGATCCTAGACCCTGCGTATAGACGCCAGGTGGAAGCGGGGGCGGCCGGAGCTTCTGGTGCTGGTGGGCGGAGCCTGTGAATCCCGGGGCAGAGTAAACGAGGAGGTGGAGGTGGTCCATGGTGGTTCCCGAATTCGTCCGTGGTTCTACACACATACACGCACGCGCACACACATACATGCACAATTGAATAAATAATAATAAAAAAATTTTTAAAAAAAGCATGGTTGAAGGTATTTAGGTCATTTTTCCAGGCTTCAACCACCTGCCAAGTACAAACTGGCTCACCAATAAAAACCAGCAATATGACATATTTTCCTGGACTCACTCTACCCACAATTGTGGTATACCTATTCCCAAGATAATATTTCCTGAATGTATGCATTTAATCTCTGGACTCTGTCAACTATCATGGCAGAATCTAAGGAAGAAAGAAGAGAGGAACAGAGGGAGTGAAAACAAAGGAGAGACTGGCACATTGGCCAATCAGAGCAAAGTGATTTTTTTTTATTTCCTGAAATATGAGTGGAAACTACCTTTATAAAGTAGTGTCTCAAAAAGTGACTAATAAGATGAGATAATCAATATGGGAATGGGTGATTTAGGTATGTGTTGATAAGGTTGGCATCTGATTTGTGTCATACAGATTTTGTGATATAGTTAGATTGGTGGGGAAGGTAAATGAACATATTGAAGTTAATTCTGATAGGAAATGTGCTACATTTCCTAAATAAGCTTTTAATTGACCCACAGTTTTAATTTTGAGGAAAAAGGTTTTCCTGGAACAAGTGGGTACATTTATCCTTAAAATTAGTTAACATAAAAACAGGAAAGTATTCCCACTCTCATTATTGTTTTACATGGTGACAGAGACTTATATTGGTTTCAGTACTCAATTACAATGTAGAAGTGATAATTTTCCTTTACTCTGGCTCTAGTTTACTACCTTGATTCTGGGCTATCCTCATGGGAAAAAAAAACACGACAATGTTCAGAAAGTCACCTAAGGAACTAATGTTTGCCAGTGCCCAAGGTCATTACTGCCACAGCAAAAGCACAATATGTCCTGAAGACAATGCCAAGTCCAAGCAACTCCATGGGTTTTTTGATTTCACTCTATCACATTGCTTACAAAGCACTCCAGAATTATTACTCCCCAATGTCTGAACCAGAATTTTCTAAAATTGTTCTTCATTTCTTTTTGCTTGCTGTTAATTATTATTCCTTGGCCAAGCACTCAGATCATGGTGTTAGCTCATGGTGGCTGATTTCAACTTAATTTAAGCAATGCCATTTAACTTAATATACGCCTGTATTTCTGGGACCTTTTCAGTAGCCCAGCAATGATACACTTTGTAAGGTTTCCTTAGCCCACAGAAAGCAACTCCATCTCATATGCAAATTGTTTCTTATGGGCACTTCTTAAGATGCATCCAAACATACGTAACCTAACTACATATTGGCCAATGCATGATTCCTCCCAAACCAAGCTTTTCTGTAATTGTTAAATTCTTGGTCATTTGAAAATGTGTTGACTACCTTTTTATTAACACGTTATTAACAAATTTATTGGAAGATTAATTATGTATCTTTATGGCACATGGTGTGATGCTTTGGTACATTTGGACCATCTCTGACTACTTCTATTGGTATTCTCAAATAAATTTAAATTTTCTTATAATGAGACTATCTGTTAATTCCCTATCATAAATTATTTTGACACAATGTTATTAACTGTAGTCACTGTCTATGTAATACAACATCAGATCATATTCTTTACTATCTGGCTATTACTTTCTAACCACTAAGCAAGTTCTTCCTTTACTCCTCCTCTCCCTGTCCCTTTGGTAAATCCCTTTTCTGTTCTCTACATCTGTGACTTGTTGTTTTTGTAATTTTTAAGATTCTACATGTGAGCAAAATCATGCATTTTTCCCTGTGTCTGGTCTATTTCACCTAATAGTATGACAAGAAGATAAGTGCTGACTCATGTTGCTGCAAATCACAGCTTTTTGTTATTTTTAAGGCTACCTAGTGCTCCAATGTATATACATGCAACACCTATGTAAGGCTAAACTATTCTAACAAATGTATTTATTATGTTTTACCCCAATTGGACCAGCATTATGAGCAAAATTGAAATTTGTAGCATTAAAACATGTAAATGCTACTGTCTTATAATTGTAACAAATTACCAGGCTCCTCATGAGGGTTCAGGACTTCATTTTTACTGATATGCATATAATTAAAATACCCTGAGCACAAAGGAACAAAAATCTGTCAATTGTCCAGAACTTACCTTCTCTTCTTTCCTTGAAGTACATTTTTCTGTCAAAACTGAAATATTTTTATGTTAGGACTTTTAACTTACACATGATCCCATGACCCTGGGGGGAAGTCAGCTCATTCTTAATTGGCTAAATTTACTTGTATTGCTCTTTGGGCCTAGTTCCAATTACTTTATAAATAAGTTGTATGTTCAACTTTTTAAATTTTTATTTTATTATATTTGCGTGTGTGTGTGTGTGTGTGTGTGTGTGCGCACGCGCGCCTGTGGATAGCCCAAGAGTGACTTCGGGAATCATGTTATGTTGAATTGCTTTCTTCCTCTTTGCTTTGCTCTGGGATTTCCCAAGCTCTGCCTTCCAGGGCTAGAAAGTACAGGCTGCCACCATTTCTGCCTGGAGTTTTTACATGTGATATGGGATCCGAACTCAGGACCTTCTGCTTGCGAGGCAGAGGCTTCAGCCCTGAGCCATCTCTCTGGTCAGTGTTCAACTTTTTTATTTAATGTTTTTACTAACATGTATTGATTATACATAATAATGGCTTCATTGTGACATTTTCATACATGCATATAATGTGTCTTTATTACCCTCTTTTGTCTCTTGCTCCTCCACTCCCACTGATCCCCTTTCTCTTCCCAGCTAGGCCCCCTTATTAAGTTCATATCTTTTGTTTTGCTGTTTCTGTGACTCGATAAATTCTATTAGGGTTGTTTGCAGGTTGCATAGGTGTGGGGCTATTTGCCAAAGCACAGGTGTACCATTGAAGAAAATGTGTGTCTCTCCCATCCTGAGCAGCCATTAACTGCCTATGGATACTCAGAGAGTATTGAGTGTCATGATCTGCTCCTCCTTGCTACTATGAACAAATGTTAAGGGGCCCAAGTTTGTACAGGTCTTCTCCAAGCTATCATAGCTGCTGCAAATTCAAGAGTATAATGATCATGTCATGCCTAGTAGATATCTCTCCACATGTTCCAGCTCTTACATTCTATCATCCTCTCTTCTAGAATGTTCTTTGAACTGCAGAGATTTCTTTTGTTTCGTGACAAGATCTCCTACAGTTGAGGCTGATCTCAAAATCTCTTTGACTTTGAATTCCTAAGCCCCACCCCACCTCTACTTCACAAGTCCTAGAATTATAGGTGTGTACCACTATCCTTGGCCTATTCAATACTGTGGCTCAAACTTAGAACCTGTTGCATACTAAGCATGCACTAATCATGCATGTTGATACCTCTTTATTGTATAATATGTAGCTCTTCCTTGTCAGTTTCATGTACATGCTTTTGTACTCTATTGTCTGAGGTGTATCATCAGTCCCAATTGAGTTTTTTTAATAATATGAATGTTTTTTGCTTTTTTGGTATAGACAAGTGATATCAGTTTCTACTTCTGACCCCCCACAACCAGGAACCTCCCTCCTCATCCAAAATCTCTGGTTGGAGCATTTGTTTGTTTATGGCTGAGAAGCCTAACCTAAAAGCCCTTATTATTATTTGATGAAACTGATGATGAGATAAAGGGCATTGATTTTCCATTTATCCTAAGATTTAAGAAGCTACCTTGCTACACTTGAAAAGCTGGCTTTAAATTGATCTTTATTTAGTGCTTTCAAATAAAAAAATTAAATGAGCTTCTATTCAGCCACCTCCTTTAGAGCATAGAGACTCTGTCCTTCATCTCATTGCTCTTAAAAGTTGCCAGATCTATATTTGATTGACAAAAAAAAAGGAGGTTCAGGGTCTGTCAGTCTGAAACAGTGATTGGATATAAAATGGTTTGGGTTTGGAGATTTAAAGAGATGGACTTTTTGAAATTGCTTGGATTTATGAAAGCCTATTACAATGTGACTGCCTCTTAAACAAAAGCATCTACATGAAACTGACAAGGAAGAGCTACATATTATACAATGAAGAGGTATCAACATGCACGATTAACACCAGGAAACAGACTGAAGCATCTCCGCTTAAGCCACATGCCATCTGGCCCAGAAGCAGTCATTCTACTAGACTGACACCAAAGGTCAGCAGGAGCAGGAGCTAAATGTGCCACTGCCAGGCTCCTGGATTTTATTTCTCATTTAAGGGAATCTGATCTGTCATTCCTCTAGTTCCTGTGGGCTTTAAATTCACATAATCAACATATCACTGCCAGAAACTTAGTAATAGCTGAGGCAGTTTAAAGGTGAGTGGAGAATAGTCGCACTCCCATGCCAGATGCCTTCAGTTCTACAAAGAAATAAAACATCTATCTCTGGCTCCAAAAAAATAAGGCAGATTGCCCTGTGTGAAGGAGATCTTCTCTATTCTCAAATGTGCTAGCAGCCATATTTCACATCCTGGGAGGGCTACCCCTTTGCAAAAGATTAGAACAGTTGTTCTATAAATGTGGTTCTGAAACCTCCAGGAACTGCCAGGGTCCTTTCTAAGGGGCCTCAAAGTATCGGCTTATTTACATAATATAATTATAACTTGCCTTTTTCACTACTTGATATTTGAACTGATGATCCAAAAGCCATGGTGGGTAAAATTGTTGCATATGAGTCAAAACAACGATACTAAGTTATACTGGTCCACTGTCACACAGGAAAAAGGAAACACCAGTCTCACTTCATGTTCTACATAAGACTCTAGAACTTCATTAATTTCGTTTTATCTGAACCCTTAAATGTTCATCTTTACATATTTTGTGTGACAAAGTTGAGAATGCACATCACATATTTTTACTGCATACTGAATTATGAAGGTTGTCTCAGGAAAAGCAATGAATGCTTTCATTGGGTTGGAAGGTAAACAATCTACTTTTTTCATGGACACTAATTTTATCTGACAGATTATGGCTAGTCAAAATTGAGGGTTTGTTTAACATTTCTCAAAAATGAACTAAGATATCTAATTAATTTGGAGAAAACCAACAATGGTATTGGTTGTCAATGATAAAAGTTGTCATTGCAAATATTGGATTTTGGATTATCTTATATCTGCAACCATGAAGCTGACAGCTTCCCAGCACTGAAGACCTATCTGATAAGATCTGTGATGATTATTATTAATGAGTACAATTTTTTGAAATTCTGTAATGAAATGTGCCAACATTTGGAAAATCTGAATAACTCAAGACAACCAAAATTTTCCACATGTCCAATTGCTTGATATTAAAAAACCAACCATGCATGATTAAATGGCATCTTTAAGTTCAAAAATAATGCTGGAGTTTTGTGAAAAATAGCATGAAATTTTCATTGCTGTGTTTCAGATTCCTTATTGAAACATGCTTTTCAGAACTATCACTTATTGAATCATGGTTTAGTTTTAAAGATATAGCCACAATTATCTGAAAGGCTATTCAAGAATCTCCCCTTCTTTCAAACTTAAACAAAAGCATCTACATGAAACTGACAAGGAAGAGCTACATATTATACAATGAAGAGGTATCAACATGAACGATTAACACCAGGAAACAGACTGAATTTTGTTCCTATATTTCACCAAAATCAAATAACATAGGACACTGAGTTAAGAAATAGATATAAGACACTGAGGGATGGGGAGGGAGGGGGGAGGGGAGGGGGAGCAGGGATCAGGGAGAGGAAGAGGGAGGGGGGAGGGGAGGGGGAGCAGGGGTTGGGGAGAGGAGGAGGGAGGGAGGGAACCGGTGTACCTACTAAGTTTGTATGAGTGGAAATAATAATAAAGAAATGTTTAAAAAAAAGAAATAAATGTAAGAATCCAATTGTCCTCTATTAAACAAAAATTTAAACAAACTGGACCTGATACAAGTCTGTAATCCCAGCTGCTTGGTAGGCTGAGGCAGAAGGAACAGAGGTTCAAGGGCTGCCAGGGAGTACACAGAGCATGTTTAAGATCAGTCTAGGCACATCCAATACCCATCGGGATGGATTGAAGGGCATTGCAGGAGCAGCAAAACTGCAAAAGAAAATCAACAAATCATAATCCAGAACTTCAGAGACTTTATATCAACCACTTAGAACTAGGCCAGACTAATCTCTCCCCATCCTGAAGCTCACAGAAATTTGCGGAAGAGGGGGCGGTAAGAGTGTAAGAGCACAAGGATGGGAGGAGCAATGATATGCAAGATACTCCACACAAGTTAGGGCCGAAACAATCATAATTGGACTTTGCATGCCCTGCACAATGTCCAATACACTATTGACCCCACAAAGTCTAGCATCAGCTAAAAGCACCAAGATCCTTGGAGGCAAGGGATTGACAGCCAAAATAGTATTCCTATGCTTAAGGGGAACAGAGGAAAGGGTTCAGGGAAATGCCACTGGGTCCATGTACGTCATCGGAGAGGAGGACCCAGAGGAGAGTTTGGCATGCACATTAAAGGATTCTCCGGGGGACCCCGCTCCGCCGGTCGGGACGCGCACGCGCGATCCAGCCGGGCCTCACCGCGCGCTCTAGGACCCCAGGTCAGCCCACAGGGACCTGGCTCCGACTCCCACCATCCAGCCGGAGCCGCGCGGGGGCCAAGGGACGAGGAGGACCTCCCCCTGCGCCCGGGCCCAGCCCCAGCTGCCATCGGGTTAAATAGCTCCATGCCGACGTGCCCATCCTCCCTTTTCACCCCACCCCGCTCCGCCCGTCCGGACACGCGCCCAGTCCACCCGGGCCTCACCCCGCGCCCGAGGTAAGTCCCCGTTCGGGCCCCGCCCACCAGTACCCCAGGCCAAATAATTCAGTTTAGTGAAATTGAGAGATCTTAAGAGTTAAAATGACAATGCTAAAGTCAAAGTGCAAATCCATGAGAAGCAACACTCAAGTGAACAAATTTCCCACTGAAGAAATTAATCCCATAATGTTAGACTCCAACAAGAACAAACCCGCGGAAAAAGGCCAAGAAAGCCTGACCCAGAATAACGACTTTCAAAATATGATCATTACCATGTTCAATACTATGAAAGAGGAAATCCGGGAGGAATTACATAATCGAATCAATCGCTTTGAAGAGGAACACAACAGACATCTGGAGGAGTTGAGAAAAACAGTGCAAAAAACAAAAAGTGGCATAGAGCAGTTAAAACAAACTCAAGCAGAGTTTAAAACTGAGCTAAAAGAGAAGTTATCTTCAACCCAGAACGCCACAGAGAGTCTTTTCAACAGAACTAATGAAGCAGAAAACAGAATTTCAGACCTTGAAGATAAAGTGGGAGTACTAACCAGCTCAATGGAAGAGGTTGTTAAAGCCAAAAAGATACTTGAGAGAAATATCCAAGAGATATGGGACACCCTGAAGAAGCCTAACATGCGTATTCATGGAATACCGGAGCAAGAATCTCAAAATACCACCCCTGAGGAAATTTTTCAAACGATCATCAAGGAAAACTTTCCTCATCTAAAAAAAGAGAGGCCCATTCATATACAAGAGGCATTCCGCACCCCAAACAGATACGACCAAAATAGAAGCACACCGCGGCAAATAATAGTTAAAACACTCCACATTCAAGATAAAGAACTGGTGCTGAGAGCTTCAAGGGAGAAAAAACAAGTCACTTTTAAAGGCAAACCTATTAAAATAACAAATGACTTCTCAGTCGAAACAGTAAAAGCAAGAAGAGCTTGGAGAGACATACTTCAAGTATTGAATGAGCAAAAATGTCAACCCAGGCTGATTTACCCTGCAAAACTATCAGTCATGATCCAGGGAGAAAGAAAAATTTTCCAGCACAAAGACAACTTTAAGGGATACATGGCCACCAAACCACGCCTTCAAAAACTGCTAGAAATGATACTCAAGCGTGAAGAAAAAAACAGGCATATCCAGGAGAACAGAAGGCAAATATAACACCATTAAAAGCGAAGCAATATACTTATAAAAGCTACTAAACATAATAAATGTCTGGAATTAACAATAGTTTCTCCATTATAACACTAAATGTTAATGGACTTAATTCACCGATCAAGAGACACAGATTACAAACTTGGATTAAAAATCACAATCCATCAATCTGTTGCCTGCAGGAAACCCATCTCACCACAAAAGATAGGCACGCTCTAAAAATAAAAGGCTGGTCAACAATTCTGCAAGCAAATGGAAGCAGAAAACAGGCAGGAGTAGCCATTATGCTATCAGACAAAGTGGATTTCAAACCAAAAAAAATTATAAGAGACACGGATGGATACTACATTTTAGTCACAGGTACAATTCACCAGGAAGATTTCACAATACTGAACATATATGCACCCAATACGGGCCCCTCCATATTCATTAAGAAAACCCTACAGCGTCTAAAGCAAGAAATCAACCCCCAAACGATAATTCTTGGGGACTTCAACACCGCCCTCTCTACATGGGATAGATCAACAGGTCAAAAGCTTAACAGAGACACTTTGGAACTTAATCAAACCCTGAAAGAAATGGACCTCACAGATCTCTATCGAACTTTTCACCCACGCACCAAAGAATACACATTTTTCTCAGCAGCACACGGAACTTTCTCCAAAATAGATCACATATTGGGCCACAAAATGAATCTACACATATACAAGAAAGTTGAAATTCTAACCTGTGCCCTATCAGACCACCACGGCCTAAAGCTGGACATCCACAACACATCAAACGAGAAAATACACTAACTCCTGGAAACTTAACACTATGATGCTGAATGAGAACTGGATTCAGGAAGAAATTAAAAAGGAAATTCAAGATTTCCTGAAAGTGAATGATAACGAAAATACAACTTACCAAAATCTCTGGGACACAATGAAAGCTGTTCTAAGAGGTAAGTTCATAGCTCTTAATGCCCACGTCAAAAAAATGGAAACATCAGAAATAAACAGCTTAACAATGCAGCTTAAAGCTTTAGAGAAACTACAGCAATCTGATCCCAAAAGCAGTAGAAGAGAAGAGATTAGCAAAATAAGGGGAGAAATATCTGAAATCGAGACTAAGAAAACGATAGAAAAAATCAACCAATCAAAAAGCTGGTTCTTTGAAAAAATCAACAAGATTGATACACCCCTAACTAAACTAACCAAAGCAAGAGAGAGAAAACCCAAATTAACAAAATTAGAAATGAACATGGAGTTATCACTACTGATACCCAAGAAATCCAGAGAATTATAACATCATATTTCAAAAACTTATACTCTGTGAAGTTTGACAACACAAAAGAGATGGATGAATTTCTAAGTAAACACAACTTACCTAAATTGAATCAGGAAGTTGTGAATTATTTAAATAGTCCTATAACATATAAGGAAATTGAGGAAGTAATCTCGAATCTTCCCACCAAAAAATGTCCTGGACCAGATGGATTCAGCACAGAGTTCTACCAGACATTTAAGGAGTTAATAACACCAATACTCCTTAAACTGTTCCATCAAATAGCAAAGGAAGGAACACTACCAAATTCCTTCTATGAAGCTAATATCGTTTTAATCCCAAAACCTAATAAAGATTCACTTAAAAAAGAAAACTATAGGCCGATCTCCCTGATGAACACAGACGCAAAGATTCTCAACAAAGTCTTAGCAAATCGGATTCAAAAACATATTAAAAAGATCATTCATGGGGACCAAGTAGGCTTCATCCCCGGCACACAAGGTTGGTTCAACATACGCAAATCAATAAATGTAATTCATCATGTAAACCAGTCCAAAGTCCAAGACCACATGATACTCTCGATAGATGCAGAAAAAAGCTTTTGACAAGATCCAACAGCCTTTTATGATCAAAACGCTAGAGACAGTAGGAATGGAAGGAACCTTTATCAATATAATAAAAGCTGTATACAACAAGCCCACAGCAAGGATTATGCTCAATGGGGAACAATTGGAAGCATTCCCACTTCGATCAGGAACTAGACAAGGCTGTCCACTCTCACCACTTCTATTCAATATTGTACTTGAAGTCTTAGCTGAAGCCATAAGACAAGAAAGGGACATAAGAGGGATTCAAATCGGCAAGGAAGAAATCAAGCTATCACTATTTGCAGATGACATGATCTTATACCTGAGTGATCCCAAAAACTCCACCAGGAAGCTCCTGGAACTAATTGAGAAGTTCAGCAGGGTGGCAGGATACAAAATAAATGTGCAAAAATCAGAGGCCTTCCTATATGCCCAGAATGAAAGAAGTGAAAAAGCCTTGAGAGAAACAATACCATTTACTATAGCCCCTAAAAAAATGAAATACCTTGGTATAAACCTAACTAAGGAGGTAAAAGACCTTTACAATGAAAACTTTAAAACCCTAAAGAAAGAAATTGCAGAAGACACCAGAAGTTGGAAAGACCTCCCTTGTTCCTGGATTGGCAGAATCAACATTGTAAAAATGACCATCCTACCAAAGGCAATATACAGATTCAATGCTATACCAATCAAAATCCCAAAGCAATTCTTCAAAGAAGTTGACCAAACAATCTCAAAGTTCATATGGAGGCACAAAAGACCCAGGATAGCAAAAACAATCCTGAGTAACAAAAACACAGCTGGAGGTATTACCATACCAAACCTAAGTCTATACTACAAATCCATAGTTATAAAGACAGCCTGGTACTGGCTCCAAAATAGACACACAGATCAATGGATAAGGATTGAAGACCCAGATATAAGCCCACAAAGTTACAGCCATTTGGTCTTTGACAAAGGGGCCCAAAGAATCCAATGGAAAAAGAACAGCATCTTCAACAAATGGTGCTGGCAAAACTGGATCTCCACATGCAGAAGATTAAAGCTGGACCCGTACTTGTCACCATGTACAAGACTTAATTCCAAATGGATCAAGGACCTTGATATCAGGCCAGAGACTTTAAAAACCATAGTTGAAAGGATAGGGAACTCCCTCGAGCTGATTGGGCTAGGCCAACACTTCCTAAACAGACATCCAATGGCACAGTCACTGCTACCAACTCTCAACAGTTGGAATCTTGTGAAATTAAAGAGCTTCTGTTCAGATAAGAGATTGTCACACGAGCTCAAAGGCAACCCACAGAATGGGAGAAAATCTTCACTAACCACATATCTGACAGAGCTCTACTGTCCAGAGTGCACAAAGAACTTAGAAAATTAAACTCCAAGGAAAACACTGGCCCAATTAAAAAATGGGCCCTGGAACTTCAAAGAAACTTTACCAGGGATGAAATTAAAATGTCTAACAATTATCTTAAAAAATGCTCCACTTCCTTCGCCATCAAGGAAATGCAAATCAAAACTTCCCTGAGATATCATCTCACCCCGGTCAGGATGGCAAAAATCCACAATACAAACAACGACAAATGCTGGAGAGGATGTGGAGAGAGGGGAACTCTCCTACATTGTTGTTGGGAATGCAGGCTCATACAGCCACTCTGGCGAGGCGTCTGGAGATTCTTAAAGAAATTAAAGATTGAAATGCCGTATGACCCTGCTATCCCACTTTTGGGAATAACCCCCCATGCAGCAGAGGTTCGCCTCGATAGCACAAGCTCGACCATGTTCATAGCAGCACTGTTTACAATAGCAAAGTCATGGAATCAACCTAAATGTCCAACAGTTGACGAGTGGATAAGGAAACTGTGGTACATCTATACAATGGAGTACTACTCAGCCATCAAAAATGATGAATTACTGGAATTTGCTGGGAAATGGATGTCATTAGAAAGAATTATATTAAGTGAAGTATCCCAAACCCAGAAAATTAAGCGCCGTATGTACTCCCTAATAGGTGGCTCCTAGTACCAAACTCACCCAGCCCACATTGAGACACTCAAAAGTAAACCTATGTAACACAGTAATTGCAAGGATTATGAACAAGAGAGATGGGTTAGGAGGGCCACACCAGAAACAAGGAGAGAGGAGACCATGTTACAGCAGAGAAAATAGGCCTCCATCAAGGTCTGCAAGTAAGTAATGAGAAACCTGGTTAAGTTCACAGACGTTCTTTCCTGATCTCACCAGAAGGGGAGGGCATATAGTCTAGCAGATAAAAAGTAATCATTTTGCAAATGGGTGATGGACCCCTCCCTCAGTGAGGTTTCCTACTCTTATTACATCTACCCTTGAATGTGCTATTACAACAAGACTCCAGTTTAACAGCTTTTTGTCTCTGGCCAGGGGGTGACATACAGTGCCCAGCAGAATGGAGTGAAGGGAATTGCAGGAGCAGCAAAACTGCAAAGAAAATCAACAAACCACAATCCAGAACTTCAGAGACTCTATATCAATCACGTAGAACTAGGACAGCCTAATCTCTCCCCATCCTGGAGCTCAGGGACATTTGCGGAAGAGGGGGCGGTAAGATTGTAAGAGCAAAAGGATGGGAGGAGCAACGATTTGCAAGATTCTCAACAATAGTTGGGGCCAAAGCAATCATAATGGGACTTTGCATGCCCTGCGCAATGTCCAGCACACTGTTGCCCTCATAAAGTCTAGCATCTGTTAAGGGCACCGAGACCCCTGGAGGCAAGGGATTGACAGCCATAGTAGTGATCTTATGCTTAAGGGGAACAAGAGAAAGGGCTTATGGAAATGCCACTGGGTCCTTATATGTCATCGGAGAGGAGGACCCAGAGGAGAGTTAGGCGTACACAATAAAGGACTCTCTGGGAATTGGGGGGAGGCACTGGGGGAAGGGGAGGGGGAGGAGGGGGGAGCGAGGGAACTGGTAAAAAATTTTAAAATGTATAATTAAATTTTTAATAAAAAAAAAATCACAAAAAAAAAGGCTTCTCCGGGGATTGGGGGAGGGGAGGCAATGGGGGGTGGGGAGGAAGGGGTGAGGGGAGGGTGAGCAGAGGGGTCGGGAGGAGGAGGAGGGAGGGAGGGAACCGGTGTACCTATTAAGCTTGTATGAGCGGTGATAATAAAAAATGTTAAAAAAAAAGATCAGTCTAGGCAGCATAGTAAGACCCTATCTCAGGCAGAGTTGAGGATTTGACTCAGTGGTAGAATGCTTGCCACTTTCTTCATACACTTTTTTCTTTAGAGAGTATTTTTTCATAAAAATACTTTGTGTATCTATACTAATGTAAAATGGACTTATCTTTCTTTTAAAAATGAATTTGATTCTTGATGGATAAACTCTAAATAAACAAAAGTTCATGGGAACATTCAGGAATATTTAAGACCATAAGGAAGAGAACATCTGCAAGTGAAGTATTCAAGAATGCAGCTCTTGGGCTGGAGAGATGGCTCAGGGGTTAAGACTCTGTCTCACAAGCAGAAGGTTATGAGTTCAGATGCATGTAAAAATGCCAGGTGGAACTGGTGGCAGCCCGTCCGGCCCTGGTGGGAGGAGCCTGGGAAATCCCAGAGTGAACCAAGGAGGAGGTAGAAGCAATCCAGGATGATTGATTCCCCAAGTCATCCTTGGTTCTCTACAGGGACACACAGGGCTCTCTCATAAACACACACATGTAAAATAAAGAAAAATTTTTAAAAATCTTTAAAAAAAAAAAAGAACACAGTTCTAGGAAGCACAGTTGTGTGGTACTGGCATCAAACACACACACAAACACACACACACACACACACATACCCCAATGGAATGAACCCTAGAGCTGACTCTACAATCAATTGATTCTTGACAAGGTGCCAAAAATATACATTGGAGAAAAAACAACCAGGGCAAACTAGACATTCACATGAAGAAGAATGAAATTAGATTCATATCTCTCAATCTGCACAAAAATCAATTTGAAATGTATCAAAAACCTTAATGTAAGACCCAAAACTTCGAAAGTACCACAGGAAATCATAAGAGGATACTTTACGATATTGATACAGGTAAGGACTTTTGAAATACTATTTTGAAAGCACAGGAAACAAAAAGCTAAAATAGACCAATAGGATTCTATCAAAATAAAAACCTGTACAGATATCCCAGATATATATCTTACATATATCCCTCAAGGTGAAGAGATAATCTAATGGGAGAAAACCTTTGCTAACATTCAAAATGTACCAAGAACTTAAAAACATTACCCATGAAAAAAGCAGGATTAAGATGCATAAAATATCTGGGTATTCGTTTCTTGAAAGAAGAAATGCAAATAACCAACAAATATACAAGAACTGAAATCTTCAGTGCCCTTTCATCTTCCCACTCAGATGCTTCCTTCCATTCCTTAGTCATTGCTCTAAGCTATGTCCCATCCAATTCAAATGGCCCAGAAGCCCCAGAACGTTGTCATCTTCTAATTAGCAAAGAATGACATAAGGAAATAAAGATCAAAATCACCTAAACAGCAAGCCATATGCCATGCACTTATACAGGTAATAAATATTTCATTTAATCCTAGAGACAGACCTAGTTAAATAATGATATGCCCAGTACTAGTGCTACAGAACACACAAGAAGCCAATTGTATTGCAGGGATAAGCAAATTTCATTCTAGCTAAGAAAAAAAGGTGCAAATTAAACAGACAAACACACAGGAATGCTTATTTACAAATGCATGTAGGTGACACTAGACTTATTTTTAAAATAATTTTTGCTGTAAAGTACTGCCTTTATAAATGCTTCTGGATACTACAGTATTTTGCAATTTTTTTTTTCAATCGATGAATGACACACTTGTGTAGAACATAAAAACTTTTAACTATTCATAAAACTTTTGACAATTCAAAGTTAAAGCAATCTTCACCTTGAAAATTATTTAGAAGCACTGTACTGTAGCAGAAACTATTTAGACATAAGCATTAGAAGCTGTAAACACTGCTAATTCAAGTCTTCTAGATAAGCATATACTATTTGCCACAATGCCTGTAATGCATAAAGCCCGCTGTTGTCATCACAATATTTAAAATAAAACTGTCAGAAAAGTCACTTTGCACAGATGAAACTCATTTAACAGCCAGTACAATCCCAGGTTTGTTGGGCCTAACAGGCCCTAGCGAGGGGCCTAGTGGGAGGAGGGGTATAAGGATGTTTTGATCAGCTCAGGGGAAGTCAGGAGGGGGCGGCTCAGTATGTGTTGAACAGCTCAGGATGGAGGAAGTTAGAAGAGAGTAGCTCAGGATATTCTGAAGACATACAGCCTGAGTGCTGGCTTGACCTTTAAGATGATTGGTTGCCTGTTTCCCCACCCTGGAATTCCTCTTGGGGTTTCTACTTTTATAAGAGGGCTACGGACTTACAATAAATGAGATCCTGCGTTGACTGGTGTCCTGGCTCAGTGTGCTGCTTCTCCGGGGAAAAGGAGAAGTCTGGGCTGCCCTCACCATCCCGCTCAGCCCAGGGGAGGGTCGGCGGACGGGTCCCCTCTGCCGTTCTACTTGCTGGTGAACCCGGCACAGGTTCAAGGAGGGAACCCAAAAGAAAATGGTCTAAGAGTTATATGTTGGACCTAACGCTGGCTAAATAAACATTCTCCCACTGGATTTGTATTTTTGTTTTTTTGTCGTGCTGCAAATTGAACTCAGAGCTTGGTATATGCTGCCAAGCACTCCAACAGTGAGCCACAACCATCTTTTGGAGCTGCGGTATTTAAAATGAACTAAGTCGAAGGATGAACACTGACAGACAGACATGGGGAGGGTAATGTGCTTGACAGAGTTAATGGCTCAAGGAAACTGAGAGATAGCTGGGAAAGACATTGAGATTCAAATGTTAGAGGACTATATAGAAGAATGAGTATAAACCTCACTCCCATAGCAATTCAAAACCACCAAGTAAAGAAATAAAGGAGTAGAGTGGGGGTATACCCATAAACTGGGACATAAATTATAAAATCCTATTAGGAAACAATTTACCATTGAGGACTGAGCTTGTTCAGGTCTGACTAGTAAAAACAGAAGCCGGAAGGAATGAGCATCAGGGAGACATTGAAGGGTCACAGTTTGGTAACTAAGAGAATGGAGACACAGAAAATAGAGGTCTCCCAAGATTTCAAACCCAAGCATCTCTCTCATGACACAATTACACAGGAATCATTGGGCTGGGAATGCATGTGTTTACTCCATATCCTTCTAAGTTTGGCACTAGCTCACTGGAAGAAGACCCATGTTTCCTTACATGGGGGAATTTTGACTCAACTGAACTAAGTAAAATAGCACACTGGACTATCACAGGTCAGATCTTCAACTGTGAGCAAGATGTCTGCTCCTTGCCACCACAGAACCGTTAAGCCTTAAACTTGTTTATAAGACACCAATTGCTCAGTATCCAGCCCATATCCAGACTTTTCTCATCCCTGAATGCTCCCACCGGCTTCTCTGAAGGCTTTTAGACTCACTCTCAAGGTGCTTAGGCTTGGCTTTGATTGTTAAAACTGCTATCTTGGCTAGGAGGTTTGGGTTTTATACTCCTGTCTTGGCTTTCTTACCTGGGATTTAATTGTGCTCAGCTGTGGATACTCAGCAGCTGCCACCAATCTTTCTCTTGCTTTTCTAGCTCTGCTAAACTTGTCTCCCTAGTGGGAGAGCAAGATCAGCTGAGCCTTTTGCATAGTGTTAAGTCCATTTCTATAAAGTGGTGAGTAATAGCTAAAGGGCAAGGAATAGTAACAAAGACCAGAAGGACCTTGGGAAATTGCTTAGTGGCAAGGGTACTTGCCACAAGCATAATGATCTGTTTTTTCATGGAAAGGCCATATGTGATGGTACACATGTGATTCCAGTTCTGTGGAGACGGTGATAAGTGGATTCCTGGAGCTGGCCAACCAGCCAACCTTGCCCAATCGGGTCTCCATGAGAAACCCTCTCTGAAAAAAAAACAACTCCTCAGGAGCAACAACTGATAATGTTCTCTGGCCAACACACACACACACACACACACACACACACACACACACACACACACACACACACTCACACAGAGAGAGAGAGAGAGAGAGAGAGAGAGAAAGAGAGAGGGTTAGAAAAACTAAAGATGAAAATTTTCTCCCTGGAGAACAGGAAGAAGGGGATCATGATGATGAGATAATTGTCTCTGGGTACAGAATGGACTCTGCTGGAGAGCAAAAGCCTGGCTGGCCTCCAATCTGGCCAAGGACAGACCAAGGGCTTAGGTATAGCATGGGGGATTTATGTAAGATCAAAGAATTTCTTGAACAAATGCGGAAATGGGTTTCGGAGGGGTTTTGTGTAATTGCCTTTTCAAGGGATGTCTAAGAATAGCATAACTCCTCTGCAGCAGGAAGGTCAGGAGGTGTTCAGTGAAGGAACAAGGTATGAACTTTGCTTGTTGCTCATTCCATAACACACACAAACACTCTCTCTCTCTCTCTCTCTCTCTCTCTCTCTCTCTCTCTCTCTCTCTCTGTCTGTCTGTCTTCTTTTACTACGGGAATAGACATATCCACTCTTTTAGATACTCATGGAAGAATGCTGATCCCTGTTCCAGAGCAAGGACTCTTGGTTTTTATATACCTTTAAATAAGTTAATAAAGCCATTGCCCTGGTGGCCACCAAGACACTGAAGTCATAATAATTCCAAAAGCCATAATGGCAGTTACTAACAAAATGATATCCTAGGCAGACTCAAAACTGTTCTGAAGCTGAAGGGTTGCATGGCTGGTTTTTAATTAGGATGGATTGATTATACAGGGTTCCCATCTATAAAAAACAAAATGGAAAGAAAAGAAAAGCAATGAGATAATTTGAAGGAGGAAAAAAAAAGCTCTAGGTTCTTTTCCTCCTAAATATGACCTTAAAAAAGAGGAGGATATTATATAAAAATTTGTCACTCATCATATATCCTAATAATCTCTGTATTAAGTAACCTCTGTATTAAAATCTCTGGGCATTAAGTAATCTTTCTGTATGTACACAGATATACATATGTGTATGTCAATATTTGTGTGTGCATGCAATTATGTAAACACAGATTTTATATTACAGTATATCAAGGTTCTGTAACTTTTTTTACTGTTTGTACAAAGGCATTAGTAGAAGACTGGTCAGATAAATTCCCTATGACTCTCCACTGCCTCACTTGGAAAAATCAAGAAACTTGTATACTAATATATAAAATGACCTATATAATCCTCCACTGTAAAAGTTTAAAACATGTCCTTGGGTTTTCATTGCAGAAACAATAGGAAATACTTGGTAGGTATGACTTTTTTGTTAAATAATCACAGCACCATCTTTTGACATGTACCACTGGAGAAAGGAACTAAGAAACTAAAGAGGGAAAGATAGGAAGAAAGCTAGATTATTTTCTTTTTTGGTCTTTTTTATTTTATTTTTCTAGTTTTACATGCATATTGAGTACTTATCCCTGCTTCCCTGCATCCTGAATCCCACCCATCTTCCTCCCTTCCCTTGGTCATTCCATCCCTCTCCCTCCCACACTCGTGTCTGTATGCTTCTATGGACCCCAGGGTTCCCTCTGGCTTGTCTACTCTTTTTGTTTAATTTTTCTACTTTTACAAGCGTATTGAGTACTTATCCCTGCTTCCATCCATTCTCTCTCCCTCCCATCTCTCCATCAATCTCACCCTCCTGACTGTATGCTTCTATGGATCCCAGGATTCTCTGTGGCTTTTCTACTCTTGGGGCAGGGATTTAGACCTCTGTGGCATACAAGGTTGCCTCTCTTTGGACCAACCCACTAATAGGGGCATTTCCCTTACTAAACCAGCTTTAACCCCCAAGGTTTCCACTATATGGTCTTATCTTTCTTGAGTTCCTAGGTATTATGCATGTCTGGTAAGCACGAGTTTCACTGTAGTAAGTTCCTAGATGCAGGAGTCCTGCCTTGAGTGGGATGTCTTGTCTAAAGGTGAACCTTCCCATGTTTAGGTTCTTACAATTTCATTGCCCCCTCTTCTATGAGGTTCCCAAAGCATTAGGATGGAGATATCGTGTTGGCATGATTTTGGGTAAGCCTTGCTGAATCGCTGGTACTCTGCATTATGGTTGGCCACTGCTGTACACTTCATTGCTCTTCTTTTGCCCTAGGTTACATCCTGTCAAGGTGTTGAGAACCTCTACTTCTGTTGTAGAGTAAGACTTCTAGGCTGAGTGCTCTTCCAATCTATGGATATAATAGCAGCTATTTATAGAACAGATTGATGTGCTGTCTACTGTCTTCCTACCTATAGATTCATTGGCTGTTTTTCCCTAGTGATCTATTTCCTTCCCTTTTGTAGGTTCTTGTTCTAGTTATCAGTATACAGGATGTATTCCATTCTGACAAGTGAGTCTTGAGTTCAATCAGAAAGCTTTTTGTTGTCTCCTTGATACTCAAGCCACTATTACACTAGTGGTCACCTGTTGCCGTGGTGATTCTTTTTGCAACTAATAGATCTCATACGTTGATGGGGCCTGTGATTATTTCTCTCCCCTAGTTGCTTCTACACTATTCCTTGTTACTGTGTAAGATATCTTAATGCTAGATTATTTTCATCATAAAAATGAATACTCTACTACATTTTGCTAGGAAGAAAAAAAGCATCATGCCCACATACCAAACCCATCAATTGCCAAGACTTTTCAGAACATTTGTGTTGATAATTCTTTTATCTCTCCCTATTTATCTCCCCCATGCCACCAGTATATCTCATTTCCTAGGGATTACTGTATTGGTCTCCTACATGGATCCTTGGACTGCACTCTAATTCTTCACGAATTTCCCACACCACCATCCCTAACTCTTAATTAAATATAAACTGAATCATGCTAACCATTCAATTTAAATTGTCTGGTGGTCCTTAGATGCCTATAGGATCAAAAGCAAATTCAGCATCTTGCTTCTCGATATCTAGTTAAAAATTAGCAGATTCATAGATCATTGAGAGTAGACACACACTCCCATTATGACTGGTATAATCCACACTGGGCCCTACCTCCTGAATCTCTCATAACACACAAATTTTAAGGAAGGAGAAAATATCACAACTCTCTCTCTTACAATTTGAATAATCATGTGAAAGTAGGTGGAGATATTATAATTGCCTACTCTCAAGATTTAAAATACTACTTGGAATGGAGGAAAATGCAGATAGCAGGGCTTTGTTGAGGCCCATAAAGGGAAGACTTTCCTCTCCTGGTAAAATATGGTTATTTCTATAGATTTGTTTTATTCATTCTTTACCATTTTTGTTTTCTCAGTTATTTAATTTTTGGTTAAAAAGTGTGATCTGCAGACGTTCGTGCCTGATCATGTACAACTGAGGGGGTATGATCTCACCAGAAGGGGAGGGCATATAGTCTGGCAGATAAAAAGTAATCATTTTGCAAATGGGTGATTGACACCTCCCTCTCTGAGGTTTCCGACTTTTATTACATCTACCCTTGAATGTGCTATTATAACAAGACTCCAGTTTAACAGCTTTTTGTCCCTGACCAGGGGGGGGGTGATGGTGACATACAGTGCCCATCAGGATGGAGTGAAGGGCATTGCAGGAGCAGCAAAACTGCAAAAGAAAATCAACAAACCACAATCCAGAACTTCAGAGACTCTATATCAACCACATAGAACTAGGCCAGCCTAATCTCCCCCCATCCTGAAGCTCAGGGACATTTGCGGAAGAGGGGGCAGTAAGAGTGTAAGAGCAAAAGGATGGGAGAAGCAATGATTTGCAAGATTCTCCACACTAGTTAGGGCCGAAACATTCATAATAGGACTTTGCATGCCCTGCACAATGTCCAACACACTATTGACCTCACAAAGTCTAGCATCAGCTAAAGGCACCAAGATCCTTGGAGGCAAGGGATTGACAGCCACAGTAGTGTTCTATGCTTAAGGGGAACACGAGAAAGAGTTCAGGGAAATGCCACTGGGTCCTTGTACATCATCGGAGAGGAGGACCTAGAGGAGAGGTAGGCATACACAATAAAGGACTCTCTGGGAATTGCGGGGAGGCACTGGGGGATGGGGAGGGAGGGGAGGGAGAGCAGGGGATTCGGGGGGAGGAGGAGGGAGGGAGGGTACTGGTCTACCTATTAAGTTTGTATGAGCGGTAATAATAAAAAATGTATTAAAAAATAAAATAAAATTACAAAGCTGTTAGAACAAAAAAAACATGTTGATGAAGAATATTTAAAAAAAGTGTGATCTGGGGCTGGAGAGATGGCTCAGGTGTTAAGATTTTGTCTCATAGGCAGAAGGTCTTGGGTTTGCATTCCAGGTCCTACATAAAAGACGCCAGGCAGAAAAGGCATTGGCCTGCACTTCCAGCCCTGGTGGGTGAAGCCTGGGAAATCCTAGAGTGAAGCAAGGAGAAGGAAGAAGAAGCAATCAAGGGTGATTCCCCAAATCACCCTTGGTCATCCACAGAGACATACCGTGTGCGAGCATGCACACGCTCACACACACACAAACACACCAAATAAATAAATATTAAAAACGTAATCTGAATTGTATCTCTAGTTGTAGATAAACACATGACATTTCATTTTGCTCAAAAGATCAAAACATTACCATCTAACTACAAGGCACTTTCTGGTAAATTACCGAGACATAGACCATTGCCCTATCCCTAAGAGTTAAGCCAATTGGATCTGCCAATCACTAGAACATGAAAATTCTCCTCAGGAAAGGTGTTCTAGAGATTTGAGAAAATAGTATGAAACCTAACTAAGTATGTAAGTTGACACAGTGGTTTCTCTCACTATTACCTACTCTTCCCCAGAGATTAGTTCATCTAATTCTGGAATAAACCTGTCTTCCTTCCTCACCATACTCTGGTCTTGTCTGAATTCACTTAGTAGAGATTACAAGAACCAGAGAGGGAGGAGACCAGGATGAGATCCCAGTAACAGTGACCCTTAGAAATCCTTGTCCATCTGGACTATACTAAATGCTCTTGGTTCACTAGCTTCTTCTAGGCCAATTTTCAGAATCTTGCTGCAGTTTCCTAGGGAGGTTTTACACTGCCATTGCTGTTTCTTTCCCCACCATACCTATATTTCAATACATTTGGAATCATATATTACATGCAGGTGAAACATTAGGGGATAGGGTTAGACAGGTGAAGGAGAGAGTACCCTTGAGTCTACCAAAGGCAGGGTCACTTAATTTGTCACAGACATGAGTCCATACCAATACAGATAACCCAAAGGGAGCCCCGTGGTCCATACAAGCAGACAAGCAGGAGGGTGGGTGGGAGAGGGATGGCCTGTTGAAGGGAGGAGAGGTTGGGAAAAGAAGGAAGAGGCAAGGAAGGAGTCAGAGACAACCACCCATTATGTTTGTACTTAAGAAGACTAAATATTAATAAAAAAGAATATCAACAAAATAAGGGTTCAAAAGAGAGGACTAAAGATTTTTGAAAGGATTAATATTCAGTGTTTCCTTCAAAATGTAGAGTTGCTTGTGGTAACCTACAGAAGAAATTCAGGCCTTACAAAATAAGCAAAGCAATCTGATGAATAGCTAAGTGGTAAAGGTAATGTAGTTGGTAACATTCCCTAGTGAAGAGTTTCACCTGTATTGCTATGGTGGTCATGTTAAGCCAAGAAAAAAATAGCTACTCTATAATATATCTCACCAATAAGGTTTTAAAAATTAACAGAAACACAAGAAAGTTCAAATAATGTGAGACTTTTCTTCAAACAGTAACTATTTTTATGCATTTTAAGGGAATCTCACCTAATGTTAATTGTCTACTCTCACTCATTTAGAGTGCTCATGTTGGGAAGCCCTCTCACTCAAAGAAATACAATACTGTTTTTTGGGAAATGTTTCCTTACATTTTCCCAAGAAAAGTCAACACATGTATTTTTATATTTTATGTACATGGATCATAAAGTACATTCTTCAGCGTTTTTCTCCTTTGTTCAACATTATGTCTGTGAGAAGCACATATTGTTGAATGAGACTGTAATTTGTTCACTCTTTAATTTGTACACTAGTAGTCATTATTTGCTTTCTCTGTTGTTAATGGGCATTTGGACCCTTCCCAATTTTGGACTCTCTGAAATTGTCTTTTATGTAAGCTTTTCTACATGTCTTTTGATGAGCATAGGTGTGCATTTCTTTTAGGTATACATTGGGTACAACAATATGAAAATGCCAATGTTCAACCATTTTTGTCTATGGAAGTGACAACTTAATACCTAGGAGTATAATTGCCGGATAGTAAGATACAAGTATATTTAACTTTGAAGATACTGCTAAATGTGCTGCTGGTCCAGACAAGACACAAAGTGCAGCGTTGAAGATAGTTTATTCTAGAACAAAATGAGACTTTCTCAAGGGTTAAAAAATGAACAAAATGATACATTCTCAAGGGTTAAAAAATGAACAAAATGAGACATTCTCAAGGGTTAAAAAAATGAGCATTGATCAAAGGGACCATTACAAAGGAAAATGCTTTAAAGGGTTGATAGTAGATAATGGCCAGGGAGACCCATATGCCCATGTACATATTTAGATAGGCTGTATAATATTTTCTGAAGTCTCTGGACAGCTTTCCTGAGGATAGTTTGGATTATCTCTTAAGAGAAGCATCAATAGTGTACCTTTGTCCTTTACCAGAGAGTTCCTCCTTGATGGTAATTTTATAAATTTATAATTTTATAAATTTTTAAAAAATGTGCATGTATATACACATGCAAGTGCAAGCACCCTTGTGCCATGGTCCATCTGTGAAGATCAGAGGAGAACTTTCTCATGAGTTCTTATCTTGCACCTTGTGGGATCCAGGGATCAAACTGTGGGCATAAATACAAGCACTTTTCCCCTCTGAGCTGTCTCACCAACTCTAATTTGATACCTTTGTGAAGTTCATGGCAGTTCAGAAAGCATGTCTCCAGAGACCCAGGACCAGAGATACAACTCAATGTTAGCCATAACCGTGTCATTTTATAGAGCTTCCCATGCTGGCTAGGATGTGGCAATTCTCAGAACCTACCAGATATTCTAAATTCTGACCTCCTCAATCTAATGGCCTGTTTTTTGCGTGACATTTCTTCGCTCCCCACCTCCATAACTTACTTCCTTAGCAATGCCTCAGACTTATTTCCTCTCACTATGCTGTACGTGGTGATTATCTCCTCTGTTCTCTCTCACTGCTCATCTGGCTGTCTCTTCTGTTCTAATGCTCTCCCACCTTAAGGCTAAACTCTAGCTCCATTTGCCACCAAGCCTTTGGCTCTAATGGAACCTGTATTAGTAAGTCTCTCCCTCATTTTAGCTTCTCTTTATAAAAGAACCTTCACATTGATCATACACAATGTCACAGAGTCACTCGATTCCTTGCCCCCACCAACATCACATTTTTTGACCAAAAATTACACAACAGAGCAAATTTAAAAATTAGACAAAAGACAAATAAAAACTAAATCTATAAATCTTAATGGGCTGCAACAAAGTTCTACTACCTCTATATTTTGCTGCTTTCTCTCAAATGTAGCTAACTTTTCAGACTGTATTTAAAAGTTAAGAATCATTGTGCTGCTTGCTCCACTCTTTTACACTGTAGTTACAATTCTAAATAACACTTTTCTCTTCCTTTAGTTAACTGCTTTTCACTTCCAAAACTAGTAAGTTACTAAGGATACAGGAGGTGGGGCTCAAAGGTGGTTATAAGGAGGTGTCCATTCCTATCAACTTCTAAGCCTGCTCCTTTATAACTAGATGTCCTAATAATAGTTTTACTAAGCAGCAATACCAATTTATGCTCCCACCTGCAATGCATGAAACTTGAGTTTATTTAAATATTTTTATTTCAGGGGGAACATGGATATAAGTGAATCACACAGTGTTTTTAACTTGCTTAATGACTGCAGAATTTGTGAACCCTTTCACATGTATTAATAATGGGACATCTTTTGTGAACAACTTTAAGTCACTCATCCAACTTTCTATTGGTTCACTGTTGCATTCATTTGTATTGATTCTTTGATTTCACAGCTTTTTCTTACGAATTACTAAGTAATTTTTAAGCTATTATTAAATAACTAGGAATTAAAAGTTATTCATCATTGTATTCCCAGTCTGGATTAACATGTAAGAAGTGATCAAAAAAGATTTGTTCAACTTACAGAGATACGTTTAACATTATGTTCATGCTGAGTTCATGCTGGCTGTCTTACATTTCTTACATAATTATTTTTCAGCAATGCATGTGGTTTGAAACAGAGCATTCTGCGTATCTTCACTATCTTATAAAAGAATGACATTAGTCAGGAATACACAAAGATCAGATTGTAAAGGGAATTCTTTCTTTGATACTGTGCTTACCCTTTCTCTTTGCTTATACAGTGCTACCACCATACTTTATCAGGAGGATAGAAATAACCTCCTAACTACTTTTCGGGCTTCTTCCTTGGTTCATCCACACTCAATTCTCAACACAGGTAGAATCATCTCAAAATAATGAGTGTATCTTCTCACTTTTCTGCCCAAAACAGCCCAATATCTTCCCATCTCACAGAAAATGGATATAAGAATTCTTTTATCTTTTAGAATATATAACTTTGTATTCTTTTAGAGTTCAACAATTGAACACAGTGAATTTTTTTTCATACCTTAATCCCCAATTCCAACCCCCAGTGTTTCCCACATACAAAAAGCATTCTAATATGCACAAATAAATCACACACCTTCTTTCCTCTTGACAGCATTTCATGTTGTACCCTTCCTGCACCTTTGTTCCAACCACACTAAACTTACTTGGGTACAGATGACCTCAGCTCATTCCCACACTCAGGTTTCTATACTTCCCACCTTCACTTTGAAGGCTTTTCTCAGAGATGTCATTGCTCAAATACCTTCTTACACATCCTATTTAAATTTCCAATACTGCAACCTTCATACATTTTTTCAATATTTATGTGTGAGTGTGTGTGTGTGTGTGTGTGTGTGTGTGTGTGTGTGTGTGTGCTGTGTATCAGAGAGCACTGCACATGCCCCTAGAGGCCCAAAAGTGAATTCTGACATCTCCCTGGATTGTTTTTGCCTCCTCTTGGCTTTGCTCTGGAATTCTACAGGCTCCACTTCTCAGGGTCAGAAATGCAGGCTGCTGCTATTTTCCCCTGGCGTTTTTATGTGGGATGCATGATCTGAACTCAGGTTCTTCTGCTCGTGAGGTAGAAGCTTAACATCTCAACTATCTCTCCACCACAACCTCCATACATTATAGTTCCCACACCTTGTTCTCTATCACAATTTTTACCATTTAATAAATTTTATGTTCAGTTATTCATTTCTTGTATGCCTCTTAACTCTGTAAGAGCAGAAACTTTCAACTGTTTTCTCTATTGTAATGTCCTCAGCAGCCTCTAAACAAAAAGCACATAATAGGTGATCAATATTTATTTTTGTAATGAAGCAGTAAATTGACTAATTATGCATTTAAGGATCTTTAATGTGTTCCATGCTGTTGCAAGTGCTGGAAATAAGCGTTCTAACTTCATGAAACTTAGAAGACTTTGGAGGGAGAACAGCAATAGGAAGGAAGGGAGAAGGGAAAAATAAGAGACAAACGAGAAAGAAAGGACAAAAATAGGACAAGTGGAAAGCAAAAGAAAAACTAGGAACTTTCGTTTGATCTAGAAAGGTGTGAGCTAACACACAGAGTTATACGCAAAAACATGCAAAGAACATTTTAGGCAAAATTCCTGAAACTGAGAAGACAGTAGAAGTCTTAGTCAAGTTAGAGAGGTAAGAAGAAAACCAAATGGAAATAAAAGAGGCAATGAAGAAGTGACAGCTGAAGTGGAAAACAAGGCTATTGGTCCTCTGGTCAGGGGAAATTGCTTGGATCTTATTATAAATGCAATGAAAAGAGTGCTGAAAGATATTCAGTAAAACAAGGATAATACTATTGTAATACTGTTTGTGTAGCTGGGGTTTAAAGTTCTTGGTTAATTAATATGCAGTACAGCAACTAGCACCATGCCTCAAGTATTGAAGGCACACATTAAGTGAAAGTTGATTATTTTCCCTTCTTCTAAAGTATCAGTTCATAAATATCACCAGTGGACCTGATTGAAAGAGAGCCTTTATTATTACTATGGTTTGTGGAGTAATTTTAATATGCTGAATGCCTAAAAATAGTTTTTCTTCAGTCTTTATAATACAATTGAGACCCTGAGATTTTTGTTCCTGAAGAGCCAATTATGTCAAAAAAAGCTTTTCATTGATTTCTTCTCAACAAACTATGGGCATTAACTCAAACTCAATCTGCACTGGAGCCTGTGTGCATGTGCAAATGAGACTTGAAATGTGAATCTCTAAGGACTGAGCTTGGCATTTGTTGATAAGTAAAAATTTCCCTACAGCATTCATAACAAGTCTACTCCAGCATTCTTCTAGTTGTATCCCTATCAACTTTGGAAGGGGAACTGAGAGACATCTCAAATAATTCCTCCCAAGGCTAAATTATATGTCCTCAGAAGAAATGTACACTTGTCTTATTCAAATAACTAAGAAAAATAGGATTGCATTCTGCAGCTAATACAAGCTCATAATACTTGTCAATTTAAAGGATTCTTTAAACTCTTTCAAGTTAGAGATATTGTTAGATAAAGGTATAATTTATTATAGCACATTTCCTATAGAAACATTTCTTTCCAAAGTCCTTTATTATACTCTCACGTTGAAAATAGACTTCTATTTAAATGTAGGGGACTCAGAAGTAGATCTACTCTTCTCACTATATATATATATATATATATATATTTTACATATACACATTGCCCTACCACCACCATCACTAGAAGCAAGGTGATAAACCTATATAAAACACCAGAAGGCCCCAGGATTTGGAAGCTACAAGGAACAGTCACTATCACAATGCATGATAGTGTTTTAAAAGAAGGTGATTCCTTGAAAACTCCTGAGCAGCTACCCAGACAATGTTACAAAGGATTTGCTCTCTGGAGAAAGTGACCTGGAGACACTGAGTTCAGGAGACCAGATGGAAGTATTCACTGGGATAAACATGGGAAGATTTCAGGAGATCTAACAACGGGACTGGAGGGATGCCTAGCTGGGAAATCTATGTTGTTTGTTCAGGAAAGCAATTGGGACTAAACTGAACTCAAACAGTACTATTGCTTCCTGTTAACTACAGATGCCACATCATTAACCTTGCCAGCCCTTAGCTTCCTTAACTGTAAAATGGGGGTGATGACAGGTATCCAAGCTGTTGCAGTTATTAGAGCAGAAGTATAAACTGTATTCCTCAGTAACTGACAGGTCAAAATCATGTTTGTAAACAAAGTTCAAAGTCAAGTAAATGTATTAGAGAATAGGCTCTATTTTGTTTCCTCCAATTACTAATATGGTCTTAACAAGTCCCAGAATTATTTAACTTGTACTGTGGGAATATTAATTATTGGCACAATTTCTGTGAAAATTGACTATTCTGCAGGCTAGGCTCAAATTGAATGCCTTTGAGGTAGAGGTGTGAACAGAAACCATTTTCCTTATGATTACTAGGCAAAAAAATCATTAAACGCTCATTGAAAATTTGCTTGATTTTAGAATAAGTATGCTCTGTGATTTTTTTGCTATTTATCAAATGTCATTAGGATGGGAGGGTTTTCTATTATCCACATAGTGATTCTACTGACTTCTAAATCAGTTTGGAGATGAACACAATGTACTTTCTAAGTTATAAACTATGCTTCTCTTTGTGTCCAGACATTTGCAGACATTTATTCAAACTGGTAGAGTGCATAATACACAATATTTTAGGTAGGTATAATTTGAGGCTTTTTACCTGATCCTGTAGATCTTTGTCTGTGAAAATAGAGTCTCAATTCAGAATTAATTAGAAAACTACTTTTTGTGATGGTACATGAACACTCATTTTACTTTCCAGAACTCTGGGCCCCAATGTGTCATTCAGGTAGAGGATACATGAAACCACAATAAGGTGAGTGACATTTTTTCATCTTACAACAAATGAAGAAATAAAAACAATTTTTACATGTCTTCTAAACACTCTCTTTCGATAATATTTTATATAATAGGATATTTTATTTACTTTTGTGATGGGGCTTTTTTAAGTAAAATATATGGTTATCCATAGATTCTTACATTCAGTTACCTTCTTAATTGAGCTAATTAACAAAACAAAATACACATTCAAGTGAAACATGGATCTAAACCATTAAGGAATAATTAAAATTATAGATTAGGTTTTCTTTCACTGATCACAAATTATCGTAATGCTTTTGTGGTGCTCATTTCCAGGCTCACTTTTGTGTGTTTATTAAAGCCCGGTATTGTGAGATCACAGGGAGTATCTCATTTTCATTTTCATATCCCCAATCCTAAAGGGGATTAAATTATCCAATTAAGCTGTTAATTAAAAAGACTTCTACAGAATAAACCGCAGGCTGCCAATAGCATTTTCAATTTTCATTGTGCTCTGTTCAAAAGCAATTTTCTCAATTCCAAAGACCTCAAAGTTACCGCCTTGGTTTTCCTTTTAAGCATAACTGGTAATGTTAGCTAAGAGCCCAATTCCTTTCTTGTTATTTCTGGACATACAGCTGAATTGCATGATCCAACCCACCCACTGGGTTTGTCCATATGACTAAATTCTCACCAATGGAATAGAAATGGAAGTAAGGTAGACCATTTTGGACCACCCCAAATCAACCCATTGTCTTCCATGGCCATTTCTCTTCTATCAGCTTCTTGTGGTCATCATGTATTGAGTCATGCTTGAAATTTGAAAATGATGCAATCACAATATGGAAAGAACCTGGTGGGGAGACATTCATTGCTCATAAATACCCATTACATATGAAATGAAAACAAAGCAGCAAAATTAAATTCAGTCGGGCCACTGAGATTGTCTGTCTCTTTAGCTAGTGTGACCTTAATTATGAAAGAAAGCAAACAAAACTTGAGGGACATGTAAATGCATTTACCCTAACTGGATGGTTTAGCCTCCTTCAGAGTTCCCACCAGGTCCACTTAATATGTATATGAAAAATCTAAGAAAACTCAATTCCTCCTGGGTCTCTGAAAATCTGACTTACTTAGATCTGTAGATCACGGTAAGGGAGATTCTGTACCCCTCCAAAGTCTGTCCCTTTCTGTCCATATTCCACATATCACTCTGGGATAAACTCTGTCATTTATAGGAATGTTTGCTTCTAACCACCATGTTATAATTTTGTCAATATTTTTATTTATTCTTTGACAATCTCATACATGCATAAAATGCATTTTGATCATACTTGCACCCTTTTCACTCCCCCTGATAATCCCCAGAACACCTCTCTCCCGTTTTCATGTCTTCTTTTAAAAAAATTGATTAAGAGGGTGGGAGGGAGTGGGATACATTGATGAAGATGAAGTGGGATGAGAAGGAGGGGGAAAGGAGGGAGGCAGGGATAAGTGTACTCAGTATGCTTGTCAAACTAGGAAAAAATAAAAAATTATTAAAAACTGGATTATAATATAAAATATATGAGCAATAAGAGAAAATACTTTAGGATATAAATAGTGGTTATACTTGAACTTCCAGTTCCACATGATATAGCTAAAGAACATGGTTTTTTGTTATTTAAATTTTATTTTATGTACTTTTTTCACATATTTGTTTTAATTTATTCTCATTCTTTAACACTTTCATACAGGAATACAATGCATTTATGTCATTTTCACCCCATATTACTCAATCCCACTTGGCCTCCTCTTCTCATTGCAAACCTTCCATCTAACCATTCTTTCTCCTACTTTCACATTTGTGTTTATATATGTGTGCGTGTCCCTGAATTTCATCTGGGTTGCCTGTACTTACATGTGCTTGAGCACTTTCTGGACCATAGATCATATATCAATGATGTACCATTAAGCAAAGTACTTCCCAGTCCAGCATTAACTCTAAATAATCTCTGAGGAGGTATGTGGTACCTTTTGAGATCTTGTCACTTCCACAGTGAAATGTTGACAAAACAAATACTCTTATTGTGCACAAACATTCTTGTTCTGTGGATTAGCTTACAAACTGAGAACTCAGGAACTGGAGTAAATTCCCCCACAATGGGCACCACCATGCTATACTCAGCCCTTAATTATCTACTTAATTATCTACTGTAGCATCACATTTCCATCTCCTGTACATGATGCTATGCCACACTGAACTGGCCTATGACTCTGCAGACTTGTGCTTTTCTAGATCTTAAAATATATCATCTTCTAGACATTCCAAGGCTACTGCACCCATGAACTCATACAGCCATGTTTATTTCCACATGACCTAGGCAAGATTTATCCTGTAGATTCTTCGCCATAGAAAGGGGAAGAGCTCATGAGGTATCACCCCTCCCTCAGGGACTATTGGAATTGAATGCTGGATGTGATTTGGGCAGCTACTTTGCTCAGTGGTAAACCTTCTGATATATCATACATTATTCTGACAGGTACCTAAGAACATGTTAATCCAGGCAACTGTGAAAAACAGTGGGACACATACACAAAGATGAAAGGAGGAGGGAAACTCGTTGAAAACAGATCTTTTCAATGGTAGAAGGAGAGGGGAAGGGATCAAGAAGCATGTGGTAAAAATGACTTTAATTCATTATATACATGTATGAAACTCAAAAAATGAAATAGGTAAAAAATAAAAAATCTCAAAACTCAAGTATTGATAAGTGACAGAAATGTTTTCATTCACACAGTAAAAACATTTTTAATATTTATACATTCTAAAATAATTAAAGTATTTAAATTACCAATTTATGATTATTAGAAAAAAACTACTAATTTAATAAGAAAATACATTTAAGTTATAATTATATTACTAACAGCACTGCTATTACCGCTTTTATTCACCTAATGTGTGATAGAGACTATATCACACATTTGTTCAAATTATTTTGTTAGTTTTTCCTGCCAAATGTACTTTTGTATCAGAGTTTTCAATCTTACCTACTCTTGCAATGAATAATGCATTTCTCAAAAAAAGAGAGAGAAGAAGAAGAAAAGGAGGGGGAGGATGAGGAGAAAAAAGAAGAGAAGGAAGAATAGGAAGAGGAAGGAGGAAAACAGTGTCAGGAATGCATTTGAAAATAATCAGTGGGAGACTTTACTTGACTTCCAGCCCAAGTCCAAGAAGCTATGTTGAGAAGTTAGTATGTATTATATGGCATGCTTATGGATTTGTTGGAACCAATGCAAAGTGGTCATACTTTCAAAGTCCTATACCACACAACCCTTGTCTCTGTGTCACCAAGAAATTCAGTTATGTGAAAATGCTTTAGACAAAGAAGCTCTAGTAGCATGAGGATTGCTATTCTAGAGAGCCATGGTCACTTAGAAACAAAAATCCACAAAAGGTGAGTTAGTATTACCAGTCAAAGTATTTGCTAGGATCTTTGCAGTGGGTACACTGACAATATCCATCAGAGAATAGTTGAATAACTCTTTCCCTGCATCCCCAACTGCCCCCTGGTGTGCTTTTATATCATCAGACACCACTCAGTAGTATAACTATAAGCATTTGCAAATCAATCTCATGTTAGACAGTTTGCTGAAGTCAAACACTGTATATTATCCACCTAAATATGACTCGTTTGGTTATTTCATAATGAATGCTTGGTTACTGTGTGCTGAATGAATGACTGGAAATTCACTGGATTATTAAAGAATAAAGGCAGCCTACAGAAATTAATTGCTTTGACAGTGACTCTAATGTTCATTGTCTCTTTTGTGAGACCGGTCCTATCATAGTAGACAATTTCCTCAGAGGCATCTCCTCAGTAGGAATATCATTGCAAAGGAAATAAACTATATCTGGTGACTTACATTGTAGAAGAAAATAGAAAGACCACCTTGCAAATCTCTCTGTGTATGGACAAAGTCCTACTCTCCTAAACTACGAAAACTAATTTACTATAGACTTTTACACACATTTTTGCAAATATTGTTTAAAACCAACCTGAACATCAATAGATATAATAGATTTCGGGGCTGGAGAGGTGGCTCAGGAGTTAAGCCTCTGCCTTGCAGATGGAAGGTCCTGAGTTCGGATCCTAGACCCCACGTATAGACACCGGGTGGAAGCGGGGGTGGCCTGCGTTTCTGGTCCTGGTAGGGCAGAGCCTGTGAATCCCAGGGCAGAGTAAACAAGGAGATGGAGGCGTCCATGGTGGTTCCCGAATTCGCCCGTGGTTCTACACACACATAAACATACACATACACGCACACACACACAATTGAATAAATAATAAAAAAATTAAAAAAAACTTGTAAAAAATAGATGCAATAGATTTCAATCGTTTGTAAAAAGGAGAAAAACAGAAACCCTTCAATCAACTTTTATTGTCCTTAAAATGATTGTTCCCATTGTTTCACAAGGGAACAAAACACAGACGATTCTCATAGTGACCATTTAGATTTAAAGAATTCAAAAGAAATCATCCTTCAGACCAGTGGGGCACTGATGCTGATAGTAAGAAAAGGCTATTGTATGAAACAATCATGTATTCTTCCACAGTTTAAGGTGCAATGGAGGCATTGTGTTAAGATATCAAAGGAGGCTATCAAATGCTAAGTGATTCTGAAAATTTTCTAGTTGAATAAATGTATTAGGAAAGAGGGTAATCTACAGGATGAAGGTTAATCCAACGGGCAATATCCCAAAGTACAATGACTGTCATTTTTGACGCTGAGATATTTGACAAGTGATTTTAAGCCTCTCCATTTCTGGTATGGGCACAACCTGTCTGGCAAGTCATCATTCCTAGTTTCTTCTTAGTGATGCTCCTGGGCTAAATAAGATCAAATTTATGTGCTGTGCTTTAAGCTCCATTGAGGGAAGGCACTAAATAATACTTCAGGATAATTTAGGAATCCTGAGTTTGCATTCATCATGTCTTCAGCCATCTCATAAAAGGAAAAAAAATGGAACTAGAAGGCCAATGCTGAGCACTTGATGACAAGCTCAGCAAACTTTCAGCAATGGTGATAAGGCCAAAAACCACTTTAAATACACAGAACCCTTGACTAACTCAGGGGAATTTCACAAATAAAACCTCTTTTTAATGTCCAGATAATAGTTCACTGGCAGAACAGCTGGTATGTGAGTCAGAAGAGTATATTATTGTGGCCATAGTCTGAGCTCCAATATCTAATTTCCTTCTAATGTACCATAATTATTTTTGCAAAAACTTTGTGGCTGTCCTCCAGTATATATGTTTAGCAAGAACTACCAAACTCCTGTCTTGTCTTCAAAATTATATCCTTAGGCTATGTTCTCCCTGCTTTTATTCTATCTTTTTTGGTTGTGTCTGATCTTCCCTATACCTGTACTCGTCTGTGTCTGTTTCTTTAAGCGATCTGTTTCACCAAGAAAGACAAGACTAATTTGAAGGGCTAAGCTGAAACATACAGCATCTAATCCTTAGAAGGATTTTAGTAGTTTCCAGGAGTGTTTCATGTTGCTACATCCTATAGAGGACTTTCAACAGAACTAAGTTACTTGAAGTTATTCAGCACAAGGTAGTCCTGCCATGTAGAAACTGTGAGAGCCCCAAATGATCTCCAACCAGTTATCCTAAACCCAAAAATGACAATATCATTTCCAAAGTCATTGTTCTATACTTTCATCAAACACTTTCTCTGACCTGCAGGAACGTGTTTATTCGAAATATAAGAAAAGAAATCTAGAAGAACACTATTCATATAAGCATGGCAAATGTCAACTACTTATAAGTGCCCAAGTACAAGAATAAAATAAGGATTACCTTACATATCTAAACCAAATCAGAATGCTTACTCCAGAGAAAAGGCACATATATTTCTAACATCTCACATAATACTGCTTGGTTTTAGAAATATAAACCAAGGTCACATTAAACCCTGGTTAAGAGGAGAAAAAGGTAGCTGCCCTTCAGAAGTGTATCCATTCGGAGAGGAGGAAGTCAAGGGGAAAATCACTCTCCTCAGACTAATGCAGGGTAATTGTTTTCCTCGTGATGGTGCCCTTCCATTTTTCTGCCTTCAGAAGTTCCCATGGTTACAAAAGGACATGGCTCATACTTACATTTTTTGAAAAAGGATGACAAGTCACAAGGATACAAAATGACCTCCTGCAGTTTATCTGAATTTGTCATCTTGCTTTTGAGATTTTTCTATTGGCCTGCTTAACCCAGCACCTCATGTACAATGAATAATTTGAGGGGAGTAGGGGAATGCCTAGATTGAAAAACAAGAAATGCCAAATAGCCTGTTTAATGAAACTACAGTTTTACCATATATATATATACATATATATGCACATATATGTATATGTATATACAAACACACATACACTTGAATGCCATTACAATCTGATCCTACATACACACACTAAAAAACAAAGGTGTCCATTAAAAGGAAAATGCTCTAAGGATCAAAAAACAGTACTGCTTTTCAGACTGTTTGTAAAACTTAAAGAATAAAAAGTCATTTCTTTAATTCCATTTTAAACTGAATCAATATATCCAAAATGTCTTCAAACATTATGTATATTTTGAAAAGATATTTCTTTTTAAAAGACGTAACATTAACTGGGCTGAAATGGAAAGTTATTTTACTCCCTCATCATTGTGGTGTTATTCCTTTGTGCTACAGGAAAATGAAAGATACTCATTTCCACTAAGAAAGAAGCAAATTCTTGTCTCAATGTCTGCTCACTTTGGAACCATGAGATGGACAATATAGCAAACAGGAACTGGGCCATGAATGGTATCAACAGATAGATAATCATTGAAGTTGATAGGGACTAGAAAAAATATGCAGATTTCATTTCATACGTTCCCTGTTATATAACAATTTACTTTCTTCTTAATATTCAAGTACCCGTATGCACATGTTCATCACAGAGGGTTGAAATTTTCATGGACTGATCCTTTTAATGGATACATTTTACTTAGGCCCCATGCAAAAATGTAACTTGAAATATACACCTTGGCTATGGCTCTCCCACTAAAAATGGATAATAGAGGATGCCAGCAGACAGCATTTTAATGAAGTAGCCTAGGGATCTGTGTTGGTCTGGCTTTCTGAAGAAACAAATCTGGCTCATTTCTTGTATTCCCTTTTTAAGCCCTATGTCTCTGAACAGATACTGTTTAGATTCAAGCAAGTCATCTACCCAAATAATGAAAATGCATTAAAAATACGAGTCTTCAAGGGAATATAGGCCTAAAGCAGTAGGTGATGAGTGCTTAGTGCCACCATTGCTAGTACTAGTCAGCTTGTTCAGGACAGCAGAAACCAGCATGCTAGCTACCAAAGTCGGCAGGAGTCCAAGCCTCTATTCATTGTAGAATTGGACGGACAGTTAAAAGCTTTCTGGAATTCTTCAAAGTTGCTAATGGCACCATTGACCCTGAAAAAAAAGGATATGGTAAAGTACATGTTATTTAATTCATACCAATCAGCAGGTTCTGGATAAGAGTACACTAACTGCTACAAGGAAATTTTGCATTCTTTTAACATGTTTACAGTGGAGATGACTAAAGCAACCCTAAATCACAAGTAAATTTCCAAACAAATTAGCGTCATAGACACTGAAAAGCCAACATTTCTTCAGTCCCAGGCAAATACTCCTATTATTCTTGAAATTCCTACAAAACTGTATCCTCTATAAGATTTTGTTTTTCTAACTTATTTTTTAAAGAATTGCTCTTGATGCAATGCATAGCTGATGTAATAGGCACAGATCTTAAATGTAAAAAACAAATTTTTCCCATAGATGTCCATGTTACATTCTGATCAAGACAGGATATTTCTAGGATCCTGAAGTTTCTTTCCCTTCCCCTCTTTTACCAATAAAATCTCCAAAAATAATTAATACTGTGATCTCTCACATCATAGTATTGCCTACATTTGAACTTCATATCAATAAAACACACATTATATATGCTTGTGTCTTTGGCTCTGTTCACTTGTATAATGCCTTAGAAATCATCCCTGTTGCTGCACTTTCAGATTTTTAAAATAATCTATCTGAGCTACAAAAATACTTTCTAAATGCCAATTGATGTTAGAGGTTCACATCTACCTAGAATTTGGTTAATTCAACAATCAATTAATGAATAGAATCCAGTTGGTACAGATGAAACATTCTTCATTCGATTTTTGCTCCAGAAGCTAGTGCACTTGCAAGTTCCTGACTGCAGTAAAGGCTGCAGGCTCCTACTTAGTACTTTGATTGTAGCTGCCTTTTGAAGGGGGTATTTCCATTGTGTGATTTTTCTCTGCACTCAAATCCTTACTTGCTGCTGATATCAGTAGCAACTCAGCAAAAAGAAAAGAGAGAGAAAAAGGAAACCACTCCCCCTCATCTATTTCTTACTCAACTGAACATTCAAAGGGTTGACTTGAAGAAATTCAGCGTTTTCAGTCACTGACTATTTCTTCCCTAACAACTTGGTTACCTACAGGCATTTGAATGGACGTAATGGCTTATATCCAACAAACCCTCATAACCTCTTCTGTTTACTGGTGTGTATGGGTAGGGATGCATATTTCATAGTGTGGTTTACCTTAGGCAAGTGTTAAAGATAGAACATGGCTGATAATTAGTAAACACACTCTGTAAATTATCAGTGAAAAATCCAACATTTCAAGCAACTAGTTAGTAAAAGGAAATTCATTTCTGAAACTTATCTGTTGGATAATTAATCTACTGTGTGGTTTCCTCTGCACCATTTGTCAGTGGGAGCACATTTTAGTCCATTAAAAGCTGTCAGCCTTCATGACAGTTTAGCCCAGTGGGGGAGAATTTCCAACACAGTGATTAGATTTTTATGCTAGTGGGTAATTTATAGTCAATTTTTGAAACATTTCTAAGGCAAGGTTTTAGGAATAAGATTTTAAGATATAGAGGAAATTTTAGATGACTTTCTTGCAATATGGTAATGGATTCATTTGAATATTAAAATACCCAGGTATAACATATTCTAAGCAAAGAATATCATAAACTGTTATGACTCCTTAGATTTATCTTTATAATTAACGGTCTTCTGCTACAGATAATTTATTTCAAGCCATCGGTCCTAGCACAGAGAAAGAATTATCAAGGTTAATTTTGTTTTTACATAATATCGTAGAAGTAATTTTTTCACAGGGTAATGCAAGACGCAAAACAAAATAGAATGTGTCCTTGACTAGATATGAATTATAACTGCAAATACCACCTTATATCTTCCTTTTTGTTCAGAAAATGGGCATTTGTCCAAGATTATTGCTTATGTGGGGGAAGGGAGGAAATATCATATACAGGATATTCCTTAACAGGAAACAAGTCAGAACAAGCCGGCTCCGGATTCTTTAAGGCAGAGCAGTACTCACATTACAACCTCTGAGACAGTGAGATTTTATTTTATTTATTTATTTTGCACAGAGTTCTTGCCCCAAAATAGATCGTTGGATTAATTAATGGAATAGTCTAGTTTACTAAGGACCCATGGCACTCAATGACATCCAGAGGTTGCTACCATCAAATAGCAATTATAATTTGCATCTAGAATCTAATAACAAAATTGTGATTTGGATTGCAATGATAGGTCTTATCATGTAATACATAAGAATAGAGGTGCAAAGGGCCCATGAGCAGAAATTTAGGTGACAAGACACTGAGAAGACCAGCTGACTGCTCACAAAGGTGAACATGCTGAGTTTCTGTTTGGCCAGATTTGTTGCCTCCAACATGGAGATTATTATAGAAGCTGCCTATCTTGCAGAACGCTGGGCTTGGGCTCCAGGACGTGGGATTAGGGGAGATGAGGGAGCATAGATCCACATTGCAAAACTGATATCACCCATTTGGTCATTTACCTAAATTGCGGTGGACTGTGAGCACCAATCTGGACTTGTTCTCTTGCAGCTTCTGGTCTATATGAATTGCACCTCACCTAGAAGATAAAGGTATCCCAATAAATATACTTCCATTCCATTTAAACATTTTCTATTTTCTTAACTGTTCCAAATTAAACTGAAAATAAATTTAGAATTAATGGATGACAAACAGTTTTAGTATATCAGATAAAACCTTTATCAGCAGTAACATCTGTTATTACAAGGCATGTAAATACTGCAATTTGAATAAATTAGCCAGGTTTCCAAGCAAATGATTTAAACAAAGAGAATAACATGTGTCAAGGAGTCAACAATTGTAGTCCTCATATTAATTTAATACTTTGAATAGCCTTTATTATATTCATTTCAACCAATAGAACTATTCAGTTTTACAAAATTGACTGGAGTCAGAAGTTATTATTTTGCCTCTGAGTATCTTCTTTCCTCCCCCTAGTCTGTGTTTGGTACAGAGGACACTTTTCTGTTTTCTTTGAAGTTAAATAAGACCATCTAACTTGTTCTACCCAATAAATATGAGGAGTTGTATGTGCTATTTCCTGAGAGAAGCTTTAAAAAGACTAACAAATTTTAACTCTTAGGGATAATGTAAGATATGTTGCATTAAGGAGCAATGCACATTTCCTTATAATTCTTTTATACTTGTTGGGTGACCATGGAAGTACCTGTCAAAATAAAAACTCCAACCCAGTTCCTTGAGTGAGATCTGTAGGCACAGCCCCACTGCTTGAAAATGTTGGGCATGGAAAAAAGAGAACAAGATACATGACTTCATTGTGTTGCTTGTTTCTGCAGTATAACCTGTTTAATCCCGATGTGAAGCAGATCTTGAAACACGATATAATCTTGAAGTATGGAAAGATCTAGAGCATGTGAACATGCAGGAAACATTGCAAATGAAGAGAGAAATAAGAAAATTGAGGTGGAGGATTGGAATAGATGGAACATAATGAGCAATGATGAGTGACTGATATGGCAGTTTTAAAAGTCCTGAACAGCAGGACTAAACAATATTAAACAATATTTAAACACTGCCCTTGAGTAGGGAAATAAAATCCATATTTTTCAAAGTATCTGCCAGCATCATATAGGAAGCAGAAGAAATTAGAAATGAGTTAGATTATTTGTAAGCAATTAATGACTACTAAACAGGTAAAAATGGGAGTGGAAAGAACCAGAAGGCTAAGAATGCCTGAGGAAACAATGTATCATAGAAACCACTGGGATATAGGAAACAATAAAGGTGACAGAGTATTACTGTTTTGATAAAGATAAACCACCAGTCACTGTGCTTCTGAATATGATTTTAAAGATGTTGCAATATGATTTCTTAATTTCCTCAGACAATAGCTAATGTGAATTAGTTGTTCACATTTGATTTTTTTATCTCATTTCATCATAGGTTATTTTCTAATATATTTTTACATTATTTATTGTATTTTATTTATTGTATTGGCTTTGTTCATATGCCATTTAAGAGATTTCTGAAAACCCATTATGGTACTTACTGTTCCCTGGTACTTTCCCAGGAGGTAAAATAATGTGCTCATATAAAAGACTTACTCCAATGTACAAAAGATGTAAAATCTCCTCATTCTATGAATGGGAAAAACAAAAACACTAGAATCATTTTGATTAAAAATAGGTAGGCTCTTTTCCCCTATAGCTCTTCAGTTTATAATAAATTTATAATTGAAAATATTTTAAAATTGTAATTATAAAATAACTGTTTATTTCACTGACAGAATTATTGTCAAATTTATGATCTAGGGTTTGAGCTCTGGGCATATTTGTAAAGGAGTAATGGTTGAATTAAACCCAGAGTAATCCTGTAAAAGACTGTCTAGTTGATAGGGAAGGATCAAACCATGGTGGATGGAACTAGTCCCTAGGTAGGTGAGTAAGATGGAGGGAAATGCTTAAGAAAGCTAGCCTCTTTCTCTACATTTGCCAGACATGCTAGTTTGGCAAGTAAGGGTTGTCTCTCTCAGCCATTATGTGAATATAGTGTGGCCAGTTCCCCTGGCCTCTTGACAATAGTACAAGCTCTCCTAGCAAGCTGGATGAGCAACTGTAATGGGATAATTGTAACTCAAAATAAAGGCCTTTGTTCCTTTATAAGCTGTTTTGTGGTGAATTTATCAGCAACAACGCAGAGTAATTGCCACAGTTATTGTCACTAGGATGAAGATGTAAATAGTAAGAACTGGTAGACCCTTGTACTTGATCCTCTACATCAAAGGTTAGGCAAATTTCTTCTGTAAAGGGACAGATGATAAATAATTTAAGCCTTAGGAGACCATAGGTCCCCGCTTCAATTCTGACATTATAACACAAAACCAATCACAGATGATATGTAGGTAAAAGAATGTGACCATTGCCCCATAAAACAGTATTTAAAGTAATTAATGGACCATATTTGACCCCAGTTTGTCTAAATAGAAAATACAATTTTGCATATGAGCTTATATCTGATACAGCATTGACAAAAAAAGAAGCCTCCTCAATTGAATTCCGTTACTACTAGTTACTCCTATCCTTTTCAAGGCATCCTCATGATCCTTCATGAAGATCCTTTTCAAGCATCTTCAATGTATCTAGCATTTTTTGTTATATTGTGGAAGTATATAAGAAGCATAAGGACCCAGTAGATATACTTTGGAGATAAAATTGAAAGTTTTAAAGAGTTTTAGGTACATTAAGTGTTCAACTGCATAGTATTAAGAGTAACTGCAAAAGGAATTAGAGATTCTAGAAAATAATAAGGACTAGAGTCCTTAGGGAAAAGTTTATCGAAGCTGTAGAAAAGACTAAAGTTGACATGAATCCTGATAGGAGAGTTGGGATAGAATAATTTGAGGGAAAACATAGGAAGATGACCATATCATAAAAGAACACTCAGAAGCACATAGAGACATTGATAAGCATGACATCATGAGATGGAAGGCAGGACAGCTGCCTGATACCATTGGCTTATTTTCATCTGGTGGAGCTCTGGAGAATGAAAGAAGATCAGATGCAGTTGGATTAGTTTGAGAACTGTGAAAGCCAGATGGAGGTGCAATCCTCAAGGTGATAGATATTTACGATCAACTGTAGGTTTCTGGACTATTTTTTCTTTTAGGAATGAAACAAAAATGGAATTTCAGCAGAATACAAATAGTGGTACAAGTTGCTGAAGTCAGGAAAACATAAAGTTGATGGGATAAACAGATTAGAAGATATCAAGGTTTAGTCAATAGACTATGAGATAAGATAATGATGTTAAGATGGCCTAACCTTGCATCTCCCTAAAATAATTATATTAAAACCATTATCCTTATATAACAATATTAACAAGTAGTGCCTTTGGGAAGTCATGAGTGTATAGTCCTCAGGAATATAACTGTTGCCCTTATCACTCACTCACTAGTTATTTTTACCATAGAAGGACAGGAAGTCAGCAGTCTCCAACTTAAAAGAGAGCTCTTACCAGAACCCAACCCAATTGCCACCTTATCTGAAACTTTCCAACTTCCAGAACCACAAAAAAATAACTTACTGTTGTCTGTAAGCCACCTAGTCTGTGGGACTTTGTTACTGCAGCCTGAACTGTCTATAGCAGAGGAGAAGAAGTTGCATCTGAAAAGCATTAAGAAGAATGAAGCAGGGGCTGGACAAACTGCATGTGTAAGGTTCTCTAGTAGGCCTTGCATGAAGTCATGTAAGTCATAAGGACATAACGTCATGAAGAACTGACTTTAAACCTTAATATCCACATCAAAGAGCAGTCAAGGAGATGTACAACCATAATCCCAGTATTGGAAAGGCAGAGACAAGAAGATACTTGGGACTTACTGGCCAGCCAACCTAGCTTAATTGATGGGCCCAAGGCCAATCAGAGACCCTCTCTGAAAATAACAATAACAACAATAATAATATGAATAGCTCCTAAAAAATGACATCCAAATTTGACCTCTGACCTCCACATGCACTTCCACAGGTGTGAACATGGACCTGCAAATATACTTGCACTAACACACTCATATACATGTATATGCATATATATACATGTATACACAAGAACAAAATATGTATCTTGTTTTACATAAATCAAAAAAATGAAGTATTATCAAATAAGAACTAAGATTTCAGGCTTATAACCAGAGAGACACAAAACCTGAAGTCTAGGAGTGTTGACCGACACGGGAGAACTCAAAAGGAAAGTCATTTTATTGATGACTATAGTTGACACTGGATTGATAAATGATAACTGGCTTGTTGTTCACATGTCACCTTTCAGAGATTAAAAAAAAATCTCACAGATAGGTGAGAATCCCTTAAGCAAAGTCAATTGGAAAGACACTTGAGAATAAATGAACTTTCTGAAGAATGAAAGCAAAGATTTGGAATCAAAAGGTACACTGATGACTTTTATCTAGCTTTGAGAATAAGCACTTATCGGCCTACTGTGACACCATGCATTAGAACCTTACCAGTACATCCCAGGCTTCTTTGAAAATGTTACCCACACATTAGTGACATAAACCCCTATAAAAACCAATAACGACAAATTGGCTCTGACCTCATAAACTCGAGAGTTTCAAATTCGTAACTGTCCCCTTCTTAGTGTACATCTTCAGTCTCTGCTCCAGGAAAGCATTAAGTTCATGAAAGAACAGAAAAACTCTTCTTTCCTTTGCTATCTTCCCTCTATATCCTAGTAGTTCCTGTATATTCTCTGACAGTCAAGAGGGCAAACCAGAAGATCCCCTCACACAAGTTAAAGTTAGCTAATGAGGAAAAGTAGAAGCCAAAATGTAGAAAAGGTGAAGCATTTACTCTTTGTGCTGCCGTAAGACAACACTCAAACTCAAGAAATGTAAGGGGAGAAAGGAAGATTAATTTGACTTTCAGCTCCTGAGGTGGGGGATACAACCCATTACAGCAGGAAAGGCATGGCTGGCAGAAGAAGCTGGAGGCAGCTCAAGTCACTGCAAATATTATGATGGAAGCTGAAAGAACAAGCAGATGACTGCATAGAGCAGGGCAAGGCTAACCAACTTCCACACCTCTCCTCTGTGACATGCCTTCCTCCAGCAAGGCTCCACCTCTTGAAGGAGTCCATATCTTCTCAACCATTAACCACAGCTAGGAATGTAAGCACATGAGCCTTTGGGGGAAAGGCAACTCGCGTTCAAACCATGACAGAAGGGAAAGACCAGGAAAGTCAAAGAATATGTTACTAGAAAAAGTTACAAATAGTACTGCATACATTAAGAACCGAAGATATATTGAAGAACTGTCAAGTGAGTTTCATACTTGATTTTTAAAAAATACACTTTTATCTAATTGATCAATTATTTATGACCCATAAAACGTTAAAAAGGTAGAATATATCTTATAAAGAAGCAGCAAGATAAAATTGGGGCTGTGGGGCTGAAGAGATGGCTCAGGGGTTAAGACTTTTGCAAGCAGAAAGACCTGAATTTGGATCAGAGGTCCTACGTAAAAACTCCAGTTGGGAATAGTGGCAGCCTGTACTTTGGGCCCTAGTGGGAGGAATTTGGGAAATTCCAGAGCGAAGCAAAAAGGAGGTAGAAGCAATCCAGGATGATTCCTGAATTTTATCCACAGGGATAAACAGTGCCCTGTGAAACATGCACACACACACACACACACACACAAAGGGACTAAAATGAATGTCTTATCACTAAGGTTTAATTTTCAACCTTTGATTAAAGGCATAAGAATAATAGCCCACATTCCATCTTGGATTCCCTTTCCTCCCTTTACTCACATGAGCATAACTGAGGAAGAAGAGCTGGTTGTTGGTAAATGTGATCCCTGGAAGGAGAGGCTCCTCAACTCCCTGTCTTTTGTCACTTATCCATTTTCTATAGGCCTAGTGGGAGAAACAGAAAAGATGATCCTTTCAATGATGGATGTTTTAGTTTCACTGCCCAAGCAGCTTAGGAGGAAAGGGCTCATTCCAGCTCCCAACTCCCAGATATCGTCCATCATGGCAGGCAAGTCACAGCAGCAGGAGCTGAGGGAATTGGTCATATCACATCCACGATCAAGAATAGAGAACAATTTATCAATGCATGCATGCATGCTTACCAATGCTAGATCATTTCTCCATCTTCGTTCAGTCCAGACCACCCGCCTAGGGATTGGTCCCACTCACAATAGGCTGAGTCTTTGCACATTAATTATGCAACCAAGACAATCCCTCACAGCTTAGAGACCTAAAGAATACCTCTCAGATGGGCCTGGTAACCTGTTCCCTAGGTGGCAGGTTGACAATATATAATAAACATCCTAAGAGTTCCTTTCATTACTCATTCAGGACAAAAAAAATTTAACTAGATACACCAGCTGTGCATAAATCACATGGTATTAAGTTTTCCTTAAAGAAAAAAAATTCTGGAAATGAAATTAAATGAAAAAAGTGAGGAAGGTGCACCTCTCAAAGAATTTTAACCCCATAGTGTCAGGTAGGCTTGATGGTACATACTTGTATGCCCAACATTCTGGAGACCAAAACAGGAGGATTACCATGAATTTGAGCCCAGCCTGGGTTACAGAGTAAAACTCTTGTCTCAAAAAACAAACACCCACAAAAACAAACTAGAAAGAAGGAGCCTAATATTCCCTAAACATCATATTAACTAGGCTAAAGTTTTCAGATGTTAAGTAACTCTTAAAAAGGTGTTCCTTCTATTCTAAAGTGGGACAAACAAATCTAACAACATGTACAATTCCTATAGCAATAAATTTAGAGTCATGATATTAATAACTGTTTAAATTGTCAACTAATAGGAAATACCATCATCCTTTTAAGTAAATGCACCCTTTAAGTAAATGTAATCATGTTACCTTTATGATTTTGCCTAACCACATGAAGGATGGTACAAACACTCTTATGGACTCTAACCTGGCCCAATAAATGAGAAAGACTAGCCTCAGGCTGTAAGTCAGATGTTCAATATTTTAAGAGAAAATTATGAGAAAAGGTAGAAGAAACTGTGCTGAAAGAGAATTCACTTATACTTAGCCTCAAGGACATTTCTATGGCATACTTGGATGATTTTTAGTGTGTTTTCTAAAGCTTATCTTTTATATTTGCAATTCCTAATTATTAGTAGGGTGACTTTATACCCCTCCAAAATTAAAATGGAAAGAAATATAGTTCTATATATCTAACAGTATATACTAGAGACGATGTGGAAATAGAAATGTATCTATAGAGATTCCAGAGTATCCAACTCCTCAACAACATATCTGTGATTTACACTAACATACAGCCATGCAGTTTCATGACTTTCTTTTTAAAGCCACAGCAAATGTAGCAAAGCATACCCTAAAAGCTTCTCGCAGACCTCCATTATCAGCAATATTCTCTCCCAGGGTCCTCTTCCCTTTCACCTAACATAAGGGAAAAACAAAAATACAAAAAATATTCCACAGTCAACTATCATTCAACAAAAGGCATATAAATATTATACCAAGCGAAAGTGTCATATTTTAAAGAACAATTGTATCCAATAAATCAGAAGTGGTCATAACATATTATGGGAAGGCAAACTAACCCTAGCAAGGTGCTGGAATGGAACAATTCTTATCCTATGAAGCTCCACATTGAGCTTCTCACCCACCTCTTTATTATCACCAATTGAGCCAGCTCCAATAAAATGTTAACAATATTCTCAGAAGCTCTAGTTTAATGGGAAAAATTGAAATGTCAATACACAGATGACTTTCTCTGATTAATTCACATAATTTGAGGGTTCTTCTAATTGTGTCTGTGTATCTAAAAATTTGCCATCCACACAGGAACAAGACTACAAGATCAGCCATTATCATTTCACCTTCAGTGATTTCCATGAAAAATTAAAAGGAGGGTTGTTCTCTTGGGAAACAAAAATCAAATCAAAATGGTACAGACTGCAAGGTTGAGGTCTGAAATATGTATGGCACCTAGCCAAGCACAGAAAAGAAATCTTCTCAGTTGTTTCTTAAAACTTAAAGGAGCTAGGATACAAATATTCTAAATCCCTCCATTGCCCAAGTCAAAGTCAGCTGCCATTTGTATAGGTTTGTATAGGTTGCAAGGTTACGATAAGACTTTGTATTTTTCCAATTATATAGTGAAAAACTCCAGAGAAGAACAATATATTGTAGCACATGGAAATTATATGAAGTTCAAATGCCCATATCCACAATTCAACTGTTATTAGAACACAGACAAGCCTATTAACTTACACACTGATTGCATTTGTTTTCTTGCCACAAGTGTAATTTAGTATTTACCAATCAAAAACATTTGCCAACCACCATGTAGTGGTCAGAATAGTGACCTCCAAAGATCTCTAAATGGAAATCCCCAAGACTTAGGAAATGAGTTGTCATAAGACAGCAAAAGGGAATTTTAAGATGTGCTTGACTCAAGGCTCCTCATATTTTGGAACAGTGTAGTAGAGCACATGTGCCCCAGGTTTCATCTCTCTGAACGCTTTGGACATTCTCCTGGATTATTCAGGCAGGCTCCATGTAATTACATGGGTCCTTACTTAAATTTTTTTTAAAAAGAAGTGAAGAGAAGGTTTATAGTGATGTACGAGGCATTGCTGGCTTTGAAAAAAGATGAGGCAATGAACCAAGAAATACAGGTGGCTTCTAAAAATTAGAAAATACAGGAGATATATTCTTCCCTAGTTACTTTAGAAAGGAAGACAATCTTTTGGGAGCTGCCAAGATTTGTGTCACAGTTTTTACATTCAGAATTACATAATAATAAATTTGTGTTGTTTTTAAGTCACTTAGTTTGTAGTGACTTGTCACATCAACAGCAAAAAAAAAAAAAAAAAAAAAAAAAAAGATACAGCCCACTCTAAAATCTCAAGTCTGGATTCATTAGCTGCTGACGTTCTGCACTTTTGTTGCTCCACCTATGATCCTCCACAATCACTGCAAAGAAAGATTCAAGCAGGGAATCTACTCTTACAAATGAAACCTGAAAAGTTAAAGTAAAGTCTGGCCATTTACAGCCATAAAGGAACCCTATATTCTCTCCCTGTGTGTCTCTCTCTTTCTCCCTCTGTCTCTTTCTGTTTCTCTGTCTCTCCCCCAGGTCCAGCCCCTCAGTGGGAATGAGACAGAAGCTGTTCTGTGATGGTTAACTAGATTTATGGAGACAAGCATGCCCTTACTATTGTCGTCCTTGTGATAAAGGAATACATTTGTCAGAATTAAGTTTCACTATCTGACACTTTGAGCAAAACAGATGCTGAAGATACACTGTGTGTATATCACCTAGGTATAAAATGAACTTAATCTAAGAGAAGCAGAGCATGACATTGTAGGAAGATTATAGATGCTGAAGTAACACTGTAGTATGGATATTACCATATTTGAGTGTCAGTTTTTCTTATATGTAGAATATATATGCCTCATATTATGAACACCTCTCAGAATTCCAATTGTTTCAGATAAGAGAGAAGACTCACTTCTACGCTTATAGATAATAACCATCAGAAAACAGTTCATGTCTTATGACAAGAAAAGTATTTTTCTATACACAAATCAATAAATGTAATTCACCATATAAACCAGTCCAAAGTTCAAGACCACATGATACTCTTGATAGATGCAGAAAAAGCTTTTGACAAGATCCAACAGCCTTTATGATCAAAACCCTAGAGAAGGTTGCAATGGAAGGAACCTTTATCAATATAATAAAAGCTGTATACAACAAGCCCACAGCAAGGATTCTACTCAATGGGGGAAAAACATAAAGCATTCCCACTTCGATCAGGAACTAGACAACGCTGTCCACTCTCACTACTTCTATTCAATATTGTACTTGAAGTCTTAGCTGAAGCCATAAGACAAGAAAGGGACATAAAAGGGATTCAAATCGGCAAGGAAGAAGTGAAGCTATCCCTATTTGCAGATGACATGATCTTATACCTGAGGGATCCCCAAAACTCCACCAGGAAGCTCCTGGAACTAATACAGAAGTTCAGCAGGGTGGCAGGATACAAAATAAATGTGCGAAAATCAGAGGCCTTCCTATATGCCCAGAATGAAAGAAGTGAAAAAGCCTTGAGAGAAACAATCCCATTTACTGTAGCCCCTAAAAAAATGAAATACCTTGGTATAAACCTAACCAAGCAAGTAAGAGACCTTTATAATGAAAACTTTAAAACCCTAAAGAAAAAAATTGCAGAAGACACCAGCAGGTGGAAAGACCTCCCATGTTCCTGGATTGGCAGAATTAACATCAAAAAAATGATCATCCTACTAAAGGCAATATACAGATTCAATGCTATTCCAACTAAAATCCCAAAGGAATTCTTTAAAGAAGTTGACCAAATAATCTCAAAATTCATATGGAGGCACAAAACACCCAGGATAGCAAAAACAATCCTGAGTAACAAAAACACAGCTGGAGGTATCACCATACCAAACCTTAGTCTATACTACAAATCCATAGTTATAAAAACAGCCTGGTATTGGCTCCAAAATAGACTCACAGATCAATGGATAAGGGTTGAAGACCCAGATATAAGCCCACACAACTACAGCCATTTGGTCTTTGACAAAGGGGCACAAAGAATCCAATGGAAAAAGAACAGCACCTTCAACAAATGATGCTGGCAAAATTGGATATCCACATGCAGAAGATTAAAACTGGACCCATACTTGTCACCATGTACAAGAATTAATTCCAAATGGATCAAGGACCTTGATTTAAGGCCAGAGACTATAAAAACCATAGTTGAAAGGTTAGGGAACTCCCTCAAGCTGATTGGGCTAGGCCAGCAGTTCTTAAACGGATATCCGATAGCACAGTCACTGCAACCAACACTCAACAGATGGGATCTTGTGAAATTAAAGAGCTTCTGTTCAGATAAAGAGATTATAATTCCAGCACAAAGGCAACCCACAGAATGGGAGAAAATCTTCACTAACCACATATCTGATAGAGCTCTATTATCCAGAGTGCACAAAGAACTTAGAAAACTAAACACCAAGGAAGCAAATGGGCCAATTAAAAAATGGGCCTTGGCATGCACAAGAAAGGACTCTCTGGGAAATGGGGCGGGAGGCACTGGGGGATGTGGAGGGAGGGGTGAGGGGAGGGGGGCGGGGGTTGGGGGGAGGAGGAGGGAAGGAGGGAACTGGTGTACCTATTAAGTTTGTATGAGCTGAAATAATAATAAAAAATGTATTAAAAAAAAAGAATGAAAAAAATGGGCCTTGGGCCACCATCAAGGACTGCAAGTAAGTAATGAGACATCTGGTTAAGTTCAAAGACTTTCCTTACTGATCATTGACAACTGATGAGGTATGATCTTACCAGAAGGGGAGGGCGTATAGTCTGGCAGATAGAAAGTAACCATTTTGCAAATGGGTGATTGACCCCTCTCTCACCGCAGTCTCCTACTCTTATTCCATCTACCTTTGAATATACTCTTATAACAAGACTCTTATTTAACAGTTTTTATCTATAGCCAGGGGATGATATCCAATACCCATCAGGATGGAGCCAAGGGCATTGCAAGAGCAGCAAAACCAAAAAAAAAAATCAACAAACCATAATTCAGAACATCAGAGACTCTATATCGACCACCTGGAACTGGGCCAGCCTAATCTCTCCCCATCCTGAAGCTCAGGGAAATTTGCGGAAGAGGGGGCAGTAAGATTGTAAGAGCACAAGGATGGGAGGAGTAATGATATGCAAGATACTCCACACAAGTTAGGGTTGAAGCAATCATAATAGGACTTTGCATGACCTGCGCTATGTCCAATACATTATTGACCCCACAAAGTCTATCATGGACTAAAGGCACTAGGATCCTTGGAGGTTAGAGATTGACAGTCACGGTAGTGTTCCTAAGCTTAAGGGGAACACAGGAAAGGGTTCAAGGAAATGCCCCTGGGTCTTTGCAACTCATGGGAGAGGAGGACTCAGAGGAGAGTTTGGCATGCACATTAAAGGATGCTCCAGGATTGGGGCGGGGAGGGGGAGAGGCACTGAGGGATGGGGAGGGAGGCTAGAGGGGAGGGGGAACAGGGGGGTTGGGGGGAGGTGGAGGGAGGGAGGGGACCTGTGTACCTGTTAAGTTTGTATCAGCGGAAATAATAATAATAATAATAAGTTAAAAAAAGAAAGGTATGTTCCTATTGTTTTCACAGCCCCAAGGTCTTTAGTTTATTTCCTCCTGGGGTGGAATGCCTGTAAGGATTGTATAAAAAATCAGAAATAGTAGTCTAAGGATGTAGTTCATTTGGTAGAGTGCCTACCTACCATGCATGCTAGAAGCCCTGCTGCATGACTTCAACACCACATAAACCAGGTAGGTTATGCACATGAGAAATCCTAGCACACAAGAGATAGAGACGTAGAATCATGAGTTTAAGGTCACTCTCAGTTACTACATAGAAAATTTAAGGCCAGCCTGGGCTCTGTGACCCTCTGTGTCAAAACCTCCCTCTTACCAAAAAAAGAACCGTAACATTAACTATCTTTTACTGAGAACTTCCTCTATGTCAAACATTATGCTGATGCTTCACATTACTTTAATCATTTCATTCTTATGATAAAGTAATGAATTCAGAAATGTTTATCTATTTCACAAATAAAGACCCAGAGATATTAAATAACTTACCAAGTTCCTAAAACTAGAAATATGTCTTGGTATAGATGAGACTTTAACTTTTCTTTGATAGATAATAATTATGAAATATAATGTGATACTTAGATTAATATATAGCATATATTATAATAATGAAATCAGATTTATGAATATATTTATCACCTTAATCTTTTCTTCATGGTGAGTATATTCTAAATATTTTCTTGTGAGTTATACAATTCATTATTCTTAAATACTACTCACTCTGCTGTACAAAAGAGCATAAGAACTAACTCTTTCTATGTAGCCATTATCCAACATTTCTCCACTTTCCTTCCCTGCTACTGTCTAGCATCTGATGGCCACTGTTGTACTTTCAATTTCTATGTGCTTCTTTGTTACTGTTTCGGACAAAGCTAAGGATGGATATGTTTTCCTTCGTGAATATTTGGTAAGCATTCTACCACTGAGCTAGACTCCCCGTCCAAGATTCTAATTTTTGACCAACATCGTACTCAATGAGAAAACAAAATTTTTCAATAATGATCCTGGAGTCCAGTAGATGGCTCAGTAGGTAAAAGTACTTTCTGCATAAAGCTTAATGACCTTAATTCTATCTCTGGAACTCATGTAAAGGTAGATGGAAAGAACTGATTCACAAAGTTTCCCCTGACCGCCACATGTATGCCATGACATGTAAACTCACAAAACCACATCACATGCACACAATGATAATAAAAAATATTTTTAAATTGTGTTGGGTCAGGGACTGGAGAGATGGCTCAGGGGTTAAAACTCAAGTCTCGCAAGTAGAAGGTCCTGAGTTCAGATCCAAGGTCCCAAGTAAAACTGCCAGGCAGAAACAGCAATGGCCCAGATTTCTGGCTTTGGTGGGCAGAGCCTGAGAAATCCCAATGTGAAGCAAGAAGGAAGTAGAAGAAATCAAGGATGATTCTCGAAGTCACACTTGGTCCTCCACAGGGAGGATACACACACACACACACACACACACACACACACACACATGCACAATAAATTAAAATAATAAAATTGTGTTGGATCAATTGGCTATCATTTAAAAGAAATTGTAAGTGAACTCTCATATTAAACTTCATAGGAAATAAGTTTTACATTCATGAATATTTGGATATAAAATAACCACACAATGGAAATATTCCCAGAAAAAAACTCAGAGACTACATATATAGTCTAGTCATTGTACCCATCCTCATACTCAAGAATAAAAGGGGGAAAAGTAATTTTAAGGCAGAGAAACATCTTTGAATTTATAAAAATGTTTTGATTTTGTGTGTCAAAAAGTGACCACACACAAAATTTTAAAGATTAGTCATATACTTGGGGGAAATGAAATGCAGACACTGTGAATAACAGACAACGTTTTTAATATCTCTATTTTTTTAATATGTTCTCATCAATTGACAGGAAAAATCAAAGCTCAATAAATAAATATTCTTTGATCCATCTCCTGTGGAAATGAGAAATTCTATAGCTTTCTGTTGACATTAGGAATCTGTCCTATACAGGAAAAATAATATGTGCATAAGACAGTGTTTATTGCATAAGAATTTATAAATAAAGAATATACCCCTTGGTAAGAGATTTTTTAATTTTTTTATTATTATTTATTCAATTGTGCATGTATGCATGTGTGTGCATGTGTGTATGTATGTGTGTGTATGTATGTATGTGTGTGTAGAACCATGGACGAATTTGGGAACCACCATGGACGCCTCCACCTCCTCCTTTTTTACTCTGCCCCAGGATTCACAGGCTCCACCCTACCAGAAACGGAAACGCAGGCCGCCCCCGCTTCCGCCCAGCGTCTATACGTGGGGTCTAGGATCCAAACTCAGGACCTTCCGCCTGCAAGGCAGAGGCTTAACCCTTGAGCCACCTCTCCAGCCCCAAGATTTTTTAAATAGGTAACAGTACATTCACACCAAGGACTCTTGGCAGTCACTGGAAACATTTGTTGCATGTGTATATACCTTCACAAGAACACAGAAGAAAAAGTGTATCAAGTTTATTAATATTGACTATAGGCAAGAAAGTAATAATGATAAAAGAGAAAGTGAAGTAGACAGAGATGAAGGCAAACAGGAAAGGAACAAAATTTTACATGCACAAACCATGGATAAAAATTCTTTTTGTATTCAAGAAAAATTGTACATGCATATATTTTAATTACATTTCTTTCATTCAAATTCTATAACTAAGAACTCAAATTAATTTTCAGACCTATTAGGTCAAATAAATGATGTTTTATTTCAATAAATTAAAACTAACAATTCAGATTGATTTTTTAATAAGATAGAATATAGGAATTTAGGCTGCAGTTTACCCTATAAGTCTTTTTACATCAATCTGAATGTTAGAAAAGAAGTTAATTTGTGGTCTGTGATTATCAAACCTAAACATAGGTTAAAAGTACCTGAGAGCTTGTGAAAATACAGAATGAGGGACTATCAGGCTCTACCCTAAAGACTGTTGGGGCTGGGGCTAGCTTCAAGAATTTTAATTCATAACAAGTTCTCCAGGAAGACAGAAGATATTAATCTCAGAAGTAAACTTTAAGAACCAATGGGCTAAAACAAGCTAATGTTCAAATGAGGAAAAAATACAATTATATACTCACATTTAAGCCAGCTTTCTTCCAATAATAGTTGCTATACTGATTAATCATGCACTTTGTTTTTTCCTTAAATTTTTCTTCTGAATCCATAGACCACCAAGGATCCAGGTTTCCATTTTTGTCATATTTTCTACCTAGCAAAAGGAAATTTAAAAGAAGTCTGGATTACTTATAGAAATTAAATTCTTCATCTTTCCTTTCTTTCACTTAGGAGTACTTTTAAAACCAGCCACAACAGCATGGAATTCTCTTCCAGACAGCAGCTCCCATATCCTCTCTTCTCACAGGTTAATCATATAAAGCAGTGGAAAGTAGCAAAAGAATTAAGGAAGTACTATCCTTCTAAAGAAGAAAGGGAGTTTTGAAATGAGAATCATCAATTTGACACATGTACCAATCTTATCCAATCTTGCATCCCTTTTTTTTACTTCATATGACCTGAAATGTTCTCTGGATCATGAAATTAAATTCCTTCATTCAAAAACCTAGTGGAGGGAACTAAAATGCCACTACCAGTGAAATTCCAAACAATCCATAGCAATAGCCCCAGTGAGTCATCATACCACAGGATCAGAGAATCTGACTCAGTCCTATAGCAACCTGCTTACTCTAAGTTGCCAGGAGCCAAGAGACTCATAAACCTGTTATGAATCATTCCACAGTCATCAGCATGGATAGAAAATCCATCTGTCCTGCTAGGACAAGGTAGGTTGCTTTAAAAAAAAAAGAACTTGAAACAGGAATGGAAAGCTTTGAAACATAATTGGGGAAAAAAGATTAGTTATACATGAATTCTTGCTGCATGAACCTTCGTTCTTCATTTGCTCTACATCCCTCAAAATAACAATTTGGGTGCATCTCTTCTATTTTTCAAGGTTACTATTAGAATCAGAGACATGTTTTGAATTCAATTACATAGAGAATTTATAAGAAAATCCCCATACAAGACTCCCTTAAGAAAGGGAATTATACGAAATTGCTTATGAGGAAAGTACTACACAAAGGCATTCATTGGAAAAATAAAATGTTCTTTGGGCAAAGCTACGTGCTACTACACCATTCCCTGAAGATATTGTAAAGTCACTGTTCTTTAACCACAAACACAGTGATAATTAGTTATTGGGCTTATAGTCATACATTGTTCTAAGTGTTGGTTACAAATTGAAATCAACACCATTAGATTCTGTGGTTTAAGGGGGACTCCAGAAGACTGCTAGAAGTTTCTAAGGGAGAAATAGACATGTACTTAAATTTCCTTGAAAGAAAGATGTAGAACTGATTGAGCACTACTTGTTTCCGTTGCTTAGTTAAGATTCTCCTCCCAAATAAACCAAATACTCAAAGGCAGAAAGTCTAGCTCTAGGAACACAGGTGATTACAAAGCAGCTAAATGTAAGCATGGAGAAGGAGAAAAGAGAATGAGGTGCATGACAGAAAAGCAAGGAGTTTCATGCAGGAAGGATTGAGGGGATGCAAGAAGAATTGTCCAGAAATAGAAAAGGCCAACTGATTTTTACCCCAGGGTGAAAATCCAGTGAAGGACATTGGAGACATTACAGTTTCCCAGGAAAGAGGTCCACCTTTTTCCCTTTTAGGTAACATTACCTTCAGAGAGCTGGATTCTTTGAAATTGCCTAGAAATCATTGTTTTATGTGGACATTATTTCCGACATTTTATTTGTATGATTATACATTTCCAATAATGCTCCTAAAGTGAAGCGATTAAAAATGAAGACTCTCCAGCCTCTTTTTTTAATAGATGTGCTTACACCCATAGACAACTGTGGTGCTCAGCCTTGATCATCAATGCTTACTGCAGTGAGCAATGGTTAATGCAGAGACTCATAGTTGGGCAAAAGGCTGAAAATAAGTGACTGCTCAGCTCTAGAAGAGACACACCTATATCACCCTCTCCAAGGCCCAGGGAAATCACAGAAGACAAGCCAGAAAAACTGTGAGGGTCAAAGAATGGGAAGGCATGTTGTGAACACTGCCATCCAGATACAACATGGCTATGGTTACCTGCACAAGATCTCCCCCAAAAAGAGAAGACATGGGGGTGGGGATGATGACTGTGAATAAAGGGGCCAGCAGAAGTGGCAGAGGGAAGGAGGGGAATATGTTCACAATGCATTGTCTGTATTCATGAAATTGTCAGAGATAAAATTTTTAAGAGAAAAAATAAAAATGAGGACTCTCAAAGGTGATCATGGTTTAGTTTAGGCTATTACCTTGCTTTTCGTTTTGCTTAAATACCATTAGGACACATAGCATATTCTATATTATAGGCTATTAAGAAAGCATAGCTGTTTAAAAATATAAATAATTGTATAGTTCTCAATGTATGCCAATATCAAGAAAAACAGAAACGAACCATTACATAATCCTTGAAATTACATAAAAGAACCAGTTATTCAAATACCTGAGACCTAACCTCTTAGTGCATCATCTGCAATCATTTTGGGGCAGAGCTCAATCTCCAGGGAAAAAATATCTTAAAATAGTATTGGAGGGGAGACAAAAACAAAGAGGGAAATCTACAGTACAATTCCTACAACTACTGTCACAGCTTTTGCAATCCTAATCTAAATACAAAAGCAATTTTATGGGAATTATAGTTTTTTTTCTACCCCAATAACCAACTTGAATTATTATTTATCTACTGCAAGCTATTACAGCAAGATACAGGAAAAGGTTTTCAATCAACAATCATATGGATTTGGATAATTTTCAATCTATGATGATGACACTATGAAAGAAAAACAACACCAATACAATAAACACAATTGCAAAGCAGCAGTTTATAAAATGAACTAGTACTTACCATTATTATCAAATCCATGTGTAAATTCATGTCCCACAATTACTCCTATAGCACCATAACTCAGAGATCTATGTCATAAACACACAATTTGAAGAAAATTACTAGCATGACTCTCAAGGCACAATCTTTTAATTTTTCAGTGACAATCCAAGATTATCTATTTTCTGATAACTGTAGCAATAAAAATACTAATACCCATACCAAACAATACATATAGTGCATTGTTCATACTATAAAACAAATGATCTAAACATAACTTTCTAATGAAAGAAATTAAAAGTTCTAATAGTGTCATTGTAATGAACCTTAGTGTCACAAAATGTGAAATAAGGGATGTAAGAGAGATGATTGCTGAAGCCCCTTCCAGCCCTAGGACATCTATGCTTCTGAATCTGTTCTAGTGGTATTTTGTATTTATGAACATCTAAAATATGGTTGAAAAGTTCCTGTCAGTAAATACACGATTTATTTTTTTTATCTGAAAACTTGCTGAAAAGTCCCTATAATCTTAGAAGTTAAATTGTTTTCCAAATGTGGTCATAAAAAAGAATAGAGCAGAGATTAGAAGGGATCATTCTGTTTTCAAAGGCAGTCACATCGCTCTGTTGCTGTGGCAGACAAGCTGACAACTGAACAGCAAAGACTGTGAAGCTTTCATCAGATTCGGGAGAAGTGTTATATTATTTCTCTTCACCTCTGAAGAAGCATGTGGTAGATTATCTACAATAATGGCCAGCAACAATTCCACCTACTGTGAGTGTATCCATCCCCTTCACCTATCAAAATGTGATGTCTTTCCTTGCCCTTGAAGTTGAACTGGCCTTGAGACTTATGACCCACAGAATGTAGTAGAAGGGCCAGCTATGACTTTGAGTGCTAGACCTTTAGAGATTTTGGTAGCTTTTATTGTCAGCGCTTCTGAAAGTTCATAACAAGGTAAAGAAATCAGCCTACTCAGTTAGAATGGAATTGGCATGCAAGCAAGGGAGATACTCTGGAAGCTTAGAGACTCTGAAGGATGTGAGAAAGAGACCCTCCAGAGCTCCACCAGCCAGAGAAGCATTAGAGAGTGAAGACTTCTCAGATGCTCCAGCCCAGTGCAGCTACCTAGTGCAGCTGCCCTGGCCAGAACCACAAACAAAAGAGACAAGGTGTCTCAGCTTAGACCACACCAAATTGTAGAATCAGGCCAGTAAAGGGCTGTTTCCTAGTGCTTTGCTTTGCGGCATAAATAACTAAAACAAGCATAAACCTGGGAGTTTTTGGGTTTTTTTGCTCTCCTCTAATTTCCATGAAGGCCAAACCCCCACCTACTTGTTCACCACTAAATTCTCTGCTCCCAGTACACAGTAACAAAACTAACAATGATTTAACTCATGATTGATAGGCTTTACCATTTTATGCAAGGGGCAGACATATATGTAAGTCATTTAAGTCACTGAACCAGTAGATGAGAATTATAGACAATTTAGTGTTTTTATTGTGAGGATTCTTTGTAAGATTTGTAGTTACACTAAAAATATTTCACAATCGGTTCCTGACATACAACATCAAAGTCACCCAGCAAACAGACAGGAACTATAACTGGAAAGAACAGGAATTTTTGAAGCAACATGTTATTACAGGACATAATGATCCTTAACATGCTAATTGTTTGTCTCAACTATACCCAAGGAAGTGCTGAAAGACTTAATTTTTCCCCTTGGTGGCAATTCTTTCCTTTGTTATTTCTTTCCTGCAAAGTAATTTGCATTTGAAAAAATGTTTCCTACTGTTTTTCCATCATTGCAAACCTTCATTAAAGAAGTAAGAGTAAAATTATGCACTTCAATCATAGAGCTATCATAGCCACATGGGACAAACTTGTAATCTTACATAGTGCTAATTTTTGCAGTAGTTGCTATTATTGTGCAGCCTGCAACGTTTTGGTTTTTCCCAGATTTCTCAGCCCTGAGAAGGAAGCACTCAGTCCTCCATGCCCCTCAGCCTTGCTGTTGACTGGATGAACTGAAAGCCTGGGCCATAGAAGCCTGGAGAAACTGCTTGCAACAGATGTCCCTGAAGAGGGACTCCAACAACTGTCTTATTTGTAAAAGGTAAATAGAGAATTCAAAAAACGATGTAAGCATTCAAAGTTTCAATTCTCCACTGCACAATCACAATCTTTAGATAAGAAACAAAGAGAACCTAATTTTATATGAACAGACTTCTCAAAACGTTTTGCAATATGACATTCACAGGCCCCATTTCTATGGATGGACATACCATGAAAACATCAGTTCATATCCCTTTTAAACTGCAATTGGTTGGCCAGAAACTGAAAGTCTTCTTAGCACTGAAGATACAATCTTTTCCAAAGAGGAAAACAACAATTTGATTACCTTTTCTTTTTTTTTGTATTTTATTTTTTTATTTGATAGAGGGAGTGGGGCAAGCACATTCATGCCCTGATACAAGGGGTATAGGTCAGAGGCCTAGTTTCAAAAGTCAGTTTTATCCTTCTGATATATGGGTTCCTAGGGATTAAACTCAAATCATCAGGTTTACTAGCTGGTGTCTTATCTGTTGAGCTATCTCTTTGGCTCCTGCCTCTTCATTCTCCCTTTGGTTTTTAGCAACTAGTGGTTTTAATCCACAGGATATTCTGTTAATAACCAGATAATTACATTGTCTCTAGGCTCCCCAGGATATCTGCTGTATCTGCTGTTATCAAGTAAGGGCTATGCTATTTCTTTTTTATTATTATTATTATTTTAATTTATTTTTTTCACTCATACAAATTTAATAGATACCTCATTCCCCTCCCTCCCTCCACCCCTCCCTGGATCCCCTTGCTCCCTTCTCCTTTTCCCCTTCCTTTCCCCCCTCCCTCCCTTTCTCCCAGTGCCCCCCCCCATATTCCTGGAGCATCCTTTAGTGTGTATGTCAAACTTCCCTCTGGGTCCTCCTCTCTGATGAGGTGTAAGGACTCAGTAGCATTAGGGCTATGCTATCTCTGAATCACAATCACCATAAAAAGCAGAGTTGGAAGTGGCTGAGAAATCATGAATCAACTTTCTACAAGAGGTGCAAGTCCTTGTACAGGAGCCTGTGAAAGCCTGGTGGTACACAGCTGTAATCCCAGCTACACGAGAATTTGAAGCTATAAAGTTTGAGGCTAGTCTGGACAATTTAACAACACCCTATCTCAAAAACATTTCTTAAGCTCAGGGCACAGCATAGTTGCACACACTTGTAATCCTGGCACTGCTTACAACAGACTGGTCAGGAGTTTGAGACCAGCTACATGGGCTATTTCAAAAAGTTGACAACCAACTAAACAATAAAACAGCATTCAAATATAGTAAGGCATCCGCTTAGATATTCCAATGACCAGGAATTCATGCCCCTTAGATTGCCTATTACCTTCTCAAGTAGCTCTAAATAAAAGAGATCCTTCAAATTTGGATCTAACATTTCTTGACTGAGTTTTCAATTTATTGAGCCAGTATAGTTACTAACTGAACACCTACTGCCATTGCTAACAAAATACAAAAGTACAGAATACAAAAAAAAAGAGGAGCATGTCTATAATCCCAACCTTCTGAAGGTAGGGTTTTAAGTGAGCCTCAATATGTAGTGGCCTCAAGGCCTATCAGGGCTACATGAGACTCTATCACAAAATAATAACAAAAATTATGAAAACCTCACCTGAAAATGTTGCCAAGTTCTTTTAATTTTTATTTTTCAAGTATAAACTAGAGAAGAGCATTATCCAAAACAAAGGGAAAGAATTTTGGAACCTTTGAGTTAAACATTTAAATGTGTTTTTTTCTTACACAACTTGGAAAATAATTATTGTGAGATTTCCCCAAAGCAGAGGAAAGAAAGGATGACTACTATGTCATGAAACACACATTTTGGATCAAGCAGTCTTAGGTCATTTATAGTCCTAATTTTTACTTTTGGAAATAATTTGGCTTATTTCTGTTCACATAATTAAAATAAAAAATCATGCACAAACTAGGCTCACCAGTGTGAGCAAAAATGATACCTATTTCTTTAGTTCTGGTAGTTGCCTAAGGACATGCACATGAAAGGATGCTCCAGGGATGGGAGGGGGAGGCACTGGAGGATGGGGAGGGAAGGGAGTGGGGAGGGGGCACAGAGGGATGGGGGTTAGAGGGGGGGGGACCGGTGTACCTGTTAAGTTTGTATGAGTGGAAATAAAAAAAAAAAGAAAGATCCTCTGGGGTCAAGAACTCTGCTGTAGAAATTAAATGGTGAGAAGATCCAGGCCTGCCCAAGTGTTGGGGAGAGTGTTTCCAAGTACAGTTATCAAGTACAGAATACACAAGGGTGCAATGGTAGATAAAGGGTTTGCAAAAATAGATATTATGCAATCCCTGCCTCTAAGAGCTCATTTTCATACGTCCATAAATAATTGTAAAGTTTTAATGTAAGAGACTCTGGGTATTTTATGACCTCTTGATATGACTAATTGTTTAAACAATTATCTGATAGTTTTATGTGTTTTGCTTACAGTGTACCAGGTCTTCTTTTCATCTATTTTATGTACTTACACCATTCCTGTTAAGCAAGTATTGCTATTATATTATTATTATTTACTAGATAATAAAGCCAAAGCACAGTGTAGAGAATTTTCCCCCCCCCAAAAAAAAAAAAAAAAAAAGAAAAGAAAGAAACTAGTTGCCTAAGGAGTTATTCCAGTCATTGGAGAATTCTTGGTCAAGGCTGGGCACTGTCAAGAAGTCAATACCCCTGGTAGCAACACTAAAATCATTGATGGAATGGGAGCTAGGATATGAATACCCCAGCTCCTTTACCCTTGAAGAATGCTCTACAGTTCTGCACCCAAATAGAACTATGCTTGCTCATGATGACAATTGACTTTGTAGCATACCAGTAGTGAGTACAATAATGGCTTTCCCCCAAAATCTTTACACTATTTTTGGAAACTGTGAATATGCGTGGAAGAGGAGCATTAACAATGCAGATAGAATTGAAAGTTTCTAATCAGATGACCTTAAAATTGAGATTATCCTGGATTATCTGAGTAGGCCCAATGTAAACTCACATATCCTTAAAAGAAGAATCAAAACCATCATATTTAAACATAGGTGTCAAACTGATGATTGGGGGTTTGAGCTCTGAACACATTTGTAGAGAATTGGTAGAGCAAACTTGCAGGAGAATGTTTAATAGATAGGGAAGACCAAGCCCATGTTGGGTGAGACTAGTCCCTGGGCAGATGAATAAAATGGAGGGAGCTGTTTGAGAAAGGGGGGCATCCTCAGGTATACTTGGCCAGACATGCTGGTCTGGCAAGTAAGGATAATCCATCTCTCAGCCATTATATGAAAATAGTGTGGCCAGTTCCCTTGACCCTTTAGTGATGGTAATGGTCTCCTACTATGTGGACTAAGAACTGTAACCAGACTATCATAAGAGAATAAACCCCTTGTTCCTTTAAACCATTTGGTGGGATTTTATCAGAAACCATGCAGAGTAACTGCTACAAAAACATAAAATTCAGAAGGAAATATGAACTTTGAAGTTTTGAAGAGAGTTTTGAAGAGGGACAAAGAAGACTGTGAATCAAGGATGAAAATGGAGCAAGACGACCATGGGTAATGTGGGCCCCCTCTAAAAACTAGACAAGATGAGGAATAACTAGAGCTTCCAAAAAGAGCATGCAGCTTTGCTGACATCTTAATTTTATCCCAGTGAGAGCTAGATCAAACTACACCAAGATAAGCTAGAAAATTTATGCAGTTTAGGTGGTAATTCATTGTGTCATCCATAGAAGACTTATAGGTCACAATATATTCCTCCCTGCCTCACTTTCCACATTCACCTGCTAGAATTTTCTGGTAACACATTCTAAAAGAACTACTTGCACTTGGATCCTTATCACAGAGCAACTTTTAAGAAGTCCAAATCAAAACTGAGACTATTTTCCTCATATATATATATACATATATATACATATATATACATATATATACATATATATACATATATTTTTAATCTATATGATCATTGGGAAGTTATCATATATCCAAACTAAAACACTTGACTCCTAAAGTCAGACTAAAATTTCCATGCATTAAAATAGAGAGGCATATAAACCACACAGAGGCATATAAGAAAAAAATGATGGTATAAATATTATGCAAATATTATGAGAATCTCCACTATATAAGAAATTCTGAATTACATTAGTCTATATTCTATTGCTGTCCAAACAGTTGGTTCCCTAGGTCCAGACATTTTTGATTTTGACCTATCATATAGTTTATACAGGTTGTATTATTAGGAACACATTTGCCATCTCATCTTCTGAAAAAGTTCAACATTTTCTCTTGTCTATTTGGGTCCAAACTCCTTGCCTGGCATTCAGTGTCTCTGATATCAAGCCAAAATCTTCTTTTCCCCTACTTCTCTCCATGTACCATTTGGCAAAGCAAGCTATACTCTTCCATTCCGTAAACAAGTTTCTTTCTTTTTTCTCATGCTATTTCTTTACACAGAAAGGTTTTAGACTATTTCCATCTATTCAGATCTCAACAATCTTTCAAGAGATTTAACACATAAAGAAAAAAATCCCTATGAATAAAATTGGCTTTCCCAGACACTTATATACTTGGTTAATAGGCATCAGAAAGTGAAGACCTAAAATTCTCTTTCTGCTGAATAACTATTGACTTTGAACTGAATCTTTGGCTGTGTATTCTGTCATTTGCCCAAGTGACATTTTCATCCTTGCTAATTTGTCTAAAGTTGGTTACAAATTTACTCACCGGGGATATTCTGTTCCCCAAAAGAAAGGCTTCTGGAGTTCACCTGCTGGAAATCCTGGGAGAAAAACAAAGAAACAAAAAAATATTAAGGGATATAGAGAAGCTGACCCAATAATGACTCTCTGTCTACACCCTCCTCTAACTACACCCTGAAGCTTCTAGATGCCCATCCTAAATACATTTCTTATGGAACCAGGAGGCCTATAGGAGAAACGATGTGAAGATGACATCATTTGAGTTTGAAATAACTATAAGGAATCATTTGAAGGACACAGTTTGCAAAGACACTATTGGCAGCTGTGAACAGGGTTCCTTCAATAAGGTATGCACACAAAGATGTTGGCTATTCAGCTAGTTCCCTTGATCACAAAAGTCCCAATCTGCTGTGTACACTCTGATATGGCCACACATGCTAAGCGTGCAGAAGGGTTATACATTTGGTACAGTAACTCTACTGTCACTGTCTTGACACAGTAAATGAAACTTAGAACTCATGCTTTATATGCAGGATCTAAGGAGGCAATGAAGTGTGTGTGAAAAGCAAAGATGCACAAGATAAACATACCAGCTGTTCCTAAGTTCCCTGCGGTTACTTTTCCCACCCAGCACTACTGATGTCCCAGGAACATAGGATTCACAATGGATTCACATATGGCAGAGCCCAGCAAGACAAAGCCTGACTATCACATAAACATGCTTAACTGAACTGAGAGAGTTGGGGCTGGTAGAGTCCCAAGAGGCTACATGATTCCTGAGAACTGGAATATATTTAGACCACTAAAAGAAGGTAACAGTATTCTAAGAAACAGAATGATCAAAGTCATCTGTTTTCTCATCTTTTCTTTCTCTGGGTACTTCTTGTCTTGTCTTGTCCAACCTCTCACACTCAATTTCATAACAGAAAGAAGGAAACGGAAAAAAGGAATCTCCCTTTCAGTCTTTCCTTGCTCATCACTAAACTAAAGATGGAAAATGTTGATAGTTGGCACAAGTATTATGAGGTAAAAGATGAAGAGGTAGAGAGCTTGAATAACAAGTATGATGCCCCAGATTGAATGCCCAAAACCTCTACCATTACTAAAGAAAACAGTAAAAATGGTAGGAAGAGAGTTGGATAGATAGATCAGGGGTTATGCCTTTGCCTCACATGCAGAAGGACCTGATTTCCAGTTTCAGATCCCACATAAAAACACTTGGTGGAAATAGCAGTGCACTACACTTCTGTCCCTGGAAGGTAGAACACTGAGAAACTCCAGAGTAAAGAAAATAGTAGGGAGAGCAATTCAGGATGATTACTGAAGTCACCCTTGAGCCTCCTCAGGAATACACAGTACCCTCTGATACACATGTACACACACACACACACACACACACACACACACACACACACACACATACACATGCACACACACAAACATGTATCCACACAAAGAATAATTAAAAATTTTGAAAAATGGTAGTAATATGAAAAGTATTAGAAAAATCAGTGAATTAGTTCTATGTAGCATTCTACTTTGTGATAAAAAAATATCTACCTATATAGCACACACTAAAAAAAACTAAGTGTTTCATGTTAAAAATTCCATATACAAATCAAATACTCTTATATTTACATTTAAAATTTCTTTGCACGATAAACATCTGAATAGCAAACTTCATAACAATGACAAAGTTGTAGTTTTTCTAACGGCAGCACCAAATAGCAAATACAAAATGTGACAAGTTCAAAGAGAGGAATGGAGGAGGATAAGACAAAGCTTTATATTTTAACACCTTTAATGGCATTTGTTCTGCTTTCTGCACAAGAGTCCCTGCATTTTCATTTTGCACTGAGCCCCACAAATGAAATAGCTGGCCCTGAGTACAGATGAGTATGAGAAATGCTTGGCTTTGCCCTTGCAAGTCACTACTAAATTTTGTACCCCGGACTGATCCTTGGAGTTGTACTTATAAGTCATTACAGCAGGGAATTCAAATAGGCAAAAGAGGGAGAGAGGGGATGAGAGAGGGAAAGAGACCTTCTGCAATGCCCTTGTCTGCTAGAGAGCAGCTGTGCTAAGCCCCATGAGACTGAAAGTTCTTTCATGAACTAAAAACGTTCCCTTCTTTCTGTCCTACACTTTCTATCTACCTCTTCTCCATGCCAGGACACTACGAGGAGAAATGAGGGCAGGAATGCAAGTCATTAATTGGGAAATGAAATGTTCATTCAACAAAACTCTTATATTCTTTATATTTTGTTAATAATATAGTTTGAGATTTCAAGGCACAAAAACCTGATTGTGAAACAGAGGTAGAACCAGCAACTGGTCCTCTCTTCCTGTTGCTTTCAAATAAAGGAAAATACATGCAATGTGATTTAATTTCAAAGGGGCAATGTTACACTAATCTTCATAATTTCTACATTTCTTTAAATATCTTTTTTTTTATTTCTTCCACTCATACAAAGTTGATAAGTACCCCATTCCCCTCCATCTCTCCACTCCTCCCTGGATCCCCTTGCTCCCTCCCCACCTTTTCCCTTTCCTTTCCCCCCTCCCTCCCTTTCTCCCAGTGCCACGCCCCCCCATTCCTGGAGCATCCTATAGTGTGCATGTCAAACTTCCCTGTGGGTCCTCCTCTCTGATGAGGTGTAAGGACTCAGTGGCATTGCCTAGAGCTCTTTTTTGTATGTGTTCCCCTTTAGTATAGGAACACTATTGTGGCTGTTAATCCCTTGCCTCTAAGGATCCTAGTGCCTGTGATCCATGCTAGACTTTGGGGGTTCAATGATATGTTAGTTTCTTTAAATTGCTTTAGCACAATTATGTTGATGGTCCATTCCTTTTTGGTGATTATTTTTAGTAAGCCATTCTGACTTAGATATATATGCAAATATAGATTAGATATAAATGTAAGTCACAGTGCTTATATGAAGATTCAGCTTTACATAATAAATCACGCAAAAGCAATGATATTTCCTAAAAAGAACAATGTGATTTAATTATTAGATCATTATGCCTTCCCTGTTTATTAAAATACCCAGTTGGAAGCAGTTATGTCCACTGCCAACCTCTTTACAGGCAAACACCTGACACTTGAATAAGCCTCCATTACTGTAGCCTTTGTTTTAAGCCCACCCTCTCCCTCCCCTCATTCTTCAGGGTGGAGACCATCACCTCATCCTGATGGACTCACTGTATCTTCTCAGCTTGTCAGAGTCATGAAACTCTGGGAAGAATCCAGTGCTCTGAGGTGTGCTTTGCTGAAGTGAATGGATTAGTGGCATAAGCTGCATTTGGGGGGATGTCAATTATCTACAGTGATAGATGGAATCCCAACAGGATCAACTCAAGATCTTATAAAGTAAAAAAAGATCTTATAAAGTGAGTAAGTTATATTAGCAAAGTAGAAGTGAAAAAAAATAAGTATAGAAGGAACTCTTTCCTTTTCCTTTTTAATAGGATTCTCTCATGTTATTTTACATACCATGTTATTTCAGTGTTTCCCTCATTGCAGTATCACCTGTATGGCCTTTTTAAAGCTCTTGTTTCTACCAGTATACTTATGGGAAGTACTACAGTGTGTGTGTGTGTGTGTGTGTGTGTGTGTGTGTGTGTGTGTGTGTGTGAAATAGACAGACAAACATGAGAACATTGACTATTGGATTGACCAACATTAATGACCCTGATAATGGACAATATTGGAAGAAGTATTTCGGTGGAGGAGTATTTGGGGAGGTGTTGCAAACATTTTCAAAATTAGTTTACTCCCCTCTTAATGTATTAAGTACCATTTTAAAGAATGGAGTAAATCAGAGCTGGAGAGATGACCCAGAGTACAAAGACCTTGCCACAAAAGCATGAAGACCAGAGCTAGATGCCCAGCATTCACACAAATGCCAGGTGGCTATGACATCCTGACTGTAATCCTAACATTCAAGGTAGAAACAGGAGACATCCAGAGCAAGCAGGCTGGTTAGAGTAGCTGCATCAGCAAGCTCCAGGTTCAGCAAGAGACTCTGCCTCAATGTATAAGGTTGAGAGTACTTGAGGAAGATACTTGATGTCAACTTCTAGCTTTCACGGGCATATGCGCACAGTTTATATGCATATACATGGGCACACACACACACAGAGGCACCCCCATACATGGACACACATATATGAATACCACAGATACACAATAAGTATAAACAAAAATAAAAGGATTGAATCTATGTGGTGATATTGGAAAAGCTATAAGAGATTAATAAAAAATTAAGCAGACAGTATGTTCATGGGCTCAGTTTTGTGTAGACCCTGTGCAGGCAACCACAAGTTGATATAAATTCATGAGTGTAAAGGCCATGGCATGTCCCTAAAACAGCATTTCATGGCCCTCCTCCCCATTGTCCAGAGCAGAATTTATTACACACATGGGTGAAATTGATAAAGAATAAATACAAAATTTAAAGTTTTAACAATTAAGTAGAAATATAGCATTTTGGTGGAGTGTCTAGAGTCTCTTCTGTGTAACATATGTATGAATAGATGTATACATGTATATATTCAATTCTGTTATAACAGAATGCACAGTGGGGAAATTCTGGGGAAAAGCTCCAATTTCTCATTTGCTAAGCACAACTCCATCTACAAGCAAAGCAGTAAGCACCTGCAGCAAGCCACAGGGGAATACACAGCATGTTCATATGCATATACCTCAACCTAACCAACTTCCTCAATTCATTGTATGATTTACAAGCCACACCTGGCACATCGGCTGCCAAAACATGCTTTTTCATATAGCACTCCTCCAACCGTGATCCAATAAATCATAAGGGACAACCCCTCTAACACCAAATGCCACAAGCAAAAATCAGGTCCCTTCAAGGGAAAGTGCAATTTTTACTATAGCATTTGTGTGTTTGCTCATTTAACTATGCTATTATCTTTTCTATAATATATCTATTCAGTATTGTTTGAAATGTATTGATAACAATTTTTGATTATTATATCCTGCTCTTATTTTTCCATAAGCCCCATGGCTTTTATTACATAATTTTTACAGTGCAGTCATATTTAGAAATGCATGTGTCATGGTATATCAGAACTGAATACATACACATATAGGTGTGCATGCATGTGTACATGCCCACAGATGTATGTGCACACACAAGCACATCTTCCAGTGGGTCTCAAGAATTTTCATGCATTAGGTCACTGAATACCATGCTCAGGGTCTCTGAATCTGTAGGTGTGTAGCAGGCATCTCTAACAAGCTTCCTGGTGGCATTATTCTGGCGATTTCTTTGGCACTGCACTCTGAGAAGCACTGCCCAAGCACTTGCACAAGTGTACTCTGAAGTTCATTTCTGCTCTGCGTGTAACTGCAACCATAAATGTGGACTGTTGGGTAGCAAATTAAAATAAAGATTTTCAATCTTAAAATACTAGCATCAATGGGTGAATCATTGAGTAAAGAATCTCCCTGTCTCCTGTCTGAAATTAACTTCAATAGTCTCTCACGGGGATGTATTATTTCTTGACATCTTTTCTTGTACCAGAGCAGACATCCTAGCTGAAGCCCAGTGGGTCACACATGTAAAAAGACATGAATGTAAGTGAAAGACTGGCTGGAAAGGAAAAGGATGGGAATAGGTAGTAGGGATTGAAAACACATAGATACATTGAATTCATGTATGAAAGAATCAAAGAAAAAAGACCAAAAATATTTTAGCAAGGAAAAAATCTCTATGGTATGTCGGAAGAATAAAGCAAGGTACAGTTATAAATATACATACCATTTTAATAACTATCCTGTCAGTGTAAATATATGTAGTAAATAACTGCCCAATATATCAAGGTGATTATAGTAATTACCTTTAGGAAAAAATTGAGCTTCTGGGTCATGGGTAATCAAAAGAACTTTAGACATTAATGTTTTAAATTTTAATTGCTCAAAGGTAATCAGCTTTAGTAATTAGTCAGCTGTTTTAGAAATAAATGTTTTAAAGCAAGTTTTTCAAACACAATCCAAAAGCCAGTATTTACTTTGTATTATTTTGCTCTTGTATTTGTTAACATTAGCAAGATCCATTCTTATTTCAAGCAGAAATGTGGCTTATAGTTACATAATCTCAATAACTAAAATTCTAAGGAATGAAATATTGGCATTTATATTTGTAATACCCTCATTATTTATGGTACTAATTATTGTGTTTCTCATTTGCACCTGATAAAGCCACTGGGCCCTGATTTTTGGTTTTCTACATGGGTCAACAATTCATTTTTTCACTGCAATTTCTCATCATAAATCTCTCATCAATGAATACTGACTAATCTAATTGGAGCTTAGCAAAATGCTGACCACGGAATGAAAAGTGTTTTTGTTTCTACGTAATTGCCGAAGAACTGATTACATTTAGTGGGTGATTTGATTACCCCAAGTTCCACAATTTGACTTTTATAGTCATTAAATCATATCCTTACTATGCTACAAGTTTTCTAGGAGACATTAAATGGTTCGATGTTTCTGAGCTTCAGCATCCATTTTATTATTGCCAAAGCATATTAATTAGATATTTTTAATGTAGACAAGTATAGCAATGAGATCAAAAATAGCCTACTATCCTACAGCTCGGACATGAAGAAAATGAGTAATTACCCTTGGGATTATCTAGTCACACTCTACAGAGACAAAAAGCAAAACTTATCAATAAAAAAGTGAAAACATATTCAAAACCATTGCTCTGAGTAAAAATGGTAAAACAAAAGGATCTCTATATTGTAATTAAACGTACTTAAAAGTTTAGAAAAGGTAATAATTTCCCATTGTCTCCATCCTCCTCAATCCAATTTAGAGCTCTCTAGCCACGACTATCTACATACCTTATTTTGAGTATTTATTCAAATGCCAAGTTTTCATTAGAAATCCCCCTAGTGCTTTTTAAAGGGTAGTATGCTATCCTCTTTGTTTCCTTGCTTTGTAACTTACTGTAGTGCTCTGATGTCCTGTATTTGAGCAAACAGTCCATCTTCCCACCATTGAAGCTGTGTGCTCCATCACAAAAAGGAATTTCTTTGATTTTATTTATTCTTACTGTTCTTTCACTGCAATAGCCTCTGAGCTACAATGCCTGATGCATGATAGGCACTAGATAAATATATGCTGAATGAATGAAACGCATAGACTCAAAGGGTGATGGAGATTGAAGAATTACCTATAATCATGAATGTATTTGTTAGCCAAAGTCTACATGACACAATTAGTACTGCCAATGCAGCACTTCTAGAGGATTCCATATTAAGTAACAGATCTAGAATATGTCCCCTTATTCATGTCTGATTTTGGTTTTCTTTCTAGATGAATGATATATTGGCTCCTTTTTCTTGTTATCACAGCAAAATCAGTATTGTTTTGAGGTCAACACATGTTTTTTTCTAATTTACTGTTCACCAAAATGCAAATACAAGACTAGGAAGAGTAGTAATTGAGTGGGTAAATTGCTTGGCACATGAGCATGGGAATTTGAGTTCAGCATCCATGTAAAAATCTGGGCATGGCAGCACATGTGTGTAACTCTAGCCCTGGGAGACAGAGACAGGAAAATCCCAGAAATTGCTAGCCGACCAGTCTAGTCAATCAATGAGTCTAGATTCAGGAACAGACTATGTCTCAGAAAATAAGATGTACAGCCATAGAAGAAGACATTTGATGTTGACATCTGTTTTACACACACATGTACACATACACACACACACACACACACACACACACACACACACACACACACCAGAAAAATACAAATATGAGCACATTCAAAAGTCCTATCCAGCTTCATGTATGCTCCAATACACCATCTCTACTGAGCCCTCTCTATCTCACCACCAAAGAATAAAAAATATCATTCCGTCCTTTTTGTGCAGCGGCACACACTAATGAAAGAAAATTAGATAAAAATCTTTGGGTCCTGAGAATAGTAAACAAACATCCTCTTTTCCATATTTTCTGGGCTGTTTTCTTTCTCATAACTATAACATTAATTTGGTTACATAACCTTAGAACATACTTTAAGATCACCATCAGAGACAGAAATGTGAAATAACATATGATACATAGATATATATATATATAATATATAGATACATATTATACATACATGGACTTTTATAATAAATAGAGAGAGAGAGAGAAAGAAAGAGAAGAAGGGAGAGAGAGAGAAAGTGGGAAAGAAATGCCTTGATTCAGATTCATGAATCTTTTCCTGTTGTTTCCATGCTTGATCACATTTAACAAAATGAGAGGACACCATCTTTGATAGTCAGTACTCGAATCCAGAACACTTGGCAATTTTCTAACAAAATGCAAGATAACTCAAAGTTGTCTAAACATAGAAAAATCACATTCATGAATTCAGCATCTCTTATGGCTCTTTTAAAGTAATTAGCATTATTGAAATGAGTTTATGCAATTAGAATTCTTCTAGAAGCCTCTGGGACAGAAGTGGCACAGCCAAGTACAAAGTTCCATTCCAAAAAAGTAACAGAAAGGAAATTCAATAGGTTTAAGGATGTATAGACTAGCATTGAATGACATTATATTTCAGTATAAGCTACAGCAACTTTCTATGGAAATACACCTGGGCTACCAAAGTACTAAGTAAATGCATTTGTGTTTGTTCGATGTGGATGTACATATTTCTGATCAGGAATTAATTATGTCAATATATTCCACAGAATTATTAGTTTTGTCAAATAATAGGACATTTTGCTTTTCATGGAGTTATGAGATTTTATTCTAGCACTCATTGTAACAGTTGTTATAAAAGGTTTTAGGTGCTATGTGTTTACATTACTTATCTTAGCCATATACGAATCTACATTTCAAGGTTAATGCTGATGTGTCATCCTTGAACATTATTGTATCTTATGTTAAGTTTCATCTGTAGTTATCTTCTGCTTTCATTTCTCATTTTCATTTTCATTTCATTTTTGATTATTTCATTTCTCCTGTGCTAACAACAAAGAACTAATCATGTTTTAATTAGCTGTTTCTTAACTCAGCCCTCCTGGTTTATTCTGGTTGTTTCACTTGAAACATCATGCATGTGAGATACAATAGCTTTCCTTGAGTTTTTTCAGACTACAGTTTCAAAAATTAGCCTCTTTGTGGCCTAAAACATATAACTATAGTAAAGGACAAAAATACTTTTAACTGTGACTACATTGAAAAAAAATCAAGGATGAATGATCACTAAGAGAAAATAAGTGTTAGATCTTATTTGGAATTAGTTCTTTTAATCAAGTAAGCTAGACAGCATTCTTATAGAAACTAGGAGGCCACCAGTGGGGACATGAAAATTACACCAATTACAAAGCACTTTCGGTTATGGTTTTTGTTGTAAAAGGATTTCATTGTCACCACTGCTAAGATTAATAGTGGCTTTTTCCCCCAAGTTGGCATCATATAACAGTTTGGTGAATGCCAACCTTCTCCTTTTCAGAAGGTATTGAGTTCTAACAGCTGTGATTTCTGTCAAGGGATTCAGCAAGATGCCTTAGCCATCTGCTAGTTTCTGCAGGTAACCTCCTGCCACCACATCTATCAGCGCAGACAAGCAGAAAGCAGCTTCCAAAATCTGCCCTCCATCTCAAAGCCCTCTGTGATGACCCTTCTATTCCTTTTTCACCATAGTGGCCTTTAGACTACAACAAAAAGAATTTGCCCACTTTACCAGCGTGACCAATTGTTGCTATCTGCCCAGACCTAAAGAAACACCTGGATTATAGGATTTACAGTACTAAAACTGGGATGGTCCATGACAAACCAGAAGAAATTAGTTAATTCTGTCTTCACCCAACTAACTTTGACTTCTTTCATATTTGCTACACTTTTATAACTCAGCACTTCTCAAACTTTAGCATTATGCAAAGATGGCTAAAATCTCATTAAAATATAAGTTGTTGGTATACATCATCAAAGTAGCCAGACCCCAATAATGCCTGTTCATCACAAGTAATTTTGATGCTACAAGTCCCCCGTAATAAACTTTGAGAAATACTGCTACACTTCAATATCTAACAGAGAAAACTGATTTCCTCCCACTATGAAAGTCTTAACTAGTTTTTTCATCAAAACTTTGCTGTCCTCAGTATGAAACAATGATAAATAGCATTAATGATGTTCAGTCTAGCCCTGGAAATATATTAGTAGATTATTAAATGTTTGTGTGTGCCCACTAAAGCACTATCTGATGACTTCTTAATGATTTAAAAAATGAAAGTGTGACTATTATTTCCCCCATATCAGCTAGACTGAATCAAAACAAAATAAAACAAAAAAAACTGTGAGGCCTCTTTTTTGTTATTCTCCATCAGAATCTTTAACATACAACTTGTTAATATATGGGACTGAGGTCAGTGGAGGTATATAAATTGGTACCAGATTTCTCAAAGTAATGAACTTAAAATCATTAAATGGAACATCCCATTTAATGCAGCAAGTCTTCCATTTATAAAAATTTACCCTTAAAAAGTCTCAGAAGCAGATAAGTACTTTGCAACAATACATATCACCAAACGTGTTTTTTTATACATGTTTGTTGTTTAGCATCAGGAAAATAATCCAGGAGCTCACACAAGCTAGGCAAAAACTCTATTATAGTTCTATTTCCTACCCTTTCTTTTTTATCATAGTGAATGACTCTAAATTCCACTGAGATAAAAAATGAAAACCATTAGGAGCTTCTACTTAGTGGAATATATGCATGGTGAATTAGAAGAAAATGTAATAATTGAAAAATATTTAATATTACTATGTTTAGTGGGAAAAAAGTAGTACTATTCAATGAACCTGCATTTTATTTGATTTTCAGAATAATTGTAATAAACTTAAGTTTGAGTAGTATTTAACAAAATGATTAACTATGACAATTTTAAATGATACTAACTTTTTAACTTTTTTTCTTGCCTCAAATTTTTCTGAAAAAGAAATTTTGCAATAAGTGTAGGCTTATCACTGAGTCCTTACACTTCACTAGAGTGGGGGACTCAGAGGGAGGTTTGGCATTCACACAGAGGGATGCTCCAGGGGATGGGAGGGGGAAGGGGGAGGCATTGGAAGAAGAGGAGGGAAGGGTGAAATGAAAGGGAAGAGGGGGGAGAATGGAAGGGGGGACTGGGGAGCGATGGAGGGAGGGAGAGGACAGGGTGCCTACTGAGCTTGTATGATTGGGAAAAAATAAAAGGAAAAAAAGTATAGGCATATGCAACTAAAATGAAAGATAATTGGTTTTTACAGGGGGTACAAGTGATATCAGGAGCATCAAGACAAATCAGTGTGCTTGTTTTCTGACTTCCTGTTTGCCCTCGTTGTGCCTGTGTTACCGGATCTGGATGTTCATCATGTGGCTCCCAGCCAGGTAGAGTTCCCAGCCATCACCACCTCATACATTCACTCTTTAATCAGATTGACCCTGAAAATCACTCCCCACCATCTACTAGCCCTGCAGCCAACCTGCCCAATTCACCACATCCCAAATAGCATTTATAAATAACCTCACAGGCACCAGATTGAGGCGTTTATCCTGGGTCTCACCAAGTAATGGGATTTCAAGACACTGCAGGACTTAGCAGTTGAGGACACATTTGTTTACTTGCAAAAACCACACAGAACATTGTTCTTAGCTGTCTCCTTGGTCAGGCTTCAGTGACAGACTGTACCAGCACCTCCAGATTCCTCAATTAGACCAGGAAAAGAATTGTCTGAAAACACTTGTAGCAAATGTCACACAATCTTGTCAAGTGTAACATCTGTCAATTGTGCAGACTTTTAAGTTTGTTCATGAATAACTTTGGCTGCTGTATCAGTTACTCCTTCTCTTTTGCTGTGAGACAACATCTAAGTCAACCAACTTAAGGGAGTAAGTGAGATTTATTGAGCTTATGGTTCCAGAGGGGAAATATAGTCCTTCATGGTAGAAAAAGCATGGCAGGTAGCAGAAACAGGAGGAAGCCTAAGTCACTGCAAACATGATGGAGGCTCAGAGCTGCTGCAAGCTGTAAGAGCAGACTCACTAACGGAAGTGGGATAGAACTAACCAACTTTAAGGTCCACCCCTTGCAACTGCCTTCCTCTAGCATGGCTCCACCTTCTGAAGGTGCCATGACTTTCCCAAACACTGACAACAGCTGAGAATCCAAACATATGAATCTGGGGGGGGGGCAATTCGTATTTCAAACCTTAACCAATTTTCTATATCTCATTGTGAATTTTTATGAAATAATCCCTTTCTGAGGCATAAATCTCAATACTATTATAGGTAGTCATAGTCATTAAGAAACTCCTAGTTGGTCCAAGTGACTTCAGTCTGTCACCTCCTTGAGGAAGTATCTTTTTTGCATGTGCATGTGTATGCAGGGAATGCATATGTGTACGTATGCTTGTATTTGTGGAGGCATGCCTGTGGGGGCATGTGCGTGTATGTAGAATAACAAGTAGTTGCAATGCCTGCCAGACTTTTATATGGAATCCAGGAATTCCAACTCTAGTCCTCCTACTTGAATAGCAAATAATTTTTCCACTAAGTCATTCCCTAGCCCCTGACCTTTAAGCATAAAACTAAGGAAATAAAACTAAATGTTTATGATTGCCAAAGAAAAGTAGACTTACTCCATATGACCTGCACAAGGGCGTCAATGACTTTTTTCATAAATCATCTGACATCTCCTCCACTTTTTAAAGCATCCATGCAGTCCGTGCTTTCATACAGGATCATCTTATGGTTCATTGCTGTGCTATGTTCTTCTCAGTCTATTGCATTTGCATCCATCTGTTGCATTTGCACCAGTTATTCTTTCCATATATCCTAGCTTTCCTTCTCAGCATAGAAAACTTTATTTACTTTATTTTCTATTATGTTTATTTATTTTTTCCAATCAAACAAATTTAATAGGTACTAGTACTCTCCCTCCCTCCACCCCTCCCCAGTCTCCCTTGCACCGACCCTCCCATTCCCCTTCCTTCCACCCCCCTCCTTCCCTTTCTTCCAGTGCCCCCTCTTCAACCTCATTCCCTGAAACATCCTTTAGTGTGAAGGTCAAACTTCCCTCTGCGTCCTCCACTCTAATGAGGTGTAAGGACTCAGTGGCATTGCCCAGAGCCCTTTCTTGTATTCCCCTTTATTATGGAAAAACTACTGTGACTGTCAATCCCTTGCCTCTAAGGATCCTAGTACCTGTGATCCATGCTAGACTTTGGGGGGTCAATGACATGTCAGTCATTACGCAGGTCATGCAAAGTCCGATTATGGCTACTGCAGCCCTAACTTGTGTGGAGTTTCTTGCATATCGTTGCTCATCCCCATCTTTAGGCTCTTACCATCTTATCACCCCGTCTTCCACAAGGAAAACTTCATTAACTTTAAGTCACTCAAATATCATACTCACATCAAGTCCAATCTTGACTACCCCAGACTTAATGACTCCCCTCTGCAGTGATTCCAGGAGCACTCACTATAATAGCCTCTAAATGACCAGATAGCAAGTCTTTCATCCAACTTCTCAAAAGTAAGCAATACAAGTACCTAAGATTTACTGAGTACTTACTAAAATCCAGATTCTCTTCTAAGCATCTAATGTGCACTAGCTCATTTCATATTTATAACAATTCCATAGAGTAGTTAGCTATACCATCTCCACTTTACGGGAAATTAAACTGAGGTTAAAAGATGTAAAGAAATCTGACCCCTCCCACCTGCCCGGGACAGGACACCAGCTTGCCTAAGCAACACCCAGGCTGCCCTGAGCTTTGGCAGGCCAGCCTCAGGTCCCAGGTGAAGCCTCCCCATCACCACCAGCCCCTCTGCCCCTCCCACCTGCCCATGACAGGATGCTCGCTCACGGTCTTCCTTCCCAAGTAAGTTCCACCAGCCCCGAGGTCACCCGCTAATTACAGTTCCTCCCACCAGCTAGCCTGAGCAACACCCAGGCTGCCCCCGGGCTTAGGTGGACCAATAGGCCACACCCCAGGTCCCAGGTGGACAGCTCTGCAATCGCCATCAGATCCTCTGCCCCTCCGGCCCACCTGGGACTCTCGCTCACAGTCCAGGGAGGACACACTGCTCATCAGAATTCAACAGAGTCCAAAGAAAATTCAAGCAAAGCTCTACGGGACAAAAGCCATACATCTGAAGTCCTCTAAAATCATCATATCACATGGGAGAGATTCTTCATATCAAGCCCAAAGATAAGTAAACTTCTTTTTTACCATCCTGCTCCTTTCAATTATTATTCAATGTAGATTAATTTTTCCATATAGCCACCCTCAAAACATATACAACTTCAGGGATTATACCACTCACCCTCACATATCGCCAAGGTACTAAATCATAAAAGTACACTACCATACTAATATTCACCCCCTCCTACTAAATATGACTTACTTGATGTTCTAAGAGTCTAATAGCCTCATCTAGGAAATAACAATAACAACATACAAACGTACCCAACTCCAAGGCGAACACTAGTAATAATTGCCTGAGAGTAGCAATACCAACTAAATCAGTTCAGTCAAAAACACACAGAAACTGAGGGGCTGGAGAGGTGACTCAGGGGTTAAGCCTCTGCTTTGCAGGCAGAAGGTCCTGAGTTCGGATCCTAGACCCCACATATAGACGTCGGGTGGAAGCGGGGGTGGCCTGCATTTCTGGTCCTGGTAGGGCAGAGCCTGTGAATCCTGGGGCAAAGTAAACAGGGAAGAGGTGGAGGCAGTCCATGGTGGTTCCCGATTTTGTACATGCACACACACACATACATACACACAAGTGCACGCACGCATACATGCACAATTGAATAATTTTTTTTAAATAAAGGACAGAAACTGAAAGGTCTCAAGAGAAAAAATGACAATGCCCAAATCAAAGTGCAAATACATGAGAAACAAAACCCAAGAAGACAAATCTCCCACCGAAAGAATTAACCCCATAATGATAGATTCCAACCAGAACAATTTCACAGAAAATAGCCAAGAAAGCCAGGCCCAAGATAATGACTTTCAAAGTATGATCCTTAACATGATCAATACTATGAAAGAGGAAATCTGGGAGGAGTTAAATAATCGCATCAACCACTTTGAACAGGAATACAACAGACACTTGGAGGAGTTGAGAAAAACATTTCAGAAAACAAAAATAGGCATAGAGCAGTTAAAATAATCTCAGGCAGAGTTTAAAATTGAACTAAAAGACAAGTTATCTTCAACCCAGAACTCAACAGAGAGTCTTATCAGCAGAACTAATGAAGCAGAAAATAGAATTTCAGATATTGAAGACAAAGTGGAAGTATTAACCAGCTCAATGGAAGAGGTTGTTTAAGCCAAAAAGATACTTGAGAGGAAAATTCAAGAGTTATGGGACACCCTTGTGGGGGCCTCAATCAAGGTGACCTCAGTAATCTGGCAAGCTTAGACAAAGATGTTTTGATGGAGGAAGTCAGGAGGGGGCAGCTAAGGATATTTGATGGAAGAAGTCAGGAGGGCGTAGCTCAGGATGTTTTGAAGAAATTTTGCTACATACAGCCTGCGTGCTAGCTTGACCTATGAGATGATTGGAAGCCTGTTCCTCTGCCCTGGAATTCCCCTTGGGGTTTCTACCAAAAGATAGGCACATCATAAAAGTGAAAGGCTGGTCAAAATTTCTACCAGCTAATGGAACCAGTAAACAGGCAGGAGTAGCTATTATGCTATCGGACAAAGTGACATCAAACTAAAAAAAATCATAAGAGACACAGATGGATACTACATTTTAGTCACAGGTACAATTCACGAGGAAGACTTTATAATACTGAACATATATGCATCTAATATGGGCCCCTCCACATTCATTAAGCAAACCCTGCAGTGTCTAAAGCGAGAAAGCAACCCCCAATCGATAATTCTTGCGGATTTCAATACCACCCTCTCAACATGGAATAAATTAACAGGTCAAAAACTGTTAACAGAGACACTTTGGAACTTAATCAAACCCTGACTGAAATGGACCTTACAGATATCTATCAAATTTTTCATCCAGGCACCAAAGAATACACATTTTTCTCAGCAGCACACAGAACTTTCTCCAAAATAGGTCACATATTGGGCCACAAAATGAATGAATCTCCACATATACAGGAAAGCTGAAATTCTAGCCTGTACCCTATCAGACCACTATGGTCTAAAGCTTGACATCTGCAACACAACAAACAACAGAAAATACACTAACTCCTGAAAACTAAACACTATGATGCTGAATGAGAATTGGATTAAAGAAGATATTACAAAGGAAATTCAAGATTTCCTGGAAGCAAACGATAATGAAAATACGACTTATCAAAATCTTTGGGACACAATGAAAGCTGTCCAAAGAGGTAAGTTCATAGCTCTTAATGCCTATATCAAAAACATGGAAGCATCACAAATAAATCACTTAACAATGTAGCTTAAAGCATTGGAGACACTAGAGCAATCCAATCACAAAAGCAGTAGAAGAGAGGAGATAAGCAAAATAAGGGGAGAAATATCTGAAATTGAGATTAGGAAAAAAATACAGAGAATCAAACAGACAAAAAGCTGGTTCTTTAAAAAAAATCAGTAAGATTGATACACCCCTAGCTAAATTAACCAAAAGGAAGAGAGAGAAAACACAAATTAACAAAATTAGAAATGAAATTGGAGTTATCACTACTGATACCCAAGAAATTCAGCAGAGTATTACAACGTCATATTTCAAAACCTTATACTCTGTAAAATTTGACAACATAAAAGAAATGGATGAACTCCTAATTAAGCACATCTTAACCTAAATTGAATCAGGAAGTTGAAGTATTTAAGTAGTCCTATAACATATGAGGAAATCGATAAGTAATCTCCAATCTTCACACCAAAAAATGTCCTGGACAAGATGGATTCAGCACAGAGTTCTATCAGACACTTATGAAACAAATAAAACCAATACTCCTTAAACTGTTCCATCAAATAGCAAAGGAAGGAACACTACCAAATTCTTTCTATGAAGCTAATACCGTTTTAATCCCAAAACCTAATAATGATACACTTAAAAAAGAAAACTATAGGCCAATCTTTTTTATGAGCACAGATGCAAAGAATCGCAACAAACTCTTAGCAAATTGATTCAAAAACATATCAAAAAGATCATTCACGGGGATCAAGTAGGCTTTATTCCAGGCACACAAGGTCGGTTCAATATACACAAATCAATAAATGTAATTCACCATATAAACCAGTCCAAAATTCAAGACCACATGATACTCTCGATAGATGCAGAAAAAGCTTTTCAGAAGATCCAATAGCCCTTTATGATCAAAACCCCAGAGACAGGTGGAATGGAAGGAACCTTTATCAATATAATAAAAGCTGTATACAAGCCAATAGCAAGGATTATACTTAATGGGGAAACACTTGAAGCATTCATTCCCGCTTTGATAAGAACTAGACAAGGCTGTCCACTTACACCACTTTTATTCAATATTGTACTTGAAGTCTTAGCTGAAGCCATAAGACAAGAAAGGGATATAAAAGGGATTCAAATTCGCAAGGAAGAAGTCAAGTTATCCCTATTTGCAGATGACATGATCTTATACCTGAGTGATCCCAAAAATTCCACCAGGAAACTCCTGGAACTAATACAGAAGTTCAGCAGGGTGGCAGGATACAAAATAAATGTGCAAAAATCAGTGGCCTTCCTATATGCACAGAATGAAAGAAGTGAAAAAGCCCTGAGAGAAACAATCCCATTTACTATAGCCCCTAAAAATGAAATACTTTGATATAAACCTAACCAAGGAAGTAAGAGACCATTACAATGAAAACTTTAAAACCCTAAAGAAAGAAATTACAGAAGATACCAGAAGGTAGAAAGACTCCCATGTTACTGGATTGGCAGAATCAACATCACAAAAATGACCATGCTACCAAAGGCAATAAACAGATTCAATGATATACCAATTAAAACGCTAAAGCAATTCTTTGAAGAAGTTGACCAAACAATCTCAAAATTCATATGGAGGCACAAAAGACCCAGGATAGCAAAAACAAATCTGAGTAACAAAATCACAGCTGAAGGTATCACCATACCAAACCTTAGTCTATTGTACAAATCCATAGTTGTAAAAACAGCCTGGTACTGGCTCCAAAATAGACACACAGATCAATGGACAAGGGTTGAAGACCCAGATATAAGCCCACAAAAATACCGCCATTTGATCTTGACAAAGGGGCCCAAAGAATCCAATGGAAAAAGAACATCATCTTCAACAAATGGTGCTGGAAAAACTGGATATCCACATGCAGAAGATTAAAACTCGACCTGTATTTGTCACCATGTACAAGACTTAATTCCAAATGGATCAAGGACCTCAATATAAGGCTAGAGACTATAAAAACCTTAGTTGAAAAGGTAGGGAACTCCCTCAAACTGATTGGGCTAGGCCATCAGTTCCTAAACGGAAATCCAATACCACAGTCAGGACAACCAACACTCAACAGATGGGATCTTATGAAATTAAAGAGCTTCTGTTCAGACAAAGAGAATATAACTTGAGCACAAAGGCAATCCACAGAATGGGAGAAGATCTTCACTAACCACATATCTAATAGAGCTCTATTATCCAAAGTGCACAAAGAACTTAGAAAACTAGACACCAAGGAAACGAATGGCCCAATTAAAAAATGGGCCTTGGAACTTAAACTTTACCAGGGACGAAATTGAAATGTCTAACACATATCTTAAAAAATGCTCCACATCCTTAGCCATCAGGGAAATGCAAATGAAAACCTCCCTGAGATATCATCTCACCCCTGTCAGGATGAGAAAAATCCACAATACAAACAACACCAAATTCTAGAGAGGATGTGGTGAGAAGGGAACTCTCCTACATTGCTGGTGGGAATGCAGGCTTATACAACTACTCTGGCGAATGATCTGGCAATTCTTAAAAAAGTTAAAGATTCAAATGCCATATGACCCTGCTCTTCCACTTTTGCAAATAACCCCCCATACAGCAATAATTGACCTCAATAGCACAAGCACGACCATGTTCAAAGCAACAACTGTTTACAATAGCAAAGTCATGGAATCAACCCAAATGTCCAACAGTTGACAACTGGATAAGGAAAATGTGGTACATTTATACAATGGAATACTACCAGCCATCAAAAATGATTAATTAATGAAATTTGCCAGGAAATGGATGGAATTAGAAAAAATTATATTAAGTGAAGTATCCCAGACCCAGAAAGTTAAGCGCCATATGCACTCCCTAATAGGGGGATCCTAATACCAAACCCACTTAGAGACACACTCAAAGATAAATCTCTGTAATTCCTACAGTAATTGCAAAGATTATAAACAGGAGGGAAGGGGAAGGAGGGCCCTGCCAGAAACAAGGAGAGAGGGGACTATGTTACAGCAGAGAAAACAGGCCACCATCAAGGACTACAAGTAAGTAATGAGACATCTAGTTAAGCTCACAGACTTTCCTTCCTGGTCATTTGCAACTGATGAGGTATGATCTCACCAGAAAGGGAGGGTATACAGTCTGGCAGATAGAAGGTAACCATCTTGAAAATGGGAGATTGACCCCACCACCACTACAGACTCCTACTCTTATTCCATCTACCTTTGAATCTACTCTTATAATAGACTCTATTTTAACAGCCTTTTATCTCTGGCCAGGGGTTGACATCCAATACCCATCAGGATGGAGCTAAGGGTGGTGCAGGAGCAGCAAAACCAAAAAAAAAATCAACAAACCATAATTCAGAACATCAGAGACTCTATATCAACCACCTGGAACCGGGCCAGCCTAATCTCTCCCCATCCTAAAGCTTAGGGAAATTTGCGGAAGAGGGAACGGTAAGATTGTAAGACCCTAAAGATGGGGAGGAGCAACGATATGCAAGATACTCCTCACAAGTTAGGGCCGAAGCAATCATAATAGGACTTTGCATGCCCTGCACAATGTCCAACACATTATTGACCCCACAAAGTCTAGCATGGACTAAAGGCACTAGGATCCTTGGAGGCTAGGGACTGACAGTCACAGTAGTGTTCCTAAGCTTAAGGGGAACACAGGAAGGGTTCTGGGAAATTCCCCTGGGTCATTGCACCTCATCAGAGAGGAGGACCCAGAGGAGAGTCTGGCATGCACATTAAAGGATGCTCCAGGGATTGGGGGGAGAGGCACTGAGGGATGGGGAGGCAAAGGAGGGGGGGAACAGGGGGGTCAGATGGAGGTGGAGGGAGGGAGGGGACCGATGTACCTGTTAAGTTTGTATGAGTGGAAATAATAATAATAATAAATGTTAAAAAATATGGTCTCTAATCAAACTCAGAGTTCACCACTAGAACTAGTCAGGTTATCCAGCTTGGTCTGAGAATTCCCAGTTTCTTCCTTCCAAGACAAGAATTATAGGTGAGCTGACATGCCAACCTTGCATTTTACCTAAAATCTAGGGATTCAAACTCTGGTCCTTCTGCTTGTGTTGACAAGTGCCTTAATTGAGAATCCATCTCTCCAGTCCATTGCACTTTGGTTTTTTTGAGACTCAGTTTCTCACTGAACTCAGAGCTTGTGGATTAGGCTTGAATGCCTAGCCAATGAGCATCAGAGATCCACCTGTTTCTACATTGCCCCCAGCACCAGAATTACAGATTGCACCACCACTCCTGGTTTGATGTAGGTGCTGGAGACATGAATTCTGATGCTCATGTCTATGAAACATACGCATTGTAGACTACATCATCCCTAATCCCTTGAACAGCAATTTTTAAAATCAAATACTCTAACACAACACAATCCAAAGAGACACCAATTTAATACGTGTTGAAGAATCCCAATAGGTAAAAAGCAAAAGTGTTTATTTTTCATAATCAAACCATTATGTTTTTATGATGGCAAAAACCTTGCATGTTCAATAAAACCACTGCTGTTCATAGCATACAATAGTCTCAGATCTGAGTGAAGGTGTTTTGGGCAGTGCTCATTGGCATTGCATAGCATGTGTATATGTTGTGTGTTCTGAACCATGTTATGTTCAGTGAGGTAATGTAATGCAACATGGCCAAGCACTGCCAGAAACACTTGAGAGTCATTACAGGTTGGATTTTGCATGAATTTGTTGCCATTGTACATTCAGAAACCTTTTCTTGCTGCCAAATTTTTCATCATTTTCACATTCAGCTATGCTATTGACAGGAAAGCTGTGTTCTAGATAATAAGGAACTCAAATTTGGTAATCACTAATGTTTCTTCCTAGCTCCAAAATCATGGAACATTATTTCCAAATTCTGTCTGTTAACCTTGTTTCTGTATGTCCCCAACAAGGGGATTCCAAGTATTTAATTTCATGAAACCCCAGTAGAAGTCACAGGTGAGTCTTTGCTAACATGGCTTTCATTTGATGGTTTCAAACAGAGCCAACAAGCATGAGAAATTCCCTGAGTGTAAAATAGTTATATTCTTAACAGCAAAACAAATCTATGTTTGATTTCAGGATTAATTCTGTAGCTTGATGCCAGCATAAACCCAGCCTCTGGATAAAGGCTTATCTTCTTTAGCACAATATCTGTGATTAAACTGGGGCAAGCAAATCTCTTATGTACAACAGCAAAGATAATAAAATCATTTGGTTTAGCCCTTAGGCCACCCTTGTTTCCAAGCCAAGATTTTATTTGCTTAAAGTAATTCTTTAATATGATTTCACATGTAGGAAGATAAAGACTAAATAATGAAATGAGGCATTCTATGAGGACATAGTGATACTAAATTCATATACCACATGAATTTTATTCTAAAGAGTAATATGTATTAAGGGAAATGAAGTCCTATATAAGCTGTTCTCTCTTTCAGTCAATGGCACTGACTGATTAGATCCAAAGAACTATGGAAGCCAGCTCATGACTTTACTTGATAGACCCCAAGTGTCTTCTCATGAGCTCTACATCAAGTACCAGCAAACTACACCTTGAAGGTTAATCCAGTTGCTCTCTGTTTTACAAATCCAGTTTTATTGAAGTACAGTTTTACTCATTGGTTTATGACTTGCCTGTGGCTTCAGTGTCCAAGTGGAGCAGTTGCAACTGAAACTGGATGGGTGAGTGATAAAGCTGACAATACTTATGGGCTAGTAATTTATAGAAAACATTTGTCAATTCCTGCTGTTTAGCTCTAAAGAGTTAAGGTGGGGGAACATATTTAATAACTTGAAATGTCTATATATCGTTCCAAGAATTTTTATGGAGAAAAGATATTATTATTGATACTGAGGCATCACTTAGAATAAATACATAATGTGTGTGTGTGTGTGTGTGTGTGTGTGTGTGTGTGTGTGTGTGTGTTGCAGAAAACAGAACTCAGGGTCTCATACATGCTTGGAAAGTACCTGAACACTGAGAACTTTACCACCACCTTCCAGATCAAGACAGAGAAGGCTTTCACAACCTTCCCAGTCAATACCCTCAATGTAGACAGCTATTTCATTTCTACTTCTCTCACATAGGTTCATTTACCTGCTCCCAATGTTTCTACATACAGGGAGCAGAATGGTGTTTACTCTTATACATAGCTTCCCTTCACTCAACATGTTGTCACTGGAATGCATGCAGCATTCACATGGTAGTATGAAGTAGTTTCTTCTCCCTTCCATACTGCGCAAGTCATAATCAGTTGTACAACTGGAGCACAATTGTATTAACCTGTCTTCTGTTGGGGAACATGAGGTTATTTCCAAGTCTGAGCTATTATGAATCACACTGCTATAACTATTCTCATACAGGCTTCCTGGGAGGCATAACAATCTATGTATCAGAATGGAATTTGTGGATATGGGAAATCTCAACGAATAATCTTCTAAATCAGACATTCTTTTCAAATACAGAAAGTTTGAATTTCTTAATTCTTTTGAGGGAAAAAGCATCAGTCTATTCCCCTAAATATTTATGTTCAATAGTTCCTCTGATGATACACTGGCTAGCTATCCCAAGGTTATGGGACAGGTTAGTTTGAGAAGTACAAGCCTTGATTTTGGTGCACTGGCTATTTAAAAACCTATCCTCTTAAATATTCCCCTAATACTCTATAGTTAGGCTCATACCTTGGAGCAGGACAGGAAAGTAAGGTTAGAGGGGCTAACTATCACCATCACAGACATATAATTACATATATGATACTCAAAGTGTCCCACTGAGCCTCTTGTTTTGCCCCTTTGGAAAACAGGAAAATCAGATTTGCAACTGTCACGTTATGGAAACAAAAGTTGAGATGTCCACAATCTCATTTTGTTATCGTCCTCTTTAGTGGGCTGACTAATTCAAATGTCATTTAAAATCAGTGACAGGTCTTGACTATACTCATATAACAGATTAGAAACACAGTGATTTCACACTATACCTTGCATCTGGAGATATGGATACACAAATGGATAGGAGTAGAAGAATAAGCTTTAACCACCATGCAAAAACTGAAAGGATGGCCACAATGTTAGTGTTTTGCACAAAGGCATAGATTTGGGGAGGAGGAGATTACCAAATCCATAGGTTTTTCTATTTTCTACTCAAAACTCTACTGAATGTAGAAGCAGACTTAATGGCGTAAATCAGAAAATGATAATGAGAGCTAAATGAAATTCTCATAAATCATGTTACTAAGTATAGTTACAACATAGATGTGGAACCCAATTAAACAGATGGCCACATGCTGTCAGAATTAGCTCCTAATCAATAAAGATGTTCACTCTAGAAAATCACCTCAATTTTTCACTTCTTCAGTGAAGTGAAAAGAAGGCAGTTGGGAGGGGCAGGGGAGTCCCAGTAAACCCAGTGGGAAACGTGTAAGAAGAAACTCCACCTGTCTTAATTTGTAGTCCAGAAAATCTGAAAGGAAAAGGGGTGGGGAAAGTCACCCAAAGGATCCCTTGTCATCTTGCCTGGCTGTGTAATTTACAGTGAGAGCAAGCACTGGTCATTAGGAAAATAGAAACAGCTTGAATCTCTTAATTAAAATACTACTTCAAATGGTTTATTTGAAAACCCCTCTGCTCATTATCTTGCTTTCTAGAATCCATTGGGTTACCCTAAAATGGCTGCTTCTTTGGGAACTTTCTGATAAAGCCAGCTCTTTCCCAACAAGAAAAAGACAGAGCTGTTGCAATGGGGGTGAGGGGGAGGGAAACAATCCTAGAGGTAGAACTATTTTTAGACACACTTAAGTTCCCAAAGGAGCTGCAAGCCTGTGGTGACATTTGAAAGAGCATAGAAACACCTTGATGATAAGAGCTGACCTATTATACTCAGTAGATTGGTGACAATTAAGTCTACAAATACCAAGAGTTGGTTCAAACAAAGAATACAAAGAACACTTCTGGATTTTTAAATGCCCACTTTGCCACAAATGCACTTGGTGATATCCAATCAAATGATTATATATTCTTCTAGCCAGGAATTCCACCTTAAGGGGTACATACTGACTTACTCCAGGAGACATGCAAAAAAATATTCAGAGTAACACCATTTATAAGAACAAACACCTTCAAGGATGGAGGATAGATTGAGCAATAGCAGAATAGAAAAATAATGTAAGGTTATATTCAGGCAACTGAATATTATACAACTTTGAAAATGCAAATTAAAATTACTATCACATGTCCCATATAAATTTAAAAGGTAATACATTGATTGAAAACACAATGGCTTAAGATGGTGATATAAGGCTAGGGAGATGGCTCAGGGGTTAAAGCTTTTACCTCAGAAGCAAAGGACTTGAGTTCACATACCAAGATTCCCTATAAAAATGCTAGATAGAATTGGTGTCAGTCCCATGTTCATAGCAGCACTGTTTACAATAGCAAAGTCATGGAATCAACCTAAATGTCCAACAGTTGACGAGTGGATAAGGAAACTGTGGTACATCTATACAATGGAGTACTACTCAGCCATCAAAAATGATGAATTACTGGAATTTGCTGGGAAATGGATGTCATTAGAAAGAATTATATTAAGTGAAGTATCCCAAACCCAGAAAATTAAGCGCCGTATGTACTCCCTAATAGGTGGCTCCTAGTACCAAACTCACCCAGCCCACATTGAGACACTCAAAAGTAAACCTATGTAACACAGTAATTGCAGGGATTATGAACAAGAGAGATGGGTTAGGAGGGCCACACCAGAAACAAGGAGAGAGGAGACCATGTTACAGCAGAGAAAATAGGCCTCCATCAAGGTCTGCAAGTAAGTAATGAGAAACCTGGTTAAGTTCACAGACGTTCTTTCCTGATCTCACCAGAAGGGGAGGGCATATAGTCTAGCAGATAAAAAGTAATCATTTTGCAAATGGGTGATGGACCCCTCCCTCAGTGAGGTTTCCTACTCTTATTACATCTACCCTTGAATGTGCTATTACAACAAGACTCCAGTTTAACAGCTTTTGTCTCTGGCCAGGGGGTGACATACAGTGCCCAGCAGAATGGAGTGAAGGGAATTGCAGGAGCAGCAAAACTGCAAAAGAAAATCAACAAACCACAATCCAGAACTTCAGAGACTCTATATCAATCACGTAGAACTAGGACAGCCTAATCTCTCCCCATTCTGGAGCTCAGGGACATTTGCGGAAGAGGGGTCGGTAAGATTGTAAGAGCAAAAGGATGGGAGGAGCAACGATTTGCAAGATTCTCAACAATAGTTGGGGCCAAAGCAATCATAATGGGACTTTGCATGCCCTGCGCAATGTCCAGTGCACTGTTGCCCTCATAAAGTCTAGCATCTGTTAAGGGCACCGAGACCCCTGGAGGCAAGGGATTGACAGCCATAGTAGTGATCTTATGCTTAAGGGGAACAAGAGAAAGGGCTTATGGAAATGCCACTGGGTCCTTATATGTCATCGGAGAGGAGGACCCAGAGGAGAGTTAGGCGTACACAATAAAGGACTCTCTGGGAATTGGGGGGGAGGCACTGGGGGAAGGGGAGGGGGAGGAGGGGGGAGGGAGGGAACTGGTAAAAAATTTTAAAATGTATAATTAAATTTTTAATAAAAAAAAATCTGAAAAAAAATTCCATAGAAAAAAAAAAAAAAAGAATTGGTGTCAGTCTACAATTCTGTACCTGGAAAAAGCCTGGGAAACCCCAGAGGAAAGAAATAAGGAGGTAGAAAAATCCACATTATTCCCAGTGTCACCCTTGGGCCTCCACAACATGCACATGCTCAAGTGCCCTCTTGTATACACATACACATTTGCACGTACATACACACACACACACACACACACACACACACACACACACACACACATAAAATGGTGATATAATGTGACAATGTTTTTATTGTACTAAAGTTATGTATTATTTTGGAATATATGCACAAATTGCTACCTAATTTAAAAAGCACAAAATATCAGCATAGTTGTTATCTCTATGGTAAAGAACAAAACAGGATGAGGAGGGAGACCAGCAATTCATTGGAATTGGTACTGGTAATGTTCTGGTTCTTCACTAAGTAATGGTTTAGCTGCTACATATTAAGTTTTCTCATACACTTTAAAGGTTAACATGTGTTCTTTTGCATAGACTAGCTATTATAAAATAAAAACTGTTCTTTCAAAATGAAAAGTCTAAGCAACATTCTACTGATCAATATAATATTGTAGATATCATAATGTGCCCAAACAGAAGTTTTCTTTGTCATTAATGTCTCAAATATTGTAAGCTTCCATGGAGCATACTCAGCTCAGTTCTCAACTTGGAGTGGAGGATCTTAAAAACATGACAGTATTTTCAGAATAATGAATATTTACATAGTAAGAAGTGACATTCAAAATATTTAACAACTTATTTGATTATATTAATTATTGTAGAAATAAAAAATTAGCACCATCTGCTTGTTTCCCTTCTGTTCTTTACTCTCACAGACCAGTCCTGCAGACTACAATTTCCAGTCGTGGCCACAGGAGGGCGACTGGCAAGCAGCAGGTGGGAGCCTCCATCTGTGCCTTCCAGCCAGGAAGTCCTGTAAGAACAAGGTCAAGTCATTTAAGGAGCTAATAACACTAATACTCCTTAAACTGTTCTATCCAATAGCAAAGGAAGGAACACTACCAAATTCCTTCTATGAAGTTAATATCGTCTTAATCCCAAAACCTAATAAAGATAGACTTAAAAAAAGAAAACTATAGGCCAATCTCTCTGATGAACACAGATGCAAAGATTCTCAACAAAGTATTAGCAAATCGGATTCAAAAACATATCAAAAAGATCATCCACGGGGATCAAGTAGGCTTTATCCCAGGCACACAAGGTTGGTTCAACATACACAATCAATAAATGTAATTCACTATATAAACCAATCCAAAGTTCAAGACAACATGATACCCTAGATAGATGGAGAAAAAACTTTCAAAAAGATCCAACAGCTCTTTATGATCAAGACCCTAGAGAAGATTGGAATGGAAGGAACCTTTATCAATATAATAAAAGCTGTATACAACAAGCCAACAGCAAGGATTCTACTCAATGGGGAAAAACTTGAAGCATTCCCACTTCAATCAGGAACTAGACAAGGCTGTTCACTCTCACCACTTCTATTCAATGTTGTACTCGAAGACTTAGCTGAAGCCATAAGACAAAAAAGGGACATGAAAGGGATTCAAATTGGCAAGGAAGAAGTCAAGTTATCTCTATTTGCAGATGACATGATCTTATACCTGAGTGATCCCAAAAATTCCACCAGGAACTAACACAGAAGTTAGCCAGGGTGGCAGGATGCAAAATAAATGTGCAAAAATCAGTGGCCTTCCTATATGCCCAGAACGAAAGAAGTGAAAAAGTCCTGAGAGAAACAATCCCATTTACTATAGCCCCTAAAAAATGAAATACCTTGTTATAAATCTAACCAAGCAAGTGAGAGACCTTTATAATGAAAACTTTAAAACCCTAAAGAAAGAAATTGCAGAAGACACCAGAATGTGGAAAGACCACCCATATTCCTGGATTGGCAGAATCAACATCATAAAAATGACCATCCTACCAAAGGCAATATACAGATTCAATGCTATACCAATAAAAATCCCAAAGCAATTCTTTAAAGAAGTTGACCAAACCATCTCAAAATTCATATGGAGGCACAAAAGACCCAGGATAGCAAAAACAAATCTGAGTAACAAAATCACAGCTGGAGGTATCACCATACCAAACCTTAGTCTATTGTACAAATCTATAGTTGTAAAAACAGCCTGGTACTGGCTCCAAAATAGACACACAGATCAATAGACAAGGGTTGAAGACCCAGATATAAGCTCACACAAATACAACCATTTGATCTTTGACAAAGGGGCCAAAAAAATCCAATGGAAAAAGAACACCATCTTCAACAAATGGTGCTGGCAAAACTGGATCTACACATGCAGAAGATTAAAACTGGACCCATTCTTGTCACCATGTACAAGACTTAATTCCAAATGGATCAAGGACCTCGATATAAGGCTAGAGACTATAAAAACCATAATTGAAAGGGTAGGGAACTCCCTGGAGCTGATTGGGCTAGGCCAACAGTTCCTAAACGGATATCCAATAGCACAGTCACTACAACCAACACTCAACAGATGGGATCTTGTGAAATTAAAGAGCTTCTGTTCAGATAAAGAGATTATAACTCGAGCACAAAGGCAATCCACAGAAAGAGAGAAAATCTTCACTAACCACATATCTGATAGAGCTCTATTATCCAGAGTGCACAAAGAACTCAGAAAACTAAACGCCAAGGAAACAAATGGCCCAATTAAAAAATGGGCCTTGGAACTTAAAAGAAAATTTACCAAGGACGAAATTAAAATGACTAGCAAATATCTTAAAAAATGCTCCACTTCCTTAGCCATCAGGGAAATGCAAATCAAAACTTCCCTGAGATATCATCTCACCCCGGTCAGGATGGCAAAAATCCACAATACAAACAACACCAAGTGCTGGAGAGGATGTGGAGAGAGGGGAACTCTCCTACATTGCTGGTGGGAGTGCAGGCTCATACAACCACTCTGGCGAGTCATTTGGCGATTCTTAAAGAAGTTAAAGATTGAAATGCCATATGACCCTGCTCTTCCACTTTTGCAAATAACCCCCCATACAGCAAAAATTCACCTCGATAGCACAAGCACGACCATGTTCATAGCAGCACTGTTTACAATAGCAAAGTCATGGAATCAACCCAAATGTCCAACAGTTGACAACTAGATAAGAAAAATGTGGTACATTTATACAATGGAATATACTCAGCCATTAAAAATGGTGAATTAATGCAATTTGCCGGGAAATGGATGGAATTAGAAAAAATTATATTGAGTGAAGTATCCCAGACACGGAAAATTAAGTGCCGTATGTACTCCCTGATAGGTGGATCCTAGTACCAAACCCACTTAGAGACACTCAAAGACAAATCTCTGTAATACCTACAGTAATTGTAAAGATTATAAACAGGAGGGATGGGGAAGGAGGGCCCCACCAGAAACAAGGAGAGAGGGGACTATGTTACAGCAGAGAAAAGAGGCCACCATCAAGGACTGCAAGTAAGTAATGAGACATCTGGTTAAGTTCACAGACTTTCCTTCCTAATTATTTTCATGATCTCACCAGACAGGGTGGGCACATAGGCTACCTGATAGAAAGTAACCATTTTGCAGATGGGTGATTGACCCCTCTCTCACCGCGGTCTCCTACTTTTATTACATCTACCTTTGAATATACTCTTATAACAAGACTCTAATTTAATAGGTTTTTATCTCTGGCCAGGGGTTGACATTCAATACCATCAGGATGGAGCCAAGGGCATTGCAGGAGCAGCAAAACCGAAAAAAAATGTCAACAAACCATAGTTCAGAACATCAGAGACTCTATATCAACCACCTGGAACTGAGCCAGCCTAATCTCTCCCCATCCTGAAGCTCAGGGAAATTTGTGGAAAAGGTGGCAGTAAGATTGTAAAAGCACAAGGATGGGAAGAGTAATGATATGCAAGATACTCCACACAAGTTAGGGCCAAAGCAATCATAATAGGACTTTGCATGACCTGCGCTATGTCCAACACATTATTGACCCCACAAAGTCTATCATGGACTAAAGGCACTAGGATCCTTGGAGGCTAGGGAATGACAGTCACGGTAGTGTTCCTAAGCTTAAGGGGAACACAGGAAAGGGTTCTGTGATATGCCCCTGGGTCCTTGCACCTCATTGGAGAGGAGGACCCAGAGGAGAGTATGGCATGCACATTAAAGGATGCTGCGGGGATTGGGGGGGAGGCACTGGGGGATGGGGATGGAGGGGAGAGGGGAAGGGGGAGCAGGGGGTTCAGAGGGAGGTGAAGGGAGGGAGGGGACCAATGTACCTGTTAAGTTTGTATGAGTGGAAATAATAATAATAAAAAAAAGAACAAGGTCAAGTTTCAAGCACCTATGACATACCAACTGATAGGCCAGTGAGCAGGCTAGATGCCCCGCTGAGGTGTCCTCTGTGTAAATACTAAAAATAAAATGCAAGCATAAAGCATTATGATCACTTGGGGACCCAGAATGGCATTGACTGAGGGAAGAGTTTGGTGGACCCAGAATGGCACTGACTAAGGGAAGAGTTTGGTGCTCTAAAAACTGGACAGAGAGAGAAAAGAACATGGTAGGCAATAAAGGCAGAAAAATGACAGCCTCAAGGCTAGAGAGCATGCACAATGCCTGGGTTCCATGCCAACATGAAATAGGCATGGTACACACACCTCAATCCCACCACTTCTGAAGTGGAAGCCAGAGGATAAGAAATTAAAAGTCAATCCTTGGCTATAGAACAAGTTCAAGTCTGGAACTAATGAAATCCTGCTTCAAATTAAGAAAATAATAGATGACTTGCCTTTAGGCTATGCCAAGTAATTTGACCCTTAATCCAAATAAGATAAGAAGCTGATTTTTTAAAAATGCTTTCAAAAGGGGAGTAAGTGAAAAAACAAGAAGACCAGATTAGTGAGGCTACTCTGTCATCCAGCCTGTTTCCTGTCCGCCAAACTATCTATGTTCACATGAGCAAAGATTGTAAATCACCTTAATTCTATCCCCTGAATCTACCAATATAGAAATGTGATTGAAATCCTGAGTCTGATGTTGTAACAGTTACTCTTTACTATTGCTGTGAGAGCGCACCCAAATTCAAGCAATTTAAGGGAGAAGGGGAGGTTTATTCAGCTTCTGGTTCCAGAGGGAAGGTACAGTCTCTCAAAGCAGAGGTGGCATGGCTGGCTGGCCAAAGCTGGAGGAAGCTAAGTCACGGCAGACATCTTGGAAGCCGAGAGCTGCAGACTGCTTGCTGCAAAGGCAGACTTCTCCTGGAGGTAGGGTGGGACTAATCTACCTCAAGGCCCACTCCTTGTGACTGCCTTCCTCCAGCAAGGCTCCACCTCTCAAGGTACCATAACCTTGCCACATGAGACTGTGGGGGACACATTTCAAACCATGACAGATGTTCTTTCCAGGAAAGCGAACAAAGTTGGGGAAGAGATGAATACAAAAGGCACTGGGATTAAGCCCTGTGTGCATGCCACCATTTGAGGGTAAAGGTATAAACAAGGAGAACCCAGAAGAGCAAGCATGGTTAGTCTCCTCACAACCTACTGTTAACCAACGTGAATTAATTTTTTTTTTCTTTTTCGTGAATGCTTTCTCCTTTTGCTACAAATGGATCTACTGATAAACAACACAATTATTCTGCATGATTTTCAAGTTGATTTAAATGGTATCCTTTGTGTATTTTGCCAAGCTGGTCTTTTCTTTTTGTATTTATGAAATTCATCTACATTAACAAGTCTCACAGTAGGTAATCTATGTGTCATTGTTGTATGATATTCCTCTGTATGACGGTGTCACATTGGCTTTATTTTCACACAAAGGGACACATAGGCTTTTTCTGCCATCAGTAACACGTTATGAGCAATCTCACACAAAAAACCTCCTTTTTGCCCTTTTTTGTGTGTGAGAGTTCTCTGGAGAAGCTGTTTTCAAGCTTTAGCTTCATTCGAATCTCCTGCACATTCTATTAAAATGGATTTCTATGACTCATATGTGAAGTTTGCAAATTAGAGCCCGGGAACTTGCATTTCTACCAAGTTCACCAGAATGTTTTGCTGTTGGCTTAAAGTTGACACTAAGCAATCAAAGCACTGGGACACAAGCCAGGCATGCAGATGATGGCCACAGGTATGCAGGCACCTCTCTGGCTTCTCCATGCATTGTCAACTTGCTTTGCAAGGTGAATGTCCCAACTAATGTTTCCACCAGCAATATGTCTTTACTACAAAGTGGAGTCCTGTCAGATTTCAGATTTCTACCAATCTGACTTCTAATCATTTTCCAGAATTTCTCATGCCATCTATATTTATATTACCTAACCAACAGAAGTAACTATCCTAAAGACATGGAATCCCAGGTTTAATAGGAACATACTCTTGCAATTACTCTGCAATTCTGCTGATAAATTCACAATTGAATGTTTTAAAGGAACAAGGTTTTTTTTTTATTTTTGGCTTATGATAGTCTGGTTCTATATCTAGCATAGTAGGAGAGTCCATGCCAAGACCAGGGTCTGAGGAGGAACTGGCCACACCAATCTCATAGGACTGCTGAAAGAATGATCCCTACTTGCCAGACCAGCATGTCTGTCCAAGAATACCAAAGGATGCCAGTTTTCTTACATAGTTCCTTCCATCTTATCCACATGCCCAAGGACCACCCACACTCACCATGGGCTGGGGCCCCATCAACCATGCCATCACTTGCAGGCTTGCGTGGGGCTTACCTCAACTACCAAATATGTCCAGAGTGCTGAGTTCTCAATTATCAAGTTGACACTATCGATTATGACAATACCCAAGGTTCTTACATAAAAATTACCCCAACTTACCTATTATCTTCCTCATAAATCCAAGGATGAGATGGACAAAATCAGTAATATAATTATGAGAGGAAAGTAGGAGCGGGTTCCCTTTTTGTGGAAACAGCACTGTAGTTTTACTTAGTATGGTTTTAAAGAGCAAGAGTGACATAAAGCTTTTCCAAAACATGAATAAGTTAAAACGACATGAAAGGTGCTGGAGAGATGGCTCAGAGATTAAGACTGTCTCACAAGCAGAAGGTCCTGAGTTCAGATCCCAGGTCCCACGTAAAAGCACCAGGCAGAAAGGGCAGCAGCCTGCACTTCCAGCTCTGGCGGGCAGAGCCTGGGAAATTCCAGGGCAAAGCAAGAAGGAGGAAGAAGCAATACAGGATGATTCTTGAAGTCACCCTTGATCCTCCACAGGGACACACAGTGCCGTCTAACACACACACACACACACACACACACACACACACACACACACACACACTAAAATAAATAAATAAAATAAATAAAATACAAAATAAATAAATAAAATATAAAAAAAGACATGAAAGACCTTTATAATGAAAAGTTTGAAATATTGAAGGAAGAAATTGAACCAAAGACAACGAGATGGAAACCCTCTCCCCATGCTCATGAATTGGAACAATTAAATATGTAAAAATGACCATTCTACAAAAAGCAATCTACAAACTCAATGTAATCCCCATTCAGAAGACCTGAAGCTGGTACTCACGTATCTGGTTGGTGGATGCACTGTAGAAAGCATTGACAGTTGTTGGATTTGTAAACCACCTATAGGAAGAGAGACAAATGTCACAGGGTAGTTGGTCATCATTATCCAGATAGGAGTGCAATAACTATAAAGCAAAGTAGATGTTGGTCTGACAGGAAATTATTGCTTTTTTTAGGACTCCCACTCTGTACAAAAAGCAATCTTATCAGAAGTTCAGCATGGTTTGGCAAGAATATATTAACATAACTGGTTATTCACAGTTGCTAACTTGACAACAACAAAAAGTCAGCAGGAGTCCTTCTACAATCAAAGGGGACTCTTGCTGTGGATGGAAACATAGGAACAAGCTAGTGTGTGCCAGGACACCAATGAATGAGTTCAATGGACCCACTAGACACCTACCTTTCTTTTTTGCATCACTTGTGGCCTGTCTATGAGAGAGTTTCAGATAGACGATAGCACAGAAATCCATTTAAAGGGACACGAATAATGTACCACTATGTTACCCAGAGGGTATGTCTGCTCCAGTGGCAAGTCTAAGTTGAACTGATTTAAGTGACAAAAGATTGAACTGTCTCTATTACTTAACTGAGTTGTACTAGTATAGTCATCAATTCTCCAAGGATTTGGTTTTAACTCTAAAATGAAGGCATTACATTGGGGCATCTTGCAAATCCCTTACCACTACATCCTATAACTTTATATTAAATGCACAGTAGGCTACTTAGATCAGGAGGTAGTGTTTATTTCTGTACAAAATCAGAGTGTTAACATTTTAGCCTTTGCAGGTGAAAAGGAAAAGTTTAGGACATTAAAAAGCAAACATCCCACAAATATTTATTGATGAAATTCAAAATACAATAATCATGACTTTCAATGTTTAATTCAAGAAAAAAATGGAACTCTTTGTGGTTGAATAATCCTTTGAGTAGATGAGATTCAAAGTTGAAAATTAAGCGCCATATGTACTCCCTAATAGGTGGCTCCTAGTAACAAACCCACCCAGCCCACCTTGAGACACTCATAGGTAAATATATGTATTACCTGCAGTAATTGCAAGGATTATGAATAGGAGGGATGGGGTTGGAGGGCCACACCAGAAACAAGGAGAGAAGTGACCATGTTACAGTAGAGAAAATAGCCCTCCATCAAGGACTGCAAGAAAGTAATGTGACACCTGGTTAAGTTCACAGACATTCGTTCCTGATCATTTACAACTAAGGGGGTATGAACTCACCAGAAGGGGAGGGCATATAGTCCGGCAGATTAAAAAGTAATCATTCTGTAAATGGGTGATTGACCCTTCCCATTGCCAAATGCCATATGACCCTGTGATTCCACTTTTGGGTATAAGTATTACATCTACCCTTGAATGTGCTCTTATAATAAGACTCCAGTTTAACAGCTTTCTGTCTCTGGCCAGGGGGTGACATACAGTGCCCATCACGATGGAGTGAAGGGCATTGCAGGAGCAACAAAACTGCAAAAGAAAATCAACAAACCACTATCCAGAACTTCAGAGACTCTATATCAACCACCTAGAACTAGGCCAGACTAATCTCTCCCCATCCTGAAGCTCAGGGACATTTGCGGAAGAGGGGGCGGTAAGAGTGTAAGAGCAAAAGGATGGGAGGAGCAATGATTTGCAAGATACTCCACACAAGTTAGGGCCGAAGCAATCATAATTGGACATTGCATGCCCGGCCCAATGTCCAACACACTATTGACCTCACAAAGTCTAGCATCTGCTAAAAGCACCAACATCCTTGGAGGCAAGGGATTGACAGCCACAGTAATGTTCCTATGCTTAAGGGGAACACGGGAAAGGGTTCAGGGAAATGCCACTGGGTCCTTGTATGTCATCGGAGAGGAGGGCCCAGAGGAGAGTCAGGCATGCACAAGAAAGGACTCTGGGAATTGGGGCGGGAGGCATGGGGGGGATGGGGTGGGAGGGGTGAGGGGAGGGAGAGCAGGGGGTTCGGGGGGAGGAGGAGGGAGGGAGGGAACTGGTGTACCTATTAAGTTTGTATGAGCTGAAATAATAATAAAAATGTATTAAAAAACAAAGTTATTGTTTCCTATTTTAGATGAATTTCAAATGCTTAACTCTAAAATTCATTCTTGACTCCTGGATTATATGAAAACAGGAACCAACCAAGATTAAGCCCAAGTCATTGCTATTATGATTTAAACCAATTCTTCTTAATTGAAATTGGTCAAAATTAAACTTGTGAAGCTCAAGAACATAGCACTTGCTTAGCTCTAAATTCATTTCCTAGCACCAAACACACACACATACACACACGCGCACACACACACAATTTGAATAAATCTCTTCTCAAAACATTATTTTTTTCACTTTGTGTAATAGAAGAATATCAAACTAATCAATTTATATCAGACATTAATATGAAATTGGTAGAAATTCAACATTTGATTCTCATTGGTCCACTCACACCTTCTCCCTACCTATCAAAATGTATATAAATATGCCAAGCTATTATTATCATGATTAGAAGCTAACAGCCACCGAGCAATTGCTATATCTTAAGCACCTTGTCAACCATTTCATAGAAAAATGCTAAGAAATTTTGAAGCATCATATACTTGTACAAGATCTGATCTTTTTTACTTCAAAGCAATTCTTTTAGATGTTGTATTATCCTAGAGACAATCTCAAAAATCAAGAAAGAGATTGGCTCTTCTCTATTCAAAATTGAGTGCTTTAATCATTTCTATAAAATATATATTCTTTTCCTTTAAATTTAGGGAAACAGTTCTATTAGGCCCTGTTGCTTAATAAAAAGGTACTGACTGGCCTACTTTCTAGAAGAAACAAGTAGACCCCATCTTTGACCCCAACTTACTACCTGTAGTGGGTAGAATTATCATCACATCCTAATCCCTAGGATCCTACCAATATGTCACAATGAACAGCAAAAAGAACTTTGCAGATGTAATTAATGTTAAAGATCTGAAAATAGGAAGCTTATCCTGGATTATCCAGAAAGGCTGATATAATCACACGAGTCCATAAAAGCAGGCAGCCTTTCTTGGCTGGAATCAGATAGATGCAATCGAACACTAGAGGTCAGAAAAGATTCTTGTAGATTGGGAGTCAGGGAGATTGGGAGGATGATGGATTTCACACACTGTTGCTGGTTCTTAGAGGTAGAGGACAGATGCAATGTAGTAAGGATCTCAGTCCTACAGCCACATGATGATGCATATTCCTAGGTTGCCCTTCTTTTTCCAGTCCATCCTAATTTTCTTCCCATTAACAAAAGATAAAAACTTTCAAAACATTAAAGTAAAAGCCATTAGTTGAACATGTTGCCTAACTGTGGATAGAAAAATGGGCACAAAACAAAGAAATGAATAAGCAGTTAAGGCTTAACCCTGGTGGGATTTCTGAACTTCAGCAAAGCCTAATAAAATGTCCTAACTCAGACACATGACCTTCTCATTCCTGATCCCTGTCCAACCCCCAGAACTGCTGTTGGTTCTCAGGCCCATTTGGAGCCGTGGTTATCCCTGAAGCTGATATTAAACAGTTGCCTAGCAAAACCTTACAGTTGCTGATGCTATTATTTCTTATATTTATTCATGATCTATGCAAATTCAGGTGTTAAACAGTTGAATATTCAAGTTTATTATATATTTAGTTTAGCCATTCTCTGAGGTAAGCCTAACTGTAATAGTTTCAATATATGCTTTCAAAATATTTGGTACTTCTCCCATTAAGAGATGGAATCTAGCTTCCTCTCCTTTTGATCATGGACTAGCCTTGGTATCTTACTTCTGAAGAATAAGAGAACATTGGGCTGGGAATATGATTCAGTTCATAGGTTTCTTGTCTAGTATGTGTGAAGTCCTGGATTTCATCCCCAGCACCATATTAACTTGGCATGATAGCATGCACTTATCCCAAAAGGTAAATGCAGGGGGATCAGTAGTCCAAGATCATCCTCAGCTACATAATGACTTTGAGGTTTTCCTGGGCTACATGAGATCCTATCTCAACAACGAAAAGGTTAAGATGCAGTAGAAATGGCAATCTATGGCTTCCAAGAGCAACACATCTTCTGAAGGTGAACAAAATAGCCTCCTCCTTTCTTCAACTGTCTTCATCAACCAACATTAATTTTTTTCTTTTTCAATGTCACATATATGAATAAAAGGAATTCATAATATTTTCAATTTTCAACCTTTAGTCCAAAGTCCCATTACCCCTCCTTTTCCCCTTACAATCCTTTATCTCCCCTGCCAGACCCCCTCCTATTTTCAAACCTTTACACTTGTGTGGCCCACTGTGTTTCATCTAGTTTGTCTTTGATGGCATAAGCCTGACATGTTTCATGATCCAGCAAGTATCATAGATCAGTGAGCACACCACTTAGGAAAGCTTCCTCCCTTTCTTCCCCACTAGCATCAGTCCTCATCAGTCTCTCAGAGAGGTGTGTAGCTTCTTGAGATCTTGATACTTTCATGCTGAGATGTTAAGACAGAGCCCATGCAATTCTCACATACGTATGCATAACTGCCATGAAATCTTGTATATCACAATTCTGTCATGTCCAAGAGATAATGTATAACAACCAACATTCCTTTAAGAATTCTGGTATACAAGACTAATCTCTCCCTATCCTGAAGCTCAGGGAAATTTGTGGAAGAGGGGGCGGTAAGAGTGTAAGAGCAAAAGGATGGGAGGAGCAATGATATGTAAGATACTCCATACAAGTTAGGGCTGAAGCAATCATAGTTGGACTTTGCATGCCCTGCGCAATGTCCAACACACTATTGACCTCACAAAGTCTAGCATCTGCTAAAAGCACCAAGATCCTTGGAGGCAAGGGATTGGTAGCCACAGTAGTGTTCCTATGCTTAAGGGGAACACGGGAAAGGGTTCAGGGAACTGCCACTGGGTCCTTGTACGTCATCGGAGAGGAGGGCCCAGTGGAGAGTCAGGCATGCACAAGAAAGGACTCTCTGGGAATCAGGGCGGGAGGCACTGGGGAATGGGGAGGGAGGGGTGAGGGGAGGGGGAGCAGGGGGTTTGGGGGAGCAGGAGGGAGGGAGGGAACTGGTGTACCTATTAAGTTTGTATGAGCTGAAATAGTAATAAAAATGTATAAAAAAAAAGAATTCTGGTATACAAGAGGCCATATCTAGATGTTCCAGCCAATAAGCACAAATCAGAAGACTTTAAGAAAAGAAATCCAGACATTATCTGACTGAAACTACATTAAAGACCATGCAAGAACAACATAGCTGAGCTGAGTGAACATCCCTCTCCCCCAGAAAACTGCAAAATATAAAAGAAGATGATTATTGTTGTTTTGACCATCTAAGTGTGGGGATGGCTTGTTATGTAGCAACAGATTACTGGAACATTGAAAGCTTGAATTTTCCCAGAAAATTTGTTTTATTTGCCCAACATGATGGCTTAGAAAATTACAAAATTGAAATATTAAACTGGAATTCCTTTAAGAGGATGTAACTGGTTATCTTAATGGCTTACACTTAATCTGAATTGGACATCTTTTAATTGATGGGGCCCTGAGGGAATCTACTGTGGAATTTATCTCCCAGTAAAATTTCAAAGTCCTTATAAGTTAAAATTGTTGTCCAAATAGTATATAGTGTGCAGAATATCACTAAATTTATTAAATGATTTTATTGTTATATATGCATCTACTTTAACAGACAAAAATATTTTTGAGTACTTAGATTATTCTTCCTATGTTTTGTGGGGGTGATCCTATTGTCTGTAGAAGAATTTAGTATATAAGTTGGGAGAGAGATGTCTAGCATCAACTTCAAATCTTAAATTATATGGGGATGAAATGATTCTAGACAATGACACAGATAAAAGGAATATAATTCTAAAACATACTGATACTTTAATTTATTTTGGCTGCATAGGGTAAAGTTTCACATTTTACGTGTCAACTCTTGGAAGTAGTCTAGACAATATGTGATGGGGAAAATCTTCAAATATCTTTTACTTGCTGACCAATGTTCTTCAGATTACATCACTTATATTCTATGCTACAGATAATGCTTTTGCAAACAAAAATTCCAGGATGATTATAATTTGTACCGACATTTGGATTTTAACATATTTTTCAAAAGACTAGAGAATCCAGACATATTTGGTCACAGTAGAATGAGACTGAGTTAATAGGGGAGCTGGCTTAAAATCATTTCTGTCAAGAAGAGGATCCTGAGGGGAAGAAATTACTTTTGACTCAAGCCAAGCAGTAAAGTAAATCCGCTATTTTTTAAGCAAACTGATGAAGTGACAATTCTGAGAACCAGTTCCTAAATATGTACCTTCAGGGATGACCACCCAATTAATTTCATTCTTGCTGACATTTCCCATTGCCTTAGAAACTTCTTAATGCACATTAGTACAGCTAAAATGGATTCTACGAGAAGAAAGATAAAGAGTATTTATCTCCTAGCTCCACAAAGAAGCAAATGTTATTTCAGGGCTTTTTGGAAATATAATCGTGATGTGCTCTTCAAAGTAAACCTAGTAAGAAGGAACTACTCCAGAATCATCCCCACTTGATTAACTCATGCATTCTCAGACCTAAGAGATGTCAATTAAACCCGTGGTTTTCATGAAGCTAAAATTCCTTACAATGCCTGAAAAGAACCAAACTGTTATTTCTATTTTTAAAAATGAAATTGATAGTCATGTCACTTTACCATGGAAACAGGACCTCAAATTTCTTATTTTTCCTTCTGAAATAGACTTAGTCTGATGAAGTAAGAATTATAAGTATTATATTGATTTTCATTGTTTGAGAATTTTTCCAAAACATTAACCAATTTAATACCTTTGTGAAAGAAGTACAGACAGCACCATGTATCTACAAGGTAGAGAAAAAGTGCATCTGTACTCACCATGTACAGATTCTTTTCTTATCAGTATTCCCTGGATAATATAGTGTTGCAACAATTTGCATAGCATTTCCAGTACGATATATATTATAAAAATCAAGAGAAAATTCAGTTCACACAGGAAAACATATATAAGCTATATACAATGTATATAAGCTATATACCATTTCATATAAGGCACTTTAACATTGCTAGGTTTTGGTATTTTTGGGATTTCCTGGAACCAATCTCTCATGGATACTAAGGAGCAACCTTACTTGTTTTCCATTAACAGAGAAAATTGCTACACAAATCAAGCAATTTTTATAAACACACCGAGTCGATCAGCAATTTTCCAAAGCATAAATAAAATATTAGCAATAGTCCAAACCATCAAAGTCCAACAGTCCATCAGTGTTTCAGAATAATGCTAAAGATGGACCATCTAGAAGTTTTTGTTTCAAATTGGCAATCTAGATTCTGCTGAATGAATGACAATGTTTTGAAATTGAGGAATGAAATTTGCAGCATCCCCAATATAGAAGAACTTCTTTATAAGTCATAGGAATTCACAGAAGCCCCAGAGGAAATCTTGAATTTTCTACAAGTTATGAAAAATAAAGATGAAACTAGAATGAAGAGATGATTCAGTCTTCATTTCAGATCAGCACCCACATAAAAAGCCAGGGGCACTGAGTACTGCACATCTGTAATCTCAGTGCTGGGGAGGCAGAGCTGGGAGGATCCCTGAGGCTTGCTAGCTAGACACCTCTGTCCAAATCAGCAAATTTGAGGTACAGTGAGAGACTCCACCTCAAAAAATAAAGGAGAAAATGAAAAGAAGACTCCCAATATGGATCTCTAGCCTCTATACATACATGTTATTTGTACCTATAAACACATGTGCATACATACACTAAAATAATATGAATAAGAAAACTTAAAATGGTCTATATTTTTTTGTTAAAGGGCAGGATTGTTTCGTAGCTCTTTGACTATCCTACTATATGGGCTAAATAGAGAGATAATGAAAATCATTTGCTGAAGTCATCAGATTTGAGTCATCTGATTTCAAGTCCCAAATCTAGAATTTCTACTGAATTATTTAGATTGAGAATGTAACAAGACAGACAGGCTGAGAAATAATGTGATATGAGTAAATAATTGATGGCAGTGAAGTGGATGGCTTTAGGCCATTATCTGTCATTACCAAAGTTCTAAAACCATCTGCTTTTTTTCCTTTGTGCTTTTAACTGGCATCAGAGATACACAGAGGACTGACTTGCAGAGTGAGATAGCCACAAAGGAACATAAAAGAGGACAGATGGTAACTTTAGCTTAAGGGAAAAGGTATCTTCATCTTAAGGGAAAGGTGGGTACAGGAGTATAGAATTTCTGGAATCCAAGAGAGAGTGTGGAGTTGGAAAGGATAGTAACAAGAGACAAAGAGAGCATAAAAAGGGTCCCCCAAAGTAGAAATTAGGCTTCCAGGTATAATAGCATGAGAAGACTAATGATTCCTTTCACCAAAAATAAACCATGAAACTTGGCAAAATTCACAATAAACATCCATATCAGACCTCTGAGAATTGATGAAAGGCAAGAAATAAATTGAAAAATATTTCATCTTGAGAAACTATTGGACATTTGGAATAAATATGAAAGAATTCAGTCACCTTATTGCATGGGATTGCTCCTGTCCCTCGAAGAACAGTATGAACTTAACTTGCTTCAGGATAGAATTAGCCGGAAAATTTGCAGTTTGTGCTGCCACAGGGGTGGACTCCCTTGCGAATGAAAATGACTACACAGCTTTGTCAGCTAAAATAATGGTCAACTTGATCGAACACAAACAAGAAAAACCCAGTCTGAAATTAAAGATGAGATCTTTGAAAGTGAAGGAGCCACAGACAGGCTATATAAGTACTTCATACAGAAACCCTACGCAAAAATAAACCCATGGGAACCGAGAGCCATCTAACTTTGAAAGCACTCTCAACTCAAAACTGATAGAAGAATGTTTGAGCACAACTTTTGTCCCTCCCTGTGCCCCAAACTATGCATATACTGGGATAATCATCAAGACATGAGTCTAAGAAATAAAAGAACGGGAAATGACATGAGTTTAAGAAATAAAAGAACTGAAAATTTAAACTTACACATCCATAGCCAAACACTATAAGAAACTCAACAAATCACAACAAAAAAACAGAAATTATAAAAAAGAAAATTCTGGATTGGAAAGGTGATCAATCCAAACTATCTGATCTGGAGGAAAAAAAAGAAAGAAAGAAAGAAAGAGATGCACTGGAGAAGTGGGTTGTAGCAAAAGAAAGCCAGGTACTGGAAGACAAAATCACTAACTGGCAAAACAAAAGTAATCTAAATCCAAAATTAATAATTTCTCAACTAGAAATCTTTTAATCATTTTTAATCATTCATAAAGCAGGGATATAGGATCTACACCTTCCAGAGTGGATAGAAGAAAGGGCTGACTTTAAGCTATAAAGTACTCCCTAGCATAACATACATATACAATGTTTTCCAGCTGTTATCATTATCAGCAACAACAGTATTTGCCTAAGGGAGGATATTGTGATTAGTTTAACATCAACCCAAAAGCTTGTAAGGAAACTCTCCTACATGTATAAAAAGTTCCTACAGGTAGACGGGAAGAAAGACAAATGAATCGCAACTGCTACTGGATGAAAATAATATACCTTTCAGTTTTTTGATATGTATTACCCCAAGAAGTTGCTTCTCAATTATACAAATTTTTCTAGATGTCCAATCAGTATTTCCTAAAGTATTTTATTCTTTTTTAAGATCTTCACATGTTTCTACCTGAATATGAAAATACAGAGAATTTTTGAATCAATATATTTTTAACTGGAGCTAGAAATAACTTCAATTTTTGTATCCTAATGAGCTTTCTTCCAATATGTGCTGAGTCCTGTAATAGATGGAAAATCTAAATCACATAATATCAGAAAAAAGAACTGGGAAGATGCAACACAAATTTGGCTAAAACAGAATAACTGGCAAGCTGGCTACTCTGACTTGAGGAGAATTACAAAGTTTAATCTAAAGAGATTCCACTTCCCACCAGTATTTATCTATTTCGCTCTTTAAAAATACTCACTCTGTTTTTGGAACAGCTTTTCTTAGCCAGTAGAAATCAGACTGTGCTAAATACTTGCGGGTTTGCAGGACGTTGCCAAAGTAGTCCAATTCTGAAAATTTGATCTGAATAAAACAAATCACAGCACATTGTTCTGAGTGAAGATAAGAGATGGGTTTCAAAATAGACTTCAGCCCACGAAGGACCATACAGAAGAGAATTTGTGACCCTCCTAATATCTCCCAGCCATTGCTAGTAAGCTTGAGATTTGAGAAGTCATGGAACTTAATCTCAGTGATTTTCTTTTAACATAAAAAGTTCAGAAATCAATATGGTCATTTCTGAACCAAGATACAAAAAAACAGAGGAGCTTCAATATTTTATAATGTGTCCAATTTACTTTGCTATTGAAAAATGTACTTTAACCTTTGTGAAACTATTATATTGGGTTTGAAATTTCTTGGCTGGCAAGTTCTTAATCTTTTTGAAGATGTGTATTTTATTTATTTGTCACATAAGATTCTTCTAATAACATCCAGTTTAGTCAGCTGAAACCTCATTTAGCTTACAGATGATGATTTAGTCAAATGTTAAAATCCAATTTGCTGTAATCGGCATTTGTTCATGAAGGGAAAAATATGAATGTATTTCAGAGATCTATTTTCCACCCCGAGTACAATGGAGTCAGAAGAATAATTTAATTACTTGCAGAATTAATCTATTAAAGAGGCTTTGATTTTTAAAATCCCTGAAATTGTAGGAAAATTATCAAATATAGAATGCATGAGAGTAATGGAAGTTGAGAACTCACAACATTGTTTGCTAAGATAAAGAAACAGACAACATCAATTATTTATCTCCTTTTCCCTTTTTTCTAGAAAGATTGTGACAGTTTCAACTATATCACATTCCAAAATAAAATACAGCTATACTTCATTTTGACATTGTAGTAATAACAGCATAACAGTAAAAGCAATAGTTTCTAATGATTTCTAATTCTTTGGTTTTAAAATATGTTTGTGGTAAAAGTAAATTTAAAAGTAAAATAGATATGCAATTGTAGCAAATAAAAAACTCATTTGGATAAGTGAACAACCAAGACGAAATTCTTACTAGCTATTGCATTTTAGATAACTTTAAATCACGGTCTTTTGAGAGTAAAGAATTAAAATATGAATGTATATGAAATCCATAGGCATTGCATAATAGACATGAATATATGCATTCAATTTATGCTTAGAAAGTTTATAGGTAAACTGTTTGTTGACTGATAGTTAGCTCACATTTAACTTCTCCCTACCATAAAAAAAGGTATTTGTGTCTAGGAAGAAATTTTTTTGTTAATGAATTATTTTATTAATCTTTCTAGAGAGCAAGACCAAAATATTAAGAAGGATATAAAGCAACTGAAGGCACATTAATAAAGACAGGAATGAAAGTATAGATTCCTAGCAAGGCTGGTCAACAAGTTAAAAAGATGGGACTTGAGAGTGTCCCTTCCTCAAACTATTTATGCAGAGAAGAGAGGGCTGATAAATAAACCATCGCATAATGGAAAGCAATGTAGCAGCTTAAATGAATGTTCTGTATGCATGAACATGAAATAATCTCCAAAACAAGGTGAATATGGCAAGCTATATATATAAAGAATTGAACGTTTTAAAGTATGGAAAAATAATATAACATACTGTAAATGCACCCATAGTTATGTCACAAAAGCAATAGAAACAAATAACAAAACTAAAGTCAAAATAGAGTTTAAATCTTGAGGGAGATAGGCAGAAGAGAGGGAGAGTAAATCATAAAACATTTTATATTTGATTAAAATGTACCCATTTCATATTTGATTTAAAATGTACCCATTTCATGCATTTAAAATATGTCTATATGCCAGGCCTAGTGACGTGTACCTAGCATCCCAGCTATTTGGGTAATGATGCAGAAGGTTCTTATAGGACTTTGAGGCTAACCAAGATAACATAATGAAACTCCTTCCTCTAAAATAACAGCAAGAAAAAGAAATGGGTATAGACAGTTGTATATGTTGCACATGAATATAAAATATTTATCATACTGCCCCAATATAACTGCTTCACATTAAAAAAACTTATAATCCATTCTATGTTAAGATAGAGGTTTTCTCTTAGCCTCCCCTCCCTCCCAAAAAAGAGAAAAATATCTTGTTTTAAAAAGCTATCTTAACTAGAAATTGTAAGATATTCCTGGATCATGGCATCACAAGATGTGTCCAGGAGCTTCAGAACGCAATTACAACTGATTGAATATTCAGATTTGTTCTTGGGTTCAGAATACTGTCTGGGAAATTCCCCCAAAGGAATATCCTTCAAAAATATTGACTCTGGAGCTGGAGAGGTGGCTCAGGGGTTAAGCCTCTGCCTTACAGGCGGAAAGTCCTGAATTCGGATCCTAGACCCACATATAGACACCGGGAGGAAGCGCGGGGGGGGGGGGGGGGCTGTGTTTCTGGTCCTGGTAGGGCGGAGCCTGTGAATCCCGGGCCAGAGTAAACTAGGAGGAGGTGGAGGCGGTCCATGGTGGTTCCCGAATTCGTCCGTGGTTCTACACACACACACACATACACACACATATATGCACACACATGCATACATGCACAATTGAATAAATAATAACAATAAAAAATTTAAAAAAATATATTGACTCTGTTGTATGCTATCCTTCGAGTCAGTTTTTGCTTTCAGATGAACCTGCTAAATGTACTTTACTCTTACATCTGTTGGCATTAAAGGTGGTTTATAGATGTTAAAAAGAAACCCCTTCCAAACTGCTTAAAGAAAAAAGTAAACTGAGTGTGGTAGCATATATCTGTAATCCTAGCACTTGGGGAACTGAGATAAGAGGGTTGAAGGTTCTGGACTGCCTGACCTACATAGTAAGATATTGCACACACACACCCACATACACACATAAAAAAATTAGAAAAGAAGATAAAATCAGTCTAAAAACACTTTAAGTTCTACTGTGCCTATGAAAATGACTAAATGACTGTGAAGAACTAAATGCAAAGCTAAAAATTTATGATTTGTCAATTTATCTGTGCTCAAAAGGGTCACTTTATATTGTTTCATGGATACATTGAAAATAGTCATTGTTCCTTAGACTGGTTTAATTGATAGACTCTCTAACTTCTGTTATATATGTTATTTGGTTTGCTTCTATTTCTTTATATCTGTAATTTATGTTTTTAATTTAATAATTTTATATTGTTCTTTATAAGTTATGTATTCCTTTGACATTTGCTTCTGGGACTCACAAGAAATAGAGGAGGACAAATCTTGTGCTTTCCTCTGAGACAAATTAAGTGTTGGGTGTAGGGAAGAGGTCATCACTGTTACTTTCATCTGATAGAAAGAACTAGAGATTGTGGGCCTGGGGAATTGCACAGTCCAAATAAGTGGTTCTAACTTCAGTGCTATTTTCATTGGTCTTAATAGGCAACCTAGTGATTCAACAGAGACAGAAGAGAAAGAAGATAAGAATTGCAGTTGATGTGGAAATAGTAATCAAATCATTGTACAGCTTTTTTGGGTTTTGGTTTTATTTGTTTTACTCGGTTTTATTATCTTCAATTTACTTTTATTTGCATTTCTCAGCAGAAATGTCTTTTGTTATTATTATTATTTGCCTACTTACACAAGCTCTATAAGTACCCCCTCCCCCTTTCCTCTTCCCTTCTATTATTCCCTCTGTTATTCTCCCATCCTGTCTCTCTCTACCCCTTTTTTCTCTCTCTCTAACTACTCTTTCCTCTCTCCTCCTCTCCTGGTGTTTCCTGAATGTTCCTTCCATCCTCCAGAGCATCTGTTTATATGGGTGCTGAATTACTCTGAGTCTACACTAGTGAGGCTACAGGACTCAGTGGCATACCTTGGGGCCCCTTCTTGGACTCCCCACTAATATGGGAACTCTGTTATATCTGTTTAACTCCTTGCCTCTAAGGATCTGCCTGAAGCCTTCTCCCCTGAGATTCGATATACAGCTTTTTTTAGTGAAGCACTATACAACTATTAAAATAATGGCAGCAAAAACTATGGAAGACAACAAAGCACCATGTTAACTATAAAGAACATTGAGAAATTATATATAAATACAAATAACAACTATACAGAAATAGAAAAACAAAATCATATACTCTAAGGGAAGAATTTATTAAGCTCAAGTACCATTATTATGCGTGCTTTTTTTCTTGCTTCTTTTTCTCTACTTCCCAGTCTCTATGACCTGTGATAATACTTTGGTAATTTAAAATATTTCAAAAAAAGCTCAGGTATGAGAAAATAATTTGAAGTCTGGTAACCTTTGAGAAAGTTTTATTTGTTGTACAGACAGCAGCAAGAAAATGGATGTGTACAAACACTCCAAAAAAAATTTTAAGCTGTGCAAGGGACAATAATTAGCTCAAAAGCCTCTTGTCCTTTCAGTTACTGAAAAAAATCTAGGCCAAGTTGATAATGACTTTCAATCAATTTCATTTTGACCTTTCAATTGAGTGACCTTTGGGGGAACTAATTGGAGCTCTCATGTCACTTCTTAGGAACAGCTGTCCAGATTACAAAATTCATGGAAACCTGAATTTCACTTCTTGGAAATGTTATCCTAGATGCAAAGCACCAACTGCCACAGAATGAGTGTAAGAATACAGTCATCACTGCCACCACCTCCTTCTCTCTGCAAAATTAAGTAATGTGTTATAAGGCAGAACAAGGAAATGTGTTCAGCTTCTTCAGAGGAAAAGCAAGGGTATGTTTATAAGATACCACATGTCAAATGGAGCTCTAACTTAAATCTCATCTATCTTAAATATATTTAAAGGTATTCAGACACCTACCCAAATATCTACAACATTGTGTTAAGTTACCCAAAGTATCTGTGTTATTCCTTCTTTAGACAGAATATCAATGTGCAAGAAAGGATTTCATAAGAACTTACACACACACACACACACAGGGGCGATATTCAAAATTTTTAGCTATTCACATACATGTGACGTGTCATGGCTTGAATGTGGCTTGTCTCCCACAGGTTCATATGTTTGAATACTTGGTCTCCAGCTGGTGGCATTATTTGTATAAAAGCTGTGGAAGCTTTGGAAGATGGAGTCTTGCTGGAGGAAGCATTGTACTTTGGATGGGCATGAGGGTGGTTAACCTAGCACTACTTTGTGGCTCTTTGCCTCCTAGTAGCTGTTGTAATGTAAGCTATCCTCCTTCTTACACCACCATATCTTCCACCATGCATCCCCTCCCAATAATAGATCTTCTCTGCAACCATAGTCAAGTAATAAACCTTTTCTCCCTTAACTTGCTTGATTCAGGGTATTTATCACAGCTACAGAAGAGTAACCACCACACTATGGAAAACCAACTCCCATGAGCTGCAATGTAAGAATGAATAAGATCCCAGCTGGTATATTTCCATGCTAGGGTTTAGGGGTCTCAGTCTGATCACCTGGTAAAACAGTCCATCAGGAAACTAGTGTGAGACAGACAAGAAGGCATAGCTTCAAGGATGGGGCACCAAGGCATAACCTACATGGCTCCCCAATGCCATAGTAACTAGAGGTTATTTCAAACAGCTTAGGGAAAAGTTCTTTTTTTAACCAAGTGGTACAGAATTATTTTAATAACTTAGTCATGGCCCTTTTTTCTTGAAAATTCTAACTAAAATGAATCATAATCTTGCATAGTGGCATTCTCTGTAATTCACACACACACACACACAGACACACACACACACACACACACATGCATGCACACACACTCATGTGCATACACACACACACACACAAAAAAAACCCAGAGCAGCTATAGCAGGTCAATACTTGGCATTAATTTCTTTCTGACTTATATCACCTTTCCATTTTTTCCTTCCCCTTCTACCAATGTTAAATCCCATTTGAAATACCTACCGTGTTTTTGCTCTCATGGCAGATGCAACATTCTTTTCAAAAACAATAAAAACTCACGTTTGAGTCTCTTTCCATTAAGAATCAATGAAAGAAAACATACACTTTATCTGACTAATTTAAACGCTGACTGAGACTTACCTTTTTAGCCCAACTAGCAGACTTTCTGCATACTGATGTGAGTTCAAATAAAGGGCATTTCATTTCTTCCTGCTCTCTCCAGAGACTACAAGACTGTTGTTCAGAAAAGCACTTCAGAGCATCTCAATTTACCTTGTCATTCTCAGAGGGGGAAAAAAGCTCATTCTTTTCACATTTGCCTCTCGATTCTTTTCATTTGCTCTTATCTTCATATAAGCTCATCAGCAGTTTGTGACCTTTCTCCCTGACCTTCTTCTGATCTACCACCTAATCTCTCTCCTCTTTCCTTTTGTATTTGTGCCTGATGAATCATATCTTCACCTGGGTCAAACGTAGCAAGCCGCTTTTCATTTCTCACAGCTTCTCATGCTCCAAGTTCATAGTGGCAGAAATTTTCATAGACGCCATTATAGTCCTTATCTACCTGTTTCTAGAACTGAAAACATGGTCTTATTGTGTACCAATAGTACTTTAGTCTTTTTGCTATTAACCTCAGTGACATGCAAACAATGTAGCTCATCATTCCTTATGCCATTGCCAAGGTACCGTTTATTCACTTTTCTCTATCAGTTTCTGAACACAAATGTCTGATTACCTCATGTATTTGGATTTTGTTTGCAGTTGTTGGATTTTTTTTAAACTGTTAGAAATCCTTGGATGTTATTGTGTCTGCCTTAGCAATTTATCAGATGAAAACCTTTTATTCACTAAAGTGCTTAAAAATCTTGGTGCCTGCTGGCTGCAACTGAGACCCTAGAGAAATGAAGACATTGCATCAGGATTGACATCTGGTTTCTTTTCACAAAAACACTGCTTTCAATGAGCTCTTAATTCTGGGCCTCTCAACTTGGACAGAGGCAGACTGCCCACAAAACTTGATCAACTAAATATTGTGAGTAAGCCCTAAATGCTACCTGATTGGATTAAAGCTTGGGGTTGTTCCATCTATAAAGACTTTTAAGTCAATTTGAGGGGCCTGGATATTGCATAAGTTAATTCATGATGACTTTTCCAGACCAACAAAAAAAGTCCACCATTATAAATGAAAATTAAGGATGTCATAGCTAAAACATTTTTGCTTATGTGCCAGAGTCATCTCTAAACATTTTTATTGTATTATTTGGCTCTCAAGACAGACATATATTGGAGAGATTCTTATCCTCTGTTTTTCAGGTAAGGAAACTAAGGCACAGAGAAGATACATGATCTATACAGGGTCCTATAAGTAGTAGTAGTGGACTGAGGGTTTCACTCCAAACATTGTGACTCCAGGATTCTCTGCTCTTAAACTCTTGACAATATGGCCTCCCTTTTGCTACTTTCCTTTCCCTTAGCTCTGGTAAAACAGCCCCAAGGTAGGCTCCATCTTGATTCTCCTATTCTTCCTGCACAGCTTCGTGATATGGCTTCCCCAAGATATCCTCTAACAGCAGCCAATGATTCCTGAGCTCAGAGTCTAGTCCTGGTTTTGAAAGCCTGTGTGGCACTATGGAGATCACTAAACTTCTTTGACTCTCTCTGTCCCTCTCTGCAAAGTGGTCATAAGTTCACTGACTTCACACAATTGATAAAGATAGGAATAAAAATGTAATATGCATCAATGTGCCAAGTTTCAGTATCTTAATTATAATAATGCAATCTTCATAGACATCAAAAGAGTATATAACAAATATTGTCTGAGTTGTAAGATACTGGGAAGCATAACTGTCTTCTTCCAGAGAAATGGGATCAATATTTGGGAGGCCATATTTTGGAATCAAGTTTAAAAAAAACTTTTTAATTAGAGCTTTCTATTATGTTTAAAAGGTCTTACAAAACTGTGATGTTTATCTGCAAATCTAAGACTGCTTACAGATAAGTTTCTTGTCAAACCACAATTTCCGGGAAGAGCTATACCTACAAAATGCAAGTTTAAAGAATTTCAAGAAAACCAATGAATGTTAAAACAGGGCTTTTCTGTGAAGAAGAAAAAATTTGTGTTCAGATATATTTATGGAAAAGGAAATGACATGTCTCAAAATATTGAGATAAAAAAGAATTATTGTATTCCTCACCAGCAACTTACTGCAGATATATAGTCCAATACATAATAAATTATTTATATGTGTATGCACTTAATTTGCCAAAACAGTCATAAACTTAAATGAAGTTAACTCACAGTAGGCAGATTTATGACTGTTCGCTTAATATGAATGAAGGAAATAAAAAGTACTTAACAACAAACATGATACATTCACAATTAGAGCATGCTACTAATGGTAGAAATACTCTATTGGGTTAATTCTTTCCTTTATGCTCAAATTAGGCCAAAGTCAAGTCCATTTGCTTTTATGATATGCACCTAACAAAGCATTCTTTCTGACACATCTTTTATTTTGAATCTGTTCTAAATCTTGTGATAGGCCTGGCAAAATCAGGCTCTTATACAGCCAAGGAATTAATCAAAAGTTGGTACTTTCTGGCACTGTCAGGTTTAATTGCTTGGACTTGGGTTGGCTAAAAGGCATAAGGCCAGTAAAACTTGCCAGAGAAAAAATACAGTAAATTTAGCACTTACTGCCTTGAGGTCTTCATTAACATGAGTATCATTCATTATAAACTCAGGATAGCCAACTTTTGCCAAAACAGCTCTTGCCTATAAAAAAGGAAGTAAGAAAAATGATGTCAGAGTTATCGCACTTAAATCATTACTACTCACAAGTAGTAGGAATGCAATCTTCATTTGAAAACTTCATTTACTGAATTCCTGCTGTATGCAAGCCACTGTGATGGATGAAAAATAGTACCTAAAACGATTGTGTTATTAGTAAAAATGAAATAAATATAGAAAACAACTAATATAAATAATAGATCATGTTGTCTTTAAAGTGTATGAGCAATAGTTTCCTCATGGAGAAAATGAAAGCCTTAGAGAATAGATACCATTTCAAAAATGTAGTACTGAGAAGGAGAACATTCCAAAAATAGAAAGGAAAACAATAGTGACAGAATAGAACTATATCTGATAAAAGACCAATATCCAAAATATATTAAAAATTGAAATAACTCAATAGCAAGAAAATAACTAACTACATTTAAAATTAGCAAAGAACCTAGAAAATTGTTTCACAAAAATAGACATTCATGTTTAGCAGTATTTGAAAAGTTTCAATGCCACAATTCATCAGGAAATGCAAATTAAAACCTTGGTAAGTTGTTACTTAAATATACTAAGCCAGATACTATAAAGATGGTAAGAACTTAATGTATTGGTGAGGATGGAAAGAAAAAAGCATATTTGTACACTGTTAGTGCAGACACTGTGGAAAAATGGGATAATGTGAAAGCAACTCAGAAAACTCAAAACAGAATTACTATGAGATTTAGCAGCTTCCTTTCTGGAAAGAGTCATAGATAGAAGTTATCTAAGAAAATAAAGTCATTGTTATCAAAGAGACATCTGTACTCCCATGGTTACTGCAGCACCATTTTCAGTGATCAAGAAATGAAACAACCCAAGTATCCATCAACTTATGAATGGACAAGTGCACGTACACACACACACACACACAGATAATATTTAGGCATAAAAAAGTGAAAAAATTCAAGATCATTATGCTAAGTGAAATAAGTCACACAGAAAGATAATAATTCACACATATGTGGAATCTTTAAAAAAAGTCCAACACAGAAGCAGAAAATAGAATAGCAGTTATCATAGGTTGGGGGACTGTGGGGAGATGTTGGTCAAAATACATGAAGTTTCAGCTATGAGTTGTTGCCAAATCCCCACCAGGCCAGCCGAGGAAAGGAGGGGAAACAGCAGGGGCCTCAGGGCTTGAGGTGAGGGGGCGAGCAGGCATGAGGTCACCACCCAGACCCCAGTAATCAGGAGAGAAGCAGCAGGCAGAGGACGAGTTGGCTGCAGACTCATTTATTTCAGGAAATGCTTGAGCTTATATAGGGTCAGAGGTCCAATCAGATGTTGCCACCTCTCCACTTGGGGGGCGGGGGAGCAGCCACCAATTATTTAGCTATTTACTAGGTGTCCATTACAGAGGCAGGTTAGATGGCTGCTTCCCATTGGTTGTTCATCCCTCTGTCTGTATGGTTCCTCTATTGGGACATGTCTGGGGCATGTCTGTACTTGTCCATTGGGACATGTCTGGGGCATGTCTGTACTTGTCCGGGCTTGTCTATAACCAGACCTCCTGGGAGCCAGGGCTAGGGCCTCCCTGAACCAATGGTGCCACATATTCCCCCTTTTATTTATTTATAAGAGGCTTGGGGTCAGTCCCAGCTATCATGGTCCCCACTAAAAAATTTATAAATAAATAAAAGGGTGAAAATGTGGGTGAAAATGTGGCACCATTGGTTCTAGCCCTGGCTCCCAGGAGGTCTGTTTATAGACAAGCCTGGACAAGTACGGACATGCCCCAGATACATCCCAATAAAGGAACCATACAGACAGAGGGATGAACAACCAATGGGAAGGAGGGATGAACAACCAATGGGAAGTGGCCCTCTAACCTGCCTCTGTAATGGACACCTAGTAAACAGCTAAATGATTGGTGGCTGCTTCCCCTCCCCCCAAGCGGAGAGGTGGCCACGCCTGATTGGACCCCCGACCCTATATAAGCCCAAACACTTCCTGAATAAAGCTGAGTCTGTAGCCAACTTGTCCTCTGCTTGCTGCTTCTCGCCTAACTCCGGGTTCTGGGTGGTGACCCCATGCCTGCTCGCCCCCTTGCCTCGAGCCCAGAGGCCCCTGCCATTTCCCCCTCTTTTCCTGGGCTAGCCCATTGGGGATTCAGCAACGAGTTAGGCCTGACAGTACTTGCCTATAATCCCAGCACTTGGGAGGCAGAGACGGGAATGGCCCATGAGTTTGAGGCCAGTTTGATCTACACAGTGAGTGCCAGACTAACTAGGACTACATAGTGAGACTCTGCCTCAGAAAAACTTAAAATCATGCATTTAGATTAACTTATAATGTAGAAAATTTGAGAGAAGAAACTGCCCTGAGAAGCTCCTACCAGAAGCCATAGGCAATTTTAAAAAATCCCCCAGTACCAAGTATATGGTGCCTACTAAGGTACCTAAAACCAGTATAGATTTTTGCCATTGTTCTGGGTTGACCTAGAGAACCTAATAGTAAGACCCTTTAGCTGAAGACACTACACAGGTGGATCACAGGATATGAAGAAAACAAATTAGAACAGATTTGGAAGTTTCTTCCTTGCTGACCAGCTTTCACAGTATCAAAAGGTACTATGTAGAATATCAAGAGATAAAAGCAACCAGCAGTCATATCCAGTTGTGAATGTTGCCAGCTGTAACAATGACCACTCTGGCAAGACATGGCCATTGATATAATAATGGCATGATTGCTATAGGGATAACAGTAACAAATTGCATTTTTATTGAATTTTTAAGGATTGCTTTTCAGCAAGGAACATATGCCTATCACTTTAAACCAAACCAAGAACCTGTGGATAGGGAAACTATAGGTCCTGGGATGGGGACAAACTACTAATGTTTACTTATAAGGACATGAAAGCAAACTGCCATCTAAACACTTTTTCATTATACCTATAGATTATAGCAGCTCTCAGCACTTGACATAGAAGATTTCTTTTTCAAGTGTTTAATACAGAGAATCATAACCAGCCGAAATGCAGAGAATGAGTGACTGCGGACTGCTCAGCCCTAAACGGGACATCTGAGTCACTCTTCACCTCAGGGCTCAGGGAACATTGTAGAAGAAGGGGTGGTAAGAATGTAAGAGCCTGAGGGTGAGGAGAGGTACCTCCATACAATATCTTCTAGACATGACAGGAGTTATGTATGGATGAACTCTGTAGCTGTGCCTGATTCCACAAAGTCTGTACAAGATTTGTCCTTATCAACATCTTCATCATGGGAGAGACAAGATCTCAAGAGGCACCACACCTAGAAGGGAGACTCCCGTGTGTGGGTGTGTGTGAGAGTGTGTGTGTGTAAACATTCTGGTGTTCATAATAAATATGGAAAAATGTTATCCTACAATTTAAATAAATAAGTATGAAAAAGATATAAAGAAAAGATATGTATTCCTCAACGCCATGCTAACAACTCTCTTTTCTTTTTCTTTAATTGTCATACATATGTGTAGAGGGGGGAATATATGCACATGTGTTTATATATGTGTGTGTGTGCAGGTACACTGTGGAAATTGAAGATATATATTTGAAATCATTCTCATTGGCTCATCTACCTTATTCTTTTCAGGCCAGGTTTATCATCGAACCCTGAACTCACCAATAGAGCAAGTTTAGCTAGCCAGTTTGCTCTGAGTATTCCTAATCTTTGCTTTATAAGGCTAAAATTTTTTATGATAAAGTATTTATTTGAGGTTTATGCTTCATAATTTATTGAGGCACACGCGTAACATACATGTACATATATGCAAAAACATAACAGAAGTAGTATATATGTAAATTTTATATTAGCATTACCTCTGAGAGGGAGTAGAGACCATACAAGAGCAAGAAGTAGATTTCAGTCTCATCTATGTATTTCATTTATTCTAAAAATGATATGAAGTAGGTATAATAAAATGTTACAAAATTTTAATATTATCTCTTTCATCAGCATGTAGATATTTGTTACCTAGTATCCTGTGCTTTTCAATGGCTAAAAATATAGGTATGCCACCATACCCACCCAGCATTTTAAGTGGGCTCTGGAGGGTCTGAGCTTGGATTCTTTTGCTTGCATGGCAAGTACCTTAACCACTAAGCCATCTCCCCAGTCCATCTGTTGTTTTTCTTTTTAAAATAGGTATGAGGAGATTAAATGTTTTCCAGCAGGGTAATCAAAAGAGATGAGTCATGCACCTGGAATATTACCCATGAAGCACTGTAAATGATGACCAGAATGTCAGAAAGATTGGGAAGAGGGAGAGTCCAGAATAACTTGAGATCCATCACATCCCACTTATTCTTTTGACAAACAAAGGTGCTCATAACTATCCTTTGTTTCATGCCAGACAGGGAACAGACAAAGGAAAAATATTGTAGGCATAAATGAACTGCCTCTACAGTAAAAACTGACAGACCATGGTACCTTGGCCTAATCCAGACCTCCTCACTTGTCTGTTTTTATAAATATAATGATGCTGTAACACAGGGACATTGATTCATTCACCTACTATCTATTACTAGTTTTGTGCTATGACATAAAGTTAAATAGCTGGGCTAGAAATCTGGGGCCTATGAAGCCTGGAATATTTCATCTGGGCTTTTAGAAGTGAGAAGTTTGTTAGCCCTTGCTTTAGTGAAACTTCATAACATCATGTGAGATTTTCTCTCCCATTTCCCCTGACTCTGAGTTTCACAAAAACAAAAGAGCAATGCACAGGGGTGTTGTGAGTATACTGTCAGGGCTCTGTCTAGATCACATGAGATGCCTTGTATCACATGTATAGAACTCCCCATGTTCTTATCTTTTCTATCCAGCACCTGAAACTCTTAAAGACCTATGCAGGAAAATAGCTTGTTCTGGGGGCATTGATCTGCTTTTTTGCCACTCTGACCTCTCTTTCCACACAGGCAACCCTTAGCCAATGACAGACTGTCACAGGGCCTTGAAAGCACAGCAGCTTTGATTCATTTCAAGACTAGCTCAGAGCTATAATTTGCACTTTCTGACTTCCTCACAGGAGCAGACTAGTCTAGCAATGTCCTTTGAAATTGCATCTTCCCTTGCCTCATTCCCATCCTGGTCTAGCTTCTCTCATTCCCTAGTTGTTTTCTCTCATATTTGCTAAATAGATCACTGTATATGAATCCCCATCACCAGTCCTGATTCCAAATGACCCAGCACAACACCCAGGCAACCTCAGCCTCGTCCTCATTGGCTCTATTGTAGAGAGGCAGAAATGCAAAATCAGTGACCTCCACATACTACCCTTGGTAATGAGTTTTTCCTATAGTTCCTTCCAATTTGCCTCACTTGAGAAATAAATAGAATGAGATACTACAGTTCCCTTATCTTCCTTGTGATAACAACAATATTAAATACTAGTAGAAACCTGCAACTTAAGACATAGGATTTTACCAGTGCTGCAGGACATAGCCATAATGGATTTTGCTGTTCCAGAGATTCACACATAGCACAGATCAAATTAAACCTTCAAAACCCTGTGAGCTACACTAAAAGTTTGGCCTGACCCAGAAAGCTGAGGACTAGAGGTTACAACTTTTCCCCAACTCAAATCAAAACAATATGTCAAATGTCCACAGGCTACCGCCTTCTGAAATGGTTTGATTATTTCTTCCTGGTAGTTACAAGTCATACACATAACTATAGCAAATACAGAATTCCATATAGTTCTCTCCAACACCCCACCCCCAAAAACAGACAAGCAAAGCTGACTCACCACAATTGTTTTCTGAACACTGGCCTTTCCTGAGCATACTGGTGAATTATGCATTGTTTGAAAATGCTCTGGCACCCCATTGCAGTATGGAGCCTCACAGAATATATTGCCTTCTGCACTGTATGCAGAGCACTGAATTCTTTCTTATTATTTATTTAGCATCACCACGATTTGAAGAGCATCAGAAGAAACACAAAAAGAATCCAGATTTCCTTATCAAGAATATACAAATAAAATGAGACAATTCCAATAGTGTCATTGCTAACATCATAATGGAGTATTCTTTTCCCCTTCCCCAAAAGTGTATTGATGTCTGTATTGTGATTCAAATGCTTCTTCTACCAGAGTCTATTGTTAATTTTACATATCATCCCAACCCAGATCATTCCACGCTTTTCTCTAAGAAGATTCAGAACTATATCTCTAAAAAAAACATGGAGCATGGATGCAGATTAGATTGCCAAGGAGAAGCACTTCTACGTCCTTGGAAAGGTGGAGGATGAAATGTATTCACTGTTAATAGCCTCAGCCAGGCACATGAGCATCTGCAAACAACAACTACAATACTTACAATGAACTTACAAACATTCTCCTAGGAACAATTATTTGCTGTGTAGGCAGCAAAGATCACTGGCAGCTTCTGTCTTACCCTTCCCAGACCTGTAAAAGTTACGCTGCTCTCCAGTTCCCCATGTTAAGCACCTTCCTGCTGGATGTAACTAGAAGCATGTCTTTCCTCCTACATGCAATCTAAAGTGAAGAGTGGCCACATCATCTTCTAACATGTACAGGATGAGAAAGAGGAAGCATCAACAGTCTGATGGTTTGTTGAGGCACAAAATACTAGTAAAATCAGTCTGATACCAGTTACATCACTGGTTACACTGATTCAAAGCCCAAAGATTTTCCATAACTAGTGCATACATTTCTATCTGTTATTTCATACATACATCTGCAAAGGAGATACGCTTGACATCTGGCCATCCTTCCTCTGTGGAAGGATCCCAAGTAGTTGCTGTTCTTCACTACTTCTGTGATTATAGGCAAAGCAGTTCACTTTTTTGAATTAACATTGCTTAGTGTCTACTTAATAACTATTCTATCATCATTCTCTTACTATAGACCATGTTTTTGCTTAGGGTGACAATGGGCTGAACCAAAAAATAAACAAGCAAACAAGACAACATTACCCTCAGCTTTTTTCACAACTGTTATTGGTTATGAGATGAGACTTTGGGCAGTAGGATGAAACTTAGCATGCTTGTTGCATTTCTTAGCATCTATTCTAAAAGAAGACAAACTCAGCTGGTGTGTGCTTCCTGCCTGTAGTCTGGAGCTTTCCAATCTTGGCATTACTGACATTTTGGGTCAGATAATTCTTGTGAGGGTTTGTTGTAAAGCTTCTATGGTAATTAGCAACATCTTTGGCTTCTGCATATTACATGCCAGTAGCAAACCCTGTATAACTTGGTGTCATAGTTAAGCATAGGTGTCAACTTGACTGTTAAAGGTTTGAGCTCAAGGCACATTTGTAGAGAATTAATGGTTCAGTTAAGCCCAAAGCAAATCTGCAGGAGATTGTCTGGCTGATGTGGAAGGCCTAGCCCGTGGTGGGTGGGAGTAGGCCCCAGAATAAATCACGGGACTAGGCCCTGGCACCCTTCTGTACACTTGGCCAGACATGCCTGACTGGCAAATAAGGATTGTCCATCTCTCAGCCGTTATGTGATGATGATGTGGCCATTTCCCTTGGCCCTGGTGTTGGTACATGCTCTCCTGTCAAACTGGACTGAGAACTGTAACCAGATAATCTTAAGAGACAATAAACCCCTTGTTCCTCTAAGCCGTTTGATGGCTATTTATCACAACCATGCAAGTGAACTACAACACTTGGGATAGTCAAAAATTGCTCTAGACATTGTCCAATACTGCCCTGAAGGACAAAAATCATTCTGTTTAGAATCATTGTTATATAGACTTTTTTCTTCTTCCATTCTGGAGTGCTAACATAATGTAAGATGTGGAACAGCTATCTCTCAACCATAGGCAACAAATAGGATAAAAAAACCTGCATGTCAGACAAGGCAGGCTGCAAAATAGATGGCTTCTGGCAATTAATACACTAGCTGTCAATGGGGGCCTCATAAAGTTTATATAAAATATGTGACTAATAGCAATGTAGTGCACAAACCCTGAAAGGAGCTACATCTAAAATGTATAAAAGTGGGCTAGAGGGATGGTTCAGGGGTTAATACTCTGTCTTGCAAGCAGAAAGTCCTGAGTTAAGTTCAGATCCCAGGTCCCACCTAAAAACAGCCATCCCTAACTGTCCTGTACTTCAGGCCCTGGTGGGCAGAGACTGGGAAATCCTAGAGCAAAGCAAGAAGGAGGAAGAAGCAATCCAGGATTATTCCCCAAGTCACCCTTGGCCCTCCACAAGGATACACACACACACACACACACACACACACGCACACGCACACGCACACGCACACACACACAATAAATAACAATAATACAATAAAATTGCATAAAAGTTGTTGGCTGGGGTTCTCGCTTTACTCTCCACAGAAGGGGGAAAATAAACTTTGAGGCATTATGTGTCATGTTTTCCATTAGCAGTAGTGAAATACAATCCATAAACACTTCCATTTTCATCAGATATGGTTTAAAGAAAAATCAATTAGTACCCATCTTACAGTGTCACCTGCAAGAGTTCAAGATGGCATTATATGTAGGAAATTTCTGACCCCTTGGTCCAAAGTATATGACAAGTAAAAGAGTTGTAGCCTACAACTTCTTCCAAGTACTCAGCCTGTTGAAGGGCCTTTCAAGGGAATACAAGACAGAAGAGGCCCCCTTAACTGCATGCCTGAAATCTCCTGCAGAGTAATGTCACTCTCTTAAATTACAGGCCCAGTTTTGGGGAGGCATACTTGTGGTGAGAGAGAAAATAGTGAAAGAGAAAGCGATAGCAGGAAAAAGTTGTTAGGCAACCCTGTGGCCTATGTACCTACAAGCTTACTGAGAACCAAGCCAAAATATTTTCTTAACAAATCAGACTTTGTATATTTTTTTCAGAAGAACGCTGGCTGTTCAACACACACATACACATACATGATTATGTCAGCTCATTCTTCTATGGGCTACTATATGCATGCCTCTGAAAAGAGGCACAAAGACCTACCACAAAATCTAACTTTGGAAAAAAATAATGTTAAGGTTGTCTATACACAGGAAGATAACTATGACATATTATCTCTCATTTGTGAATCTAGGGTTTCGAATGGGCACAAAAACTTACATATACATGCATGACATTAATATAAAAACACAGATTGGAGACATGGCCTCTATTTTGTAAGTAGAAAGGCCTGAGTTCAAATGCCACATCCTGCATAAAAATGCCAGGTGGAAATGGCAGTAGCCTGTACTTCCAGCCCGAGGAAAGTGGAGCCTAGGAAACCCCAGAGGAAAGCAAAAATGAGGTAGAAGCAATTCAGGATAATTCCTGAAGCAAAGTCACCCTTGGGCCTCCACAGATACACATAGTACACACAGTACCCTCTGACATACACAGACACGCATACTCACAAATGAAATAAATATAAAATAATATGAAATAAAAAATAAAATAAAACACAAGTGAAAACAAAAGGATCTTGAAGAAAGGGAACTGATCAGATAGGAGAGGGAAAATTGAGAGAACATCATCAAAGCATATTACATATTACAATGTGTGAAAGCATTTTTGTGAGATCAAGTACCTTGCATAATGAATATACATTAGGTTGTCTTTAGACTTAGCTATCCTTCACATTCTTAGTTTGTGTATTCTTGCCCTTTCTCTTTCCTGTTCCCTCTAACACCCACCAGGCCCTTTGTGTTCATACTACTTACTCTCCTATCATACTCCAGTTGATCTTTCTTTGGCAATATGCTGTTCTCTAGAGTCATCTCTCCCCTACTTCTTCATCCATCAAAACTAATATTCCTCCAAGACAGCTAATCCATTAGCTGTCACTGGGGCCTCAAAGCAATTTATAATAAAATGGGAGTGACTAATAGCAATCTAATGAATTAAGCCTGAGAAATAGCTGTACTGAAAAGTGTAGTTTATTAGCCAAAGAGATGAATACTATTGCAAGGGAGGTTTTTGGGTAGCTGAGAGAGCACTGTTTCTGCTATTAATCAAATTACACCAAAAGTTCATTCCACTTAATCTTATGGAATACAATGTCAAGCACAGAGCAAGTGATCAATATACAATAGATATTTGTATAGTAATTTAGTTAACAAACGCATTTTGATCAATATCATCAATAATATCAGAAAATATAAGACATTATACTTCATATTGAACCTTTAAACAGAAAAAGTCTAACGTGATCAAGATCATTCAGTGCTGCTCACACCAAGGCGAAGTCTGACCAAAAGAGAAAAGAAATGAAGCTTTGTTGGGAACTAGGGAGCCCTTTGGAAAATTAGTCAAAATATAAAATCCACCATTAATTCTTGGTGACAAAGCCATATTTTTAATATTCAGTTGTCCCTATCTATGGTTTTACTTTTCATGGTTTCAGTTAAATGTAGTCAACTCTTCTCTAACAGTATCAGTGGAAAAAATAAGCAACTCATGAGTCTGTATGATGAAACTTTGCATTCCTGTTCTCTGTACCACCAGGAATGTAAATCATCCCTTTGTCCACCATATTCATATTGTGTATACTAGACATATGTTAGATACTAATGAGCCAGCCCAATTACCTGATTGTCTGTGATGATATCACATTGTTTATGTTCCAATCATTTTTATGCAGCAGCTTACCAGTGTCTTGATAGCTACATCATCACCAATCTCTATTCACCTAACATGTAGACAGTTTCTTGTCTCAAATCATCATAAGGATGAATGTAGTAAAATTAAAGGATTTGAAAGTAAACAGCCACATCTACATGACTTTTATTTCAATTGTGTGCTATCACCATTTCTCGGTTATTACTATTTCGTATTGTTTCTCTCTCAAATGTATCTACTTTGTAAGTTAAGTTTTACAATAGCTATGCAAGTATAGGAAAATACATAATATTGAGAGAGTTTAGTCCTATGTATGGCTTCAGGTTTTCACTAGGGTTATTTTTTAACATAGTTTATCTACTTATGAAAGAGAAAGGAGAAAGAGAAAGTATATTCCCCATGTGGGCTTCCTGGTATAGAACTCAGGTCACCAGATTTGCATGTGGGCGTCTTACATTCTATGCTATCTTTCTGGCCCACCACTAGGATTCTTGGCATATAATTACCATGGATACAGAGAGGCATCATAAGCTAATTCAATCACTGGAAAAATAGTGACATTATAAATACATAATAGAAAATAGATAGTGATAATATACCAGGTATTTTAAATCACAGCATTCCTTATTGAAAAAAAAACACAAAATATGATCTACATCTTACCATATTTACATTTTATAAAAACTATGGAAAACTCTTCTATGACAACTTGCAATTATTGACTGCATGTGGTATTAGTAATAATTTTCTGAAACCCTTTGTTCCTTAGTTTGATCATCATAATGATGTGGACACATTTACTTCTTAAACCAATAAAATGAATTGGAAAGTTAAAAAAAGTATTTGATAAAGTAAAAGAATTAGAAAGGTTGACCTACATCACGGGTCAGTAAATTTTTTCTATAAATTTCCAGGTGGTACATATTTTAGGCTTTATGGGACATACAATGTTTGTCACAACTATTTTATTTTGTCACTATATCTGGAAAAGTAAGAACAACAAAGGATGACACATAAATAAATAGCTGTAGTTGAGTCCTACTAAAACTTTTAACTATAGACTCTGACATTTAATTCTAATCTGACTTTCCTTCATCATTTGATTTTTGTTCTTTTTCTGTTTTCATGTGTATTTGGAGTTCATATATTTCTATACACGCTTGTATATGTGTAGGCACGTGTATATATTTGGATCAGCATTCTCAATGTCTACATGTGTATACAGCCCTGCAATTGATATCAAGAATCATTCTTGATTGTTCTTCCACCTTATTCTTCTGAGACAGTATAATAAAATCCAGAGCTCATTGATAGGTCTAGTCTCCTTAACCAATTTGCGCTGGAAATTCCTATAGTCCACTTTCTGAGGGCTGGATACATTCACCTAGCATTTTTTCAAACTTTATTTATTTATTTATTTATTTGTGTGCGTGTGTGTGTGTGTGTGTGTGTGTGTGTGTGTGTGAAAGAGAGAGAGAGAGAGAGAGAGAGAGAGAGAGAGAGAACACTGTGTTTCACTGTGGAGGACCAAGGGTGACTTCAGGAATTATACTGGGTTGCTTCTACTTCCTTTTTGCTTCATTGTAGGATTTCCCAGGCTCTGCCCGCCAGGGCCCAAAGTGCAGGCCACTACTGTTTCTGCCTGGCATTTTTATGTGGGACCTGGGATCCAAATTCAGGACCTTCTGCTTGTGAAGCAGAGTCTTAACCCCTGAGCCATCTCTCCAGGCCTAGCATATTTTTATGTGGAATCTGGAGATGCATTTCCAGTTCTTTTCTTTGTGTGACAAGTACTTTAATGGCTGAGCTATCTTCTCAGTCCTTCATTTGATTTTTTAAAACCATTTAAAAATGTAAAATCCTTTCACAGCTTTTAGCCTACACAAAAATATGCATATGCCAAATATAGCCCAAGGGTCATAGTTGATAAAAATAAATAATTGTTCATTCAGTTGCCTTAATGTGTGACAGTAAATGCTTAATAGTGCTTCCCAAATTGATTGATACTCAACAGTGTGGTTAGTGTGTATGATGGTTTATGGTGATTTTCAATTTAACAAAATCTAGAATCATCTTGTAGACAATTATCTGGGCATTTCTATGAAGGGATCCTCTAGGTTAGGTTAATTTAGGTGGGAACTTACCATAACAGTAGGACTAAATAAAAAGTGGAAAGTGACCCTTCCCCTCCACTCGGCCGCCCGGGATGCGCGCGCGTGGTCCAGCCGGGCCTCACCGCGCCATGACCCAGGTAAGCTCGGTCCCCGCCCACCCCCAGAGCTCCAGGCCGCTCCAGTGGACCCAGCTCCTCCCACCATCCAGCCAGAGCCGCGCACAGGGCCTGGGAGGAGGAGAGGGCACACCTCCTGTACCGGGGTCCGGCCCTCAGGTCTCCTAGGTTTAAATAGTGCCTGGCCGACGCCCCATCTTCCCATCCCTTCCACTCCACCACCTGGGAGGAGGAGGAGAGGGCACCCCCTCTGTGCCTAGGCCCCGCCCTCAGGTCCCCCAGGTTTAAATAGCGCCCAGCCGACGCCCCATCCTCCCATCCCCTCCACTCCACCGCCCGGGACAGGCCTCACCACGCCGCAATTTAGGTAAGCTCGGTCCCCGTCCACCCCCAGAGCCCCAGGCCAAATAATTCAGTTTAGTGAAACAATGCGCAGAAATTAACAGATGATCTTAAGAGTTAAAACGACAATGCCAAAGTCAAAGTGCAAATCCATGAGAAGCAACACTCAAGTACACAAATCTCCCACTGAAGAAATTAATCCTATAATGTTAGACCCCAACTAGAACAAACCCATGGAAAATGGCCAAGAAAGCCTGACCCAGGATAACGACATTCAAAATATGATCATTACCATGTTCAATACTAGGAAAGAGGAAATCCAGGAGGAATTAAATAATCGAATCAATCGCTTTGAGGAGGAACACAACAGACACATGGAGGAGTTGAGAAAAACAGTGCATGAAACAAAAACTGGCATAGAGCAGTTAAAGCAGACTCAAGCAGAGTTTAAAACTGAGCTACAAGACAAGTTATCTTCAACCCAGAACTCCACAGAGAATCTTATCAGCAGAACTAACGAAGCAGAAAACAGAATTTCAGATCTTGAAGATAAAGCGGGAGTATTAACCAGCTCAATGGAAGAGATTGTTAAAGCCAAAAAGATGCTTGAGAGAAATATGCAGGAGATATGGGACACCCTGAAGAAGCCCAACATGAGTATTCATGGAATACCAGAGCAAGAATCTCAAAATACCACCCTGGAGGAAATTTTTCAAATGATCATCAAGGAAAACTTTCCTCATCTAAAAAAAGAGAGGCCCATCCATACACATGAGGCATTCCGCACCCCAAACAGATATGACCAAAACAGAAGCTCGCCACGGCAAATAATAGTCAAAACACTCCACATTCAAGATAAAGAACTGGTGCTGAAAGCATCAAGGGAGAAAAAACAAGTCACTTTTAAAGGTAAATCTATTAAAATAACAAATGACTTCTCAATGGAAACAGTAAAAGCAAGAAGAGCTTGGAGAGACATACTTCAAGTATTGAATGAGCAAAAATGTCAACCTAGGCTGATTTATCCTGCAAAACTATCCGTCATGATCGAGGGAGAAAGAAAAACCTTCCAGCACAAAGACAACTTGAAGGGATACATGTCCACCAAACCAGGCCTTCAAAAAATGCTAGAAATGATACTCAAGCGTGAAGAAAAAAACAGGCATATCCAGGAGAACAGAAGGCAAGTATGATACCACTAAAAGCGAAGCAATATACTTATAAAAATTACCAAACATAATAAATGTCTGGAATCAAAAATAGTTTCACCATTATAACACTAAATGTTAATGGAATAAACTCACCGATCAAGAGACACAGATTACAACTTTGGATTAAAAATCACAATCCATCAATCTGCTGCCTGCAGGAAACCCATCTCACCACAAAAGATAGGCATGCCCTAAAAATGAAAGGCTGGTCAATAATTCTACAAGCTAATGGAAGCAGAAAACAGGCAGGGGTAGCCATTATGCTATCAGACAAACTGGACTTCAAACCAAAGAAAATTATAAGAGACACGGATGGATACTACATTTTAGTCACAGGTACAATTCACCAGGAAGACTTCACAATACTGAACATATATGCACCCAATACGGGCCCCTCCACATTCATTAAGAAAACCCTACAGCGTCTAAAGCAAGAAATCAACCCCCAAACGATAATTCTTGGGGACTTCAACACCGCCCTCTCAACATGGGATAGAACAATAGGTCAAAAGCTTAACAGAGACACTTTGGACCTTAATCAAATCCTTAAAGAAATGGACCTTACAGATCTCTATCGAACTTTTCACCCACGCACCAAAGAATATACATTTTTCTCAGCAGCACACGGAACTTTCTGCAAAATAGATCCCATATTGGGCCACAAAACGAATCTACACATATACAAAAAAGTTGAAATTCTAACCTGTGCCCTGTCACACCACCATGGCCTAAAGCTGGACACCCACAACACAACAAAGAAGAGAAAATACACTAACTCCTGGAAACTTAACAATATGATGCTGAATGAGAACTGGATTCAGGAATTAATTAAAAAGGAAATTCAAGATTTCCTAAAAGTGAATGATAATGAAAATACAACTTACCAAAATTACTGGGACACAATGAAAGCTGTTCTACGAGGTAAGATCCTAGCTCTTAATGCCTACATCAAAAAAATGGAAACATCAGAAATAAACAACTTAACAATGCAGCTAAAAGCTTTAGAGAAACTAGAGCAATCTGATCCCAAAAGTAGTAGAAGAGAGGAGATTAGCAAAATAAGGGGAGAAATATCTGAAATCGAGATTAAGAAAATGATAGAAAAAATCAACCAGTCAAAAAGCTGGTTCTTTGAAAAAATCAATAAGATTGATACACCCCTAGCTAAATTAACCAAAAGCAAGAGAGAGAAAACCCAAATTAACAAAATTAGAAATGAGCATGGAGTTATCACTACTGATACCCAAGAAATCCAGAGAATTATAACAATATATTTCAAAAAATTATACTCTGTGAAGTTTGACAACACAAAAGAGATGGATGAATTTCTTTTTTTTTAATTTTAATACATTTTTATTATTATTTCAGCTCATACAAACTTAATAGGTACACCTGTTCCCTCCCTCCCTCCTCCACCCCCCGAACCCCCTGCTCTCCCTCCCCTCACCCCTCCCGCCCCATCCACCCGTACCTCCCGCCCCAATTCCCAGAGTCCTTTCTTGTACATGCCTGACTCTCCTCTGGGCCCTCCTCTCCGATGACGTACAAGGACCCAGTGGCATTTCCCTGAACCCTTTCCTGTGTTCCCCTTAAGCATAGGAACACTACTGTGGCTGTCAATCCCTTGCCTCCAAGGATCTTGGTGCCTTTAGCAGATGCTAGACTTTGTGAGGTCAATAGTGTGTTGGACATTGCGCCGGGCATGCAATGTCCAATTATGATTACTTCGGCTCTAACATGTGTGGAGTACCTTGCAAATCATTGCTCCTCCCATCCTTTTGCTCTTACACTCTTACCGCCCCCTCTTCCGCAATGTCCCTGAGCTTCAGGATGGGGAGAGATTAGTCTGGCCTAGTTCTAGGTGGTTGATATAGAGTCTCTGAAGTTCTGGATAGTGGTTCATTGATTTTCTTTTGCAGTTTTGTAGCTCCTGCAATGCCCTTCACTCCATCGTGATAGGCACTTTATGTCACCCCATGGCCAGAGACAGAAAGCTGTTAAACTGGAGTCTTATTATAAGAGCACATTCAAGGGTAGATGTAATACTTATACCCAAAAGTGGAATCGCAGGGTCATATGGCATTTGGCAATGGGAGGGGACAATCACCCATTTGCAAAATGGTTACTTTTTAATCTCCCAGACTATGTGCCCTCCCCTTCTGGTGAGGTCATACCCCCTTAGTTGTAAATAATCAGGAACGAATTGTGAACTTAACTAGGTGTCACATTACTTTCTTGCAGTCCTTGATGGAGGCCTATTTTCTCTACTGTAACATGGTCACTTCTCTCCTTGTTTCTGGTGAGGCCCTCCAACCCCATTCCTCCTGTTCATAATCCTTGCAATTACTGTAGGTAATACATAGATTTACCTATGAGTGTGTCAAGATGGACTGGGTGGGTTTGGTACTAGGAGCCACCTATTAGGGAGTACATACGGCACTTAATTTTCTGGGTCTGGGATACTTCACTTAATATAATTGTTTCTAATGACATCCATTTTCCGGCAAATTCCAGTAATTCATCATTTTTGATGGCTGAGTGGTACTCCATTGTATAGATGTACCACAGTTTCCTTATCCACTCGTCAACTGTTGGACATTTGGGTTGATTCCATGACTTTGCTATTGTAAGCAGTGCTGCTACGAACATGGTCGTTCTTGTGCTATCGAGGTGAACCTCTGCTGTATGGGGGGTTATTCCCAAAGTGGAATCGCAGGGTCATATGACATTTCAATCTTTAATTTCTTTAAGAATCTCCAGACGGCTCGCCAGAGTGGCTGTATGAGCCTGCATTCCCACCAGCAATGTAGGAGAGTTCCCCTCTTTCCACATCCTCTCCAGCATTTGCTGTTCTTTGTATTGTGGATTTTTGCCATCCTGACCGGGGTGAGATGATATCTCAGGAAAGTTTTGATTTGCATTTCCCTGATGGCTAAAGAAGTGGAGCATTTTTTAAGATATTTGTTAGACATTTTAATTTCATCCCTGGTAAAGTTTCTTTCAAGTTCCAGGGCCCATTTTTTAATGGGACCATTGGTTTCCTTGATGCTTAGTTTTCTAAGTCCTTTGTGCACTCTGGACAGTAGAGCTCTATCAGATATGTGGTTAGTGAAGATTTTCTCCCATTCTGTGGGTTGCCTTTGAGCTTGTGTGACAATCTCTTTATCTGAACAGAAGCTCTTTAATTTCACAAGATCCCAACTGTTGAGAGTTGGTAGCAGTGACTGTGCCATTGGATGTCTGTTTAGGAAATGTTGGCCTAGCCCAATCAGCTCGAGGGAGGTCCCTATCCTTTCAACTATGGTTTTTATAGTCTATGGCCTTATATCAAGGTCCTTGATCCATTTGGAATTAAGTCTTATACATGGTGACAAGTATGGGTCCACCTTTAATCTTCTGCATGTGGAGATCCAGTTTTGCCAGCACCATTTGTTGAAGATGCTGTTCTTTTTCCATTGGATTCTTTGGGAACCAAATGGCTGTAACTTTGTGGGTGTATATCTGGGTCTTCAATCCTTATCCATTGATCTGTGTGTCTATTTTGGAGCCAGTACCAGGCTGTCTTTATAACTATGGATTTGTAATATAGACTAAGGTTCAGTATGGTAATACCTCCAGCAGTGTTTTTGTTACTCAGGATTGTCTTTGCTATCCTGGGTCTTTTGTGCCTCCATATAAATTTTGAGATAGTTTGGTCAACTTCTTTAAAGAATTGCTTTGGGATTTAACTGGTATAGCATTGAATCTGTATATTGCTTTTGGTAGGATGGTCATTTTTACGACGTTGATTCTACCAATCCAGGAACATGGGAGGTCTTTCCACCTTCTGGTGTCTTCTGCAATTTCTTTCATTAGGGTTTTAAAGTTTTCATTGTAAAGGTCTTTTACCTCCTTGGTTAGGTTTATACCAAGGTATTTCATTTTTTTAGGGGCTACAGTAAATGGGATTGTTTCTCTCAAGGCTTTTTCACTTCTTTCATTCTGGGCATATAGGAAGGCCTCTGATTTTTGCACATTTATTTTATATCCTGCCACCCTGCTGAACTTCTCAATTAGTTCCAGGAGCTTCCTGGTGGAGTTTTTGGGATCCCTCAGGTGTAAGATCATATCATCTGCAAATAGGGATAGTTTGACTTCTTCCTTGCCGATTTGAATCCCTCTTATGTCCCTTTCTTGTCTTATGGCTTCAGCTAAGATTTCAAGTACAATATTGAATAGAAGTGGTGAGAGTGGACAGCCTTGTCTAGTTCCTGATCGAAGTGGGAAAGCTTCCAATTGTTCCCCATTGAGCAAAATCCTTGCAGCGGGCTTGTTGTATACAGCTTTTATTATATTGATAGAGGTTCCTTTCATTCCTACTGTCTCTAGCCTTTTGATCAGGAAAGGCTGTTGGATCTTGTCAAAAGCTTTTTCTGCATCTATCGAGAGTATCATGTGGTCTTGGACTTTGGACTGGTTTACATGATGAATTACATTTATTGATTTGCCTATGTTGAACCAACCTTGTGTGCCAAGGATGAAGCCTACTTGGTCCCCGTGAATAATCTTTTTATATGTTTTTGAATCGGATTTGCTAAAACTTTTTTGAGAATCTTTGTGTCTGTATTTATCAGAGAGATCGGTCTATAGTTTTCTTTTTTAAGTGAGTCTTTATTAGGTTTTCGGACTAAAACGATATTAGCTTCATAGAAGGAATTTGGTAGTGTTCCTTCCTTTGCTATTTGATGGAACAGTTTAAGGAATATTGGTGTTATTAACTCCTTAAATGTCTGGTAAAACTCTGTGCTGAATCCATCTGGTCCACGACATTTTTTGGTGGGAAGATTCAAGATTACTTCCTCAATTTCCTTATATGTTATAGGACTATTTAAATAATTCACAACTTCCTGATTCAATTTAGGTAAGTTGTGTTTACTTAGAAATCCATGCATCTCTTTTGTGTTGTGAAACTTCACAGAGAATAATTTTTGAAATATGATGTTATAATTCTCTGGATTTCTTGGGTATCAGTAGGGATAACTCCCTGTTCATTTCTGATTTTGTTAATTTGGGTTTTCTCTGTCCTACTTTTGGTTAATTTAGCTAGGGGTGTATCAATCTTATTGATTTTTTCAAAGAACCAGCTTTTTGACTGGTTGATTTTTCTATCGTTTTCTTAGTCTCGATTTCAGATATTTCTCCCCTTATTTTGCTAATCTCCTCTCTTCTACTACTTTTGGGATCAGATTGCTCTGGTTTCTCTAAAGCTTTAAGCTACATTGTTGTTTATTTCTGATGTTTCCATTTTTTTGATGTAGGCATTAAGAGCTATGAACTTACCTCTTAGAATAGCTTTCATTGTGTCCCTGTAATTTTGGTAAGTTGTATTTTCATTATCATTCACGTTCAGGAAATCTTGAATTTCCTTTTTAATTTCTTCCTGAATCCAGTTCTCATTCAGCATCATATTGTTAAGTTTCCAGGAGTTAGTGTATTTTCCCTTGTTTGATGTGTTGTGGATGTCCAGCTTTAGGCCGTGGTGGTCTGATAGGGCACAGGATAGAATTTCAACTTTTTTGTATATGTGTAGATTCGTTTTGTGGCCCAATATGTGATCTATTTTGGAGAAAGTTCCGTGTGCTGCTGAGAAAAATGTGTATTCTTTGGTACGTGGGTGAAAATTTCGATAGAGATCTGCAAGGTCCATTTCTTTCAGGGTTTGATTAAGTTCCGAAGTGTCTCTGTTAAGCTTTGGCCTGTTGATCTGTCCCATGTTGAGAGGGTGGTGTTGAAGTCCCCAAGAATTATCGTTTAGGGGTTGATTTCTTGCTTTAGACGCTTTAGGGTTTTCTTAATGAATGTGGAGGGGCCCGTATTGGGTGCATAAATGTTCAGGATTGTTTAGTCTTCCTGGTGAATTGTACCTGTGACTAAAATGTAGTATCCATGTGTGTCTCTTATAATTTTCTTTGGTTTGAAGTCCGCTTTGTCTGATAGCATAATGGCTACCCCTGCCTGTTTTCTGCTTCCATTAGCTTGCAGATTTGTTGACCAGCCTTTTATTTTTAGAGCGTGTCTATCTTTTGTGGTGAGATGGGTTTCCTGCAGGCGCAGATTGATGGATTGTGATTTTTAATCCAAGTTTGTAATCTGTGTCTCTTGATCGGTGAGTTAATTCCATTAACATTTAGTGTTATAATGGAGAAACTATTTTTAATTCCAGACATTTATTATGTTTAGTAGTTTTTATAAGTATATTGCTTCACTTTTAATGGTGTTATAATAGCCTTCTTTTCTCCTGGATATGCCTGTTTTTTTTTTCACGCTTGAGTATCATTTCTAGAATTTTTTGAAGGCCTGGTTTAGTGGACATGTATCCCTTAAAGTTGTCTTTGTGCTGGAAGATTTTTCTTTCTCCCTCGATCATGACTGATAGTTTTGCAGGATAAATCAGCCTGGGTTGACATTTTTGCTCATTCAATACTTGAAGTACATCTGTCCAAGCTCTTCTTGCTTTTACTGTTTCGACTGAGAAGTCATTTGTTATTTTAATAGGTTTACCTTTAAAAGTGACTTGTTTTTTCTCCCTTGACGCTCTCAGCACCAGTTCTTTATCTTGAATGTGGAGTGTTTTAACTATTATTTGCCGTGGCATGCTTCTGTTTTGGTCCTATCTGTTTGGGATGCGGAATGCCTCTTGTATATGGATGGGCCTCTCTTTTTTTAGATGAGGAAAGTTTTCCTTGATGATCGTTTGAAAAATTTCCTCAGGGGTGTTATTTTGAGATTCTTGCTCTGGTATTCCATGAATACGCATGTTAGGCTTCTTCAGGGTGTCCCATATCTCTTGGATATTTCTCTCAAGTATCTTTTTGGCTTTAACCACCTCTTCCATTGAGCTAGTTAGTACTCCCACCTTATCTTCAAGGTCTGAAATTTTGTTTTCTGCTTCCTTAGTTCTGTTGATAAGACTCTCTGTGGAGTTCTGGGTTGAAGATAACTTGTCTTGTAGCTCAGTTTTAAACTCTGCTTGAGTCTGCTTTAACTGCTCTATGCCAGTTTTTGTTTCTTGCACTGTTTTTCTCAACTCCTCCAAGTGTCTGTTGTGTTCCTCCTCAAAGCGATTGATTCGATTATTTAATTCCTCCCGGATTTCCTCTTTCATAGTATTGAACATGGTAATGATATTTGGAAAGTCGGTATCCTGGGTCAGGCTTTCTTGGCCTTTGTCCGTGGGTTTGTTCTGGTTGGAGTCTAACATTATAGGATTAATTTCTTCAGTGGGAAATTTGTTTACTTTAGTGTTGCTTCTCATGGATTTGCACTTTGACTTTGGCATTGTCGTTTGAACTCTTAAGATCTTTCAATTTCACTAAACTGAATTATTTGGCCTGGGGTTCTGGGGGTGGGCAAGGACGGAGCTTACCTAGATCGCGGATGAGGCCCGTCTGGACTGCGCCCAGCGTCCCGGCAGGCGGAGCGGAGTGGGGAAGGGAGGATGGGGGCATCGGCGTGGAGCTATTTAACCCGAGGGGAGCTGGGGCGGGGCCCGGGGGCAGGGGGAGGTCCTCCTAATCCCTCGGCCCTGTGCACGGCTCTGGCTGGATGGTGGGGTAGGAGCTGGGTCCCTCTGGGCTGACCTGGGGTTCTAGATGGCGGGTGAAGGCCTGGCTGGACCGTGCTAGCGCGTCCCAACCTAGGTGGCGGGTGAAGGCCTGGCTGGACGGCGCACGCGTCCCGACTGGTGTAGCGGGGTGGGGAAAGGGAGGAGATGGATGAATTTCTAAGTAAACACAACTTACCTAAATTGAATCAGGAAGTTGTGAATTACTTAAATAGTCCTATAACATATAAGGAAATTGAAGAAGTAATCTCAAATCTTCCCACCAAAAAATGTCCTGGACCAGATGGATTCAGCACAGAGTTCTACTAGACATTTAAGGAGTTAATAACACCAATATTCCTTAAACTGTTCCATCAAATAGCAAAGGAAGGAACACTACCAAATTCCTTCTATGAAGCTAATATCGTTTTAATCCCAAAACCTAATAAAGACTCACTTCATAAAGAAAACTACAGGCCGATCTCTCTGATGAACACAGACGCAAAGATACTCAACAAAGTCTTAGCAAATCGGATTCAAAAACATATTAAAAAGATCATTCACGGGGACTAAGTAGGCTTCATCCCCAGCACACAAGGTTGGTTCAACATACGCAAATCAATAAATGTAATTCATTATGTAAACCAGTCCAAAGTCCAAGACCACATGATACTCTTGATAGATGCAGAAAAAGCTTTTGACAAGATCCAACAGCCTTTTATGATCATAACGCTAGAGACAGTAGGAATGGAAGGAACCTTTATCAATATAATAAAAGCTGTATACAACAAGCCCACAGCAAGGATTATGCTCAATGGGGAACAATTGGAAGCATTCCCACGTCGATCAGGAACTAGACAAGGCTGTCCACTCTCACCACTTCTATTCAATATTGTACTTGAAGTCTTAGCTGAAGCCATAAGACAAGAAAGGGACATAAGAGGGATTCAAATCGGCAAGGAAGAAGTCCAACTATCCCTATTTGCAGATGACATGATCTTATACCTGAGGGATCCCAAAAACTCCACCAGGAAACTCCTGGAACTAATTGAGAAGTTCAGCAGGGTGGCAGGATACAAAATAAATGTGCAAAAATCAGAGGCCTTCCTATATGCCCAGAATGAAAGAAGTGAAAAAGCCTTGAGAGAAACAATCCCATTTACTGTAGCCCCTAAAAAAATGAAATACCTTGGTATAAATCTAACCAAGGAGATAAAAGACCTTTACAAGGAAAACTTTAAAACCCTAAAGAAAGAAATAGCAGAAGACACCAGAAGGTGGAAAGACCTCCCATGTTCCTGGATTGGCAGAATCAACATGGTAAAAATGACCATCCTACCAAAGGCAATATACAGATTCAATGCTATACCAATCAAAATCCCAAAGCAATTCTTCAAAGAAGTTGACCAAACAATCTCAAAATTCATATGGAGGCACAAAAGACCCAGGATAGCAAAGACAATCCTGAGTAACAAAAACACTGCTGGAGGTATTACCATACCAAACCTAAGTCTATACTACAAATCCATAGTTATAAAGACAGCCTGGTACTGGCTCCAAAATAGACACACAGATCAATGGATAAGGATTGAAGACCCAGATATAAGCCCACAAAGTTACAGCCATTTGGTCTTTGACAAAGGGGCCCAAAAAATCCAATGGAAAAAGAACTGCATCTTCAACAAATGGTGCTGGAAAAACTGGATCTCCACATGCAGAAGATTAAAGCTGGACCTGTACTTGTCACCATGTACAACACTTAATTCCAAATGGATCAAGGACCTTGATATCAGGCCAGAGACTATAAAAACCATAGTTGAAAGGATAGGGAACTCCCTCGAGCTGATTGGGCTAGGCCAACATTTCCTAAACAGACATCCAATGGCACAGTCACTGCTACCAACTCTCAATAGTTGGGATCTTGTGAAATTAAAGAGCTTCTGTTCAGATAAAGAGATTGTCACACAAGCTCAAAGGCAACCCACAGAATGGGAGAAAATCTTCACTAACCACACATCTGATAGAACTCTGCTGTCCAGAGTGCACAAAGAACTTAGAAAACTAAACACCAAGGAAACCAAAGGCCCAATTAAAAAATGGGCCCTGGAACTTAAAAGAAACTTTACCAGGGATGAAATTAAAATGTCTAACAAATATCTGAAAAAAATGCTCCACCTCTTTAGCCATCAGAGAAATGCAAATCAAAACTTTCCTGAGATATCATCTCACCCCGGTCAGGATGGCAAAAATCCACAATACTAACAACGACAAATGCTGGAGAGGATGTGGAGAGAGGGGAACTCTCCTACATTGCTGGTGGGAATGCAGGCTCATACAGCCACTCTGGCGAGCCGTCTGGAGATTCTTAAAGAAATTAAAGATTGAAATGCCATATGACCCTGCGATTCCACTTTTGGGAATAACCCCCCATACAGCAGAGGTTCACCTCGATAGCACAAGCACGACCATGTTCATAGTAGCACTGTTTACAATATCAAAGTCATGGAATCAACCCAAATGTCCAACAGTTGACGAGTGGATAAGGAAACTGTGGTACATCTATACAATGGAGTACTACTCAGCCATCAAAAATGATGAATTACTGGAATTTGCCGGGAAATAGATGTCATTAGAAACAATTATATTAAGTGAAGTATCCCAGACTCAGAAAATTAAGTGCCGTATGTACTCCCTAATAGGTGGCTCCTAGTACCAAACCCACCCAGCCCACCTAGAGACAGTAATTACAAGGATTATGAACAGGAGGGATGGGGTAGGAGGGCCACACCAGAAACAAGGAGAGAAGGGACCATGTTACAGCAGAGAAAATAGGCCTCCATCAAGGACTCAAATAAGTAATGAGACATCTGATTAAGTTCACAGACTTTTGTTCCTGATCATTTACTACTGAGCGGGTATCATCTCACCAGAAGAGGAGGGCGTATAGTCTGGCAGATAAAAAGTAACCATTGTGCAAATTGGTGATAGACCCCTCCCTCACTGTGGTTTCCCACTTTTATTACATCTACCTTTGAATGTGCTTTTATCACAAGACTCTAGTTTAACAGCTTTTTGTCTCTGGCCAGGGGGTGACATACAGTGCCCATCATGATGGAGTGAAGGGCATTGCAGGAGCAGCAAAACTGCAAAAGAAAATCAACAAACCACAACCCAGAACTTCAGAGACTCTATATCAACCACCTAGAGCTAGGCCAGCTTAATCTCTCCCCATCCTGAAGCTCAGGGAAATTTGCGGAAGAGGGGGCGGTAAGAGTGTAAGAGCAAAAGGATGGGAGGAGCAATGATATGTAAGATACTCCATACAAGTTAGGGCTGAAGCAATCATAATTGGACTTTACATGCCCTGCGCATTGTCCAACATACTATTGACCTCACAAAGTCTAGCATCTGCTAAAGGCACCAAGATCCTTGGAGGCAAGGTATTGGCAGCCACAGCAGTGTTCCTATACCTAAGGGGAACACGGGAAAGGGTTCAGGGAAAGGCTACTGCGTCCTTGTACGTCATTGGAGAGGAGGGCCCAGAGGAAAATCAGGCATGCACAAGAAAGGACTCTCTGGGAATTGGGGCGGGAGGCACTGGGAGATGGGGTGGGAGGGGGTGGGGAGGGAGAGCAGGGGGTACGGAGGGAGGAAGAGGGAGGGAGGGAACTGGTGTACCTATTAAGTTTGTATGAGCTGAAATAATAATAAAAAATGTATTAATAATAAAAAAGTGGAAAGTGAGCTGAGTACCAACATTCATCTTCCCAACTATAAACACAATATGCCAAGCTGCCTCAAGCTACTCCCACCAAGACTTCCCTGCTATAATAGACTGTGCCCTTAAACTGTGAAGCAAAATAAGCCTTTTCTTCCTTAAATTGCTTTTGTCAGGGTTTTTAATTAAAGTAATGAAACAATTAGCTAGCATAATGTATGTGTGCTTACATGTGTGTTTGTGAGTGTATGTACGTGTGGGTGTGCATGTGTGGTTTAGTTATTTAGGCTGGCTTTGCTGTTCGCTATTACTTACATGTACATACATTATATTTTAGTTGCTTGGGGGTTTATTTCTTGCCCTAATGTCTTAGAGCTAGAGCTTTAAAAATTATAGGTAATTTCTATGGAGACAACAGAGAACTCATAAAATAAAGATTATTACTTTAAAATGGAGACAATGTCTATCACAAATTAACTCAGAAAACCAATGAACATTGAAAATTTAATATACAACATGATTTAAACTCTCAAGTCACCCCTGCCTTCCCAGAATTTTCTACAAGATACATTACAACTTGATAATACTGGAGGGAAGAATATAACTAAATATGATTCTATTTTATCTGACTGTGAGCTCTGAAATCGCACATAATTTTTACACAGATGACCAACCTGATTTAAACATTGGTTAGCTTGACTGCCTTATTCCTGACTTTTCAAAGCCACTTAGTATTAAGCTGATCTGCAGAAAGCAAGAAAGAAAGCTCATTTGTTTAAATCCCCACTGACGTGGCTATTTAAGAAAGTCAGGTAAATTCTCAAATGTCTTGCATGTATTACATCAAAGGGATCACTTTAATCACTTAATTAAACAGCTTCGTGTTTAGTCTACATGGTTAAGTCTCTTAGCATACTTTTTTCTTTTTTTATTAATTTAGCCAGCATAAGAAAAAAATGGAACAACTGCTCACTGCCCTTTCACAAACAATTTCTGGAGCAACTTTCTTAAGCTCACAATGGCTTTGAAAGCTTCAGTCAAGCTTAATCATACCAAGGCCTCGTTTTCTCTGACGAGTTCTGTAATAACTATTAAACATCAATCAAACCTCTGAGCATTAAGTATCAAGAAGTTTAGTCAACTGAACAGGAATTACACCATCTTTCAAAACAAAGGCAGCTTCCATAATTTCAGACAAATAATTGACTAGTATAGATGTCTTGGCTGGAAATCTTACCCTAAACAGAGCTAATGGTATTGATGAAAATTAGCCCTGAGAACAACTTTAATATCCTTTGAGACCATCAAGATCCCACAAATAATAACAATGCACTAATCTACCAAATCAAATTTCATTCTCTTGATAAGAATGGCAATGATTTATTGTGAGTCTCCAAAAGGTTTCATTCAGCAAATTGCTTTTGGGTGTGGTTTGCAAGCTGATGCATCATGCTTCGATAAAGGAGCAATAAATGTCACCATGAATCAGAGAGCTTTATAAGTGAAAAGTCACAATTCTGATTCTGCATGAACTGGAAAACAAGAAGGGCTCAGATTTCAGAACATACATCTTTTACCCTTTATAAGCAATGTCCCAGCATACTGGACACCCTCTGTCCACTATAGTTTGATATGGATAATGTTCTAGGAAGGTAGGTTCCAAATGATAAGTAAGTACCATTCATTCTCTCTCATAAAAACACTAATTCCTTCTATCTCAGAAGTGAGCAGTTTTTGCAACCTGAAATACCAAACTACTCAGACACAAGTAAACCAGAATCTAGCCAAATGGTTATTTGCAAACTACTTCCTTGGCATCTTTGAGATGCTCCTCTCAAGTGTGTAAACTGTACAACAGAGTTGGAGAATGAAATTAACATTTGAGCTTTGTTAGTGAGTGGATACAACAGTTAATAGTAGTAATATTTAGAACTGCTAGCCACTCTAGCATTAATCCATAAAACAACACACATATCTCTAGTCCTGATAGTTGGGGTAAATTTCATTTTAAAAAAATAGAGGCAACTGTCCTTTATTTCCTTTAAGATTGAACAAGAGCATAGACACAATATGCACTGCTAAGAATGTTTTTGCAAGTAAAACAGCTGCTAGACCTGTTCACATGAGTATCCTAAATCTCAATGAAGACAAACCTCATTTGTCCAGATGGAGCCAAAATGATAAAAGAAAAAAACAAACACAAGCACCAAGTAAATCCTATATCATAGTAAGGCTTTTACAGAAGCCAAAGTCAATTATGATTTCCTCCGTCTCACATGCATGGCTGTACATCGGGGGTCAGTAAACTACAATCTGCAGGCCCAAACTAGCCTACCACTTGGTTTTGTGCAGTCAGGATTCTTGATCCATACTGTGCTCCTGTGGAAAAGGATTATCTTGAGCTGAAGGCATCTGAGAATCAACAGAAGCAATAAGAGGCTTTTTCCTTATCTACCTAAAAGCAGAGCTTTCCAAAACAATTCAACTGTCACAAATCCATGCCTGTCCTTTTAAGGAAGGCTTCCGGGACCAGGGAGAAGAGGGATTCCCAATGTCTGACTTGGGAGGTTGGTGCCAGGATGACAACACGCAGAAACAGCTTATTGAAATGAAGCTTATCTGCTATAAGGCTCTCCCACATACTACTCAGTCCTTTTTTACTATTTACTAATCCCTTCTCGTGTGTGTGTGTGTGTGTGTGTGTGTGTGTGTGTGTGTGTGTGTGTGTATGTATGTGTGTGTGTGTACATGTGTGCGCACATGCACGTGCATTAACAATACTGAAGATTCAGCCCAGGATCTTTTACATAGCAACCAATTGCTGTATGACTAACTTACACTTTAAGCCCTTTCCTTCTCCTTCTTATGCCATGGAAGTTCCAAATTCTAATCACTTCTTTGCATGACAGCACCTGGCAACACTCTTGCTTACCATATTATAATCAGTATTAGAGTCAATAGAACTCACAGATCCAAAATGCCAAACATGCCAAACATAAGTGGATAGAGGAAGAAAACCTTTTTCTTCCCCTGCAGTGGCCACCCTCATCTACATATGGCCTGTGCCCACTTGCTTGCTAGAAAAGTAATTTGAGTAGGTGTAAAGGGACCATATGGTCTACGTGAGCCTCAAACATTTACTATGTGGCTCCTTACAGAAAAATTTTGCCAACCCTTCTTTCACGTAAAAGGTTACTAAATCTTTCAAACCTAATAGTTCACATAGCAAGAGAAAAATAAGATAGGTGAACTGATTTTTTTCAATGCTTCAAGATACAAACAGGTGATATTATGATAATGACTTAAATAATTATATAATTAATGGCAATAATTATTCATGCCTTATTGTGATAAGCAACTGAATTTTAAAACAGAAACAATATATAAATATTAACCAAAATGGGAATAAATGTCATGGGAAAAAAAATCAATGCACTTTTGGGGAAGAAGAAAAAAAAAACCAAATGATTTTAAAACATTTTCAAATGTCAAGATTCAAAGAGCTTAGAAATGCACCTGTATTACCTAGGCCCTAAAACCTAACATTTCCCAGAGAAATTTAATCAGCTACTTAATCCTCCTGCAATCATTAAATTACTTATTTAAACAGAAGGGAAGTTGGAGATTAACTTAAATAAACATATCCCCTTCTATCATCCTCAGTTCAGTTGAACAGAAATTGCTGTCATGCTTTCCAGTAAATTTAGCCCTGATAGTAGCCATGCTTTACTGCCTAAAAGCCTCTGAATTGTCTTCCTAGTAAGGGAGAGAAACATCAAATGTTGATGACTTAGTGTGTGTGTGTGTGTGTCTATGTCTGTGTCTGTGTCTGTGTCTGTGTCTGTGTGTCTGTGTGTATGGTGGAGCAGGTACACATGTTCCTCAACTTCCCACCTTGTTTAAGACAAGGTCTCTTTACTACTGAATAAGCCAGGCTAAATGGCCCATGAGCTTCTGGAAAGCACTCTATTTCCACTTGCCATTTCTCATAGACACCTTGAGGGTCCAGCTTTTTTCTATGGGTTCAATTCAAGTTACCAGACTTGCACAAGTGCTTTTACCAACTGATCCATTTCTCCAGCACTTTGGTGAATCATTGTCATGGTCTAAATGTGAACGGTCCCTCATAGGCTCATGTATCTGAGTCCTTTTCATTGATGTTAATGTTTGGGGGAGGTCGTGGCATCTTTCGGAGGTGAAACCTAGAAATCTAGAAATAGAGCTTGAGGTTTAGTAGCCCAGCACTGATTCCTCTCAGTTTGCTGCTGCTCTCTGCCACCTACATGAAAGCTACAGTGACCTGAAGCAGCCTCCAACTATACCTTCTGCTATGTGTTTTTCACCATAATGGACTATAGCCTGTCTGGAGACTTAAGCCAAATAAATCTCCCTTTCTCCCTTAAGTGGCTTGAGTCTGAGTATACTGTCTCTTACCAAAAAGAAAAGTAATGGCAGCAATTGTTAAATTAGGAATGAATGAACAGGTGTGTTAGTGCATATCTGTAATCCCATTACTTAAGAGGCTGAGATAGGAGAACCTCAAGTTTGAGACTAGTTCTTGAATCAAGATCCTGTCTTGAAACCAAGCAATCAATCAATTAATGAACAAAAAAGGCAAGTATGAAATGCCACATAGGTTTTATAAAACAGAGGGATATCATAAGGCCACTATAAATGCATCGTCTGGATTTTATTTTGTTTTTGTTTTTGTTTTTGTTTTTTTTGGTATTGGCATATATTTTAGGGCCAGGCCTCAGTATCAGTATCACTTGGGAATTTGTTAAAAATTCAAAGTACTGGGCTGGAGAAATGGCTCAGGGGTTAAGCCTCTACCTCGTAAATAGAAAGTCCTGAGTTTGGATCCCAGATCCCACTTAAAAATGCCAGCCAGAAATGGTGGTAGCCTGTACTTCTGATCCTAGAAGGCGGAGCTTGGAAAACCCCAGAGCAAAGAAAAGAGGTAGAGCAATCCAGAGTGATTCCCAAGTCATTCCTGAGTCTCTATGGGTCCACACAGTGCCCTATGATACACACAGACACACAAAGACACATGCAATCAATCAATCAATAGATCTCTTTTAAAAATTCAAATGGTCACCTTAGATCCACTGGCTAAGAATGTCCCAAGAATCTACATTATAACAAATGTCAGCATACTGCAGAATATTTCAGTTTTAGTGCTGTTGACATCCCAGGTGATTTGTGAAGTCTATGCCGTGCATCAAAGAATGTTTAGCCACATTCTTGCTAGCTTCCCACTTCTTACTTATAATATCACCCTCCTTGGCCATGATCAAAATTATCTCCAACCAGTAACAAAACTCCTCTGGAGGTGTAATGTCTCTTAGGTTCGAAAACCATTGCTATAGGGAATGCTCATGCATGGTTGTGTTTACCAAACTCTCTGCTCTAGATTATGATACTTGCCTAGGCCTGTGAGCTACATACCCAATTATGTATTACCCACTTGTGTGAAGGAGACTCAATCATTCTTTCAGTATTCTATACAGGCTTCTCTAATGGTCACCACTATTGTGCTACTAAAAGTCTTTTATGGAGAATATGCTAGCATCTTCCTTCACACCAGTTTTTGAGTATGCCTCAGTCTTGCAATTCAGCACAATTTTTGTCTAATGCCATCTAAATCCCAGGATGATAAGGGGCAAAAAAAGCAACAGTTGGGAAATCATGATATAAACAGATCTGAAGATCACAGAGATGGTTAGATTAAAAAATCTGATAACTTTTCTCTCAGTAACTTGGCAAAATCTATTTTTAAGTACTTTCAGACATCAAAAAACCCCACACTAATACAATTACAGTTCACTGAAAAATTAGCATGCAATCTACTTTGAAAGCTAAAATCAGTCATAGTAGGGTAATATTCCATTTAATTATAAAGATTAATTCAACCTTCATTTGTTGTGCATGTGTTTGGTCTTTTCATTTTTCATAGAGCACCCGAGATTCAAATGCCATCTGGTAGAATTGCTGCACAAGTATTGGTAGCATCTATTAGAGTTTCAGATTCCAATTTAAAGTAAAATTGATAAAAGAACAAAGGGAGAGTGAGAAAGAAGGGGTTGAATGTAACAAAGGCTCAGTTTAAAAAACAAGGTTTCCTGGGCAGGGAAGATAGCTTAGATCTGAGTTTGAAACCCAGATCCCATATAAAAAACACCAGCAAAAATGGCAGTAGCCTCTACTTCTGGTCCTGGAAGGCAGAGCCCAGGAAATTCTAGAGCAAAACATACAAGAGGTAGAATCAATCCAGGATGATTCCCAAAGTCAGCCTTGGGCCTCCACAGGCATACATTGTGCCCTCTGATACACAGAGACACACATGCAAAAAAGAAGAAGATGTTTTCCAATTATACCCTTTTTCTCTCCTATCTACCTTGACACATCACCTACATGAGCTATCCCAAATACCAAGTCGTCCCATCCATGTTTACTATATTTTTGGAAAAATATGAATATTCAAGCAATATTCTGAAAAATAATGTGAACTCTGTGAATTATGAATAATGTCCACTGTGTTTTTCAAAATACATATCTTCCCTAAAATTTAACCTTAGTCATATGATGATCAACATTGACTGAGGCACTACCGATTCAGGGAGGCCCTAGCCCGGCTCCTGAATTCAGGACAAGCCTGGACATACAGACATGCCCCGGACATGTCTCAACAGAGGACCATGGAGGCAAAGGGATGAACAACCAATTGGAAGCGGCCGTCTAACCTGCCCCTGCAATGGACACTTAGTAAACAGTTAAATGACCAGTGGCTGTCCCCCCCCCAGGAGGGATGGCAACACCTGATTGGACCCTGACCCTATATAAGCCCAAACACCCTTAATGACTCAATCTGGGCATCTCGTGCACTGCTGCTTCTCACCTGATTGCCGGGGTCTGGTGGTGACCCCATCTTCGGCTCACCCATTCACCTCTAGCCCTGAGGCCCCACTGCCCCCCTCCCCCCTCCCACCCCAACTCAGCAGGGGGTACGGCAACAATTGACCACTTTCCTCATGATTGCTCTCAGTTTAATATTTGATCTCTTGCTGATTGATTACAAAAGGCCATACTAGAAAATACATACATACATGTCATTACATTCTTATTATTTTTATTTGTGTGTGTGTGTGTATGTGTGTGTGTGTGTCTGTGTGTGTAGAAGAGGGCATTATATGTGCCTGTGGAGGCCCAAGGGTAACTTTGGGAATCATCCTGAATTGCACTATCTGCTCATTTCTTTGCTCTGGAGTTTCCCAGGATCTGCCTTCCAGGATTGGAAGTGTAGACTGCCACCATTTCCCCCTGGCATTTTTACCTGGGATCTGGCATCTAACTCAGGATGTTCTGCTTGTGAGGCAGAACAAACGCTTAACCCCTGAGCCTTCTCTCCAGCCCTGTTTTCACATTTTTACTATGTTATACTAGATGCAATGTACAAAGTTTACAAATCAAAAGTTTTCTCAAACATGCATAGATATTAGAACTTTGAAGAATAATTTAAAATATTCCAGCTTCCAGAAGACTCTCTTGTGTCTTTCCCAGGTAATAACACTTCTATCCCTGGACTCTATAGATTATATTCATATGTTCTTGAACTCCCCACAAAATCTGTGTTCTTCTGGATTTGACTTCTTCCACTGAACAGTACATCTCTGGAATTCATCTATGTTGAGTGTAACAGGAATGAAGACACACTCTAATTAAACTGTAGTCTTATCTCGAAGAAGTTTATGATTGGTCACATGAGGAGAATGGGAAAGGAAACCTAAGAGGAAAGTACAGAGGACAAGATGGAGTGCAGTGAGAAAGGAAGGACTCTATGAAAAGGTCATCTACAAAAAGATTTCAGAGACAAATATGAATGGTACAAGCAATAATTGCAGTAATAGCAAAAGTAATTTTCTTCCTTAGTTGTCCTACCATGTACCAGAGACTGGTACATGGTACCTTCATCATCATATCTACATCTTCCCTCTGCTCTGCAAGGTGGCTACAGATCATGCTCATTTCACAGCTAATAAGCTAAGATGCAGAAAGGAGAAATAATTCATCCTGTGTCACACAGGATACAAAGAAGCTTCTCATCCAAAATTATTTAGCCTTAATCTAACTTCAAAATGCATGTTTTTCCGGGGCTGGAGAGGTGGCTCAGGGGTTAAGCCTCCGCCTTGCAGGCGGAAGGTCCTGAGTTCGATCCCAGATCCCACGTATAGACGCCAGGCGGAAGCGGGGGTGGCCTGCGCTTTTGGTCCTGGTAGGGCGGAGCCTGTGAATCCCGGGGCAGAAGGAGGTGGATGCGTCCATGGTGGTTCGCGAATTCGTCCGTGGTTCTACACACACACACAGACACACACACACACACACATGCGCACAGTTGAATAAATAATAATAATAAATTTTTTTTAAAAAAATTCATGTTTTTCCAATATCTACTCTGCTGGAGGGATAGAGGACAATACTGTATTACACAAATATTATTCATACTTATAAATCCAAATGAACTGAATAGTGTATAAGGTACAGACCACCTCTGCATCAGTATCCGTATTTACAATGTCAAGATAAATATTTTCAGCTGTAAGCATGGCAAGACACATGCAAACAGAGTTTTAAATATACTATTAATGATTCCCTCATACTTTTGGTGCTGGACACAACCAGCTTTAACTCTGAGAATTCCTGGAAGATCAAGACTGGGCCAGGATAGAAGGCCAGCTAACCAGGTCATCAGCCTCAGAGTCACGTCTGTAGATGAGTGGCAAGATACAGATCAAGGAAACCCACCTCCAAACGACCTTGCTCCCACAAATGAAGCCTTGTTATTTATTCTAAGATGCCCATGCACCACCCTTTCAAACAAGTCCCACCACTGTTTTGATTCATCTCTGAAAAGGCAGTTAAGGGAGAGAAATCAGAAAGGCCACCTATACTCAAGACAAAACAATAAGCCACAACCAAGGAACATATGGGCTGTTGTAAACAATGTAAATGTCATAATCAAATATTTATAATCTAACAAAACCACTGTGTTACCTCTTGTAAAGTCATGTAGTTCTTATACAAAATTGAGCCAACAAGGGACTAAGAGCTAAAGATTGGGGAAAAAAAACTTGAAACACAAAGGCTCCAGAACAAATTAGTAAACTTTTTCCTTCAGGTCAAATTGAAGCTGTTGCATGGCTTTGTAAATAATGTTTTAATATTATACATCTATTTGTCCATGACTATCTACAGTTGTTTTAAAGCCATATACAATGTAAGTAGCTGCAACTGAGATTACATTGCTTGCAAAGCTCAAAATGTTGGTTGTTTTATGTGCTTTTTAAAATATACTATTGGGCTCAGTCTAAAGTGGCAACAGTCTGCAAACTTTGTAGAAGTTCTGCTTCTCCTTGCCAGGACTTAGGCAGCCCACATATTGTTAGTCTTATGCATTACATCTTGGAGAAGATATTCAAACTAACAACAGATAATTATCAGGAGGGCTTGGAAAGGGTAGAACAAGAGGCTTTGTCCTCTCTCAAATTTCCTTCTACCTTGTCAAGTTTTCTCATTTCAAAAGTACTGTCTTTCTGTTGAGCTTATTTTTTTGTGTGTGTGACTAATGTTCAGTGGGAAGCAGAAATGGCTTAGAACAGCTCATAGGACCTCATTAGAACATGACTTACATGATCTCTACAAATCACTTTGCCAAAGCTTAACTTTCATTTTCAAAAGCCTGGAAGAACAAGCCAAATTGTTCCATAAACTTGTACATTAGCTTTATAACCTAACATCAGAATTAAATATAGGTTCTATTCCGTGGCCCTTAAGGATACAGCCTTGTGGCTGTCCTGGCTTCACTCTGCTCTGGGACAGGTTCATTGTGCTCATTAGTTTTAATCCTTAACAAATCCCCGCAAGGAGGCTCTCATTAGCCTTCCCTGTGACCGCCAGGACTATACCAAAGGCAACAGTCTTATTGCCTTCTCCCTCCCCATCTCAGCTAAACAGTAGTGAAACCCTGACATTTTTCCAATGCTAAATCTATGTACAACATACACAGACCCTTAAGTCAATGGAGGGGGTGCATCTGCTACAAATTAGCTTTATTTACTGAGGAGTGGAAATGCAAAATGGAAAAGATTATTTGCATAAGAAACCCTTGTGGACAATCTAATACTGGGCCCTAAAACCAGCAGAAGTTTCATACACCTGTGCATGAGGATCATATAACCTGAGGTTGAGGCCTTTGCTCATCATAGTTCAATAATACTTAACTTCATTCAAACAGCCTGAGTCAATGAATATACTGGCCTTGAACAAAATAATGATAATGATGATGATGAGGAACTCCATAATGATAAATAACTGAAGCATCTCAATGAGAAAATAGGAAAGAAAAAAGTATTATGCTAAGTGAAACTTGCTAGACACAGAAAGACAAATACTATAGGATACTCCTTGTATGTGGAACTTAACAAAGTTGATCTCCCAGAAACACCAAATAGAAAAGTGGCTACCAGAAGCTATGGGATGTTCATAGCAGCACTGTTTACAATAGCAAAGTCATAGAATCAGCCCAAATGTCCAACATTTGATGAGTGGATAAGGAAAATGTGGTACATTTATACAATGGAATACTACTCAGCCATCAAAAATGATGCATTAATGCAATTTGCTAGAAATGGATGGAATTAGAAACAATTATATTGAGTGAAGTATCACAGACACGGAAAATTAAGCGCCATATGTACTCCCTAATAGGTGGATCCTAGTACCAAACCCACTTAAAGACACTCAAAGACAAATCTCTGTAATACCTACAGTAATTGTAAAGATTATAAACAGGAGGAATGGGGAAGGAGCGCCCCACCAGAAACAAGGAGAGAGGGAACCATGTTACAGCAGAGAAAATAGGCCACCATCAAGGACTGCAAGTAAGTAATGAGACATCTGGTTAAGTTCACAGACTTTCCTTCCTGATCATTGACAACTGATGGGGTATGATCTCACCAGAAGGGGAGATAGTAACCATTTTGCAAATGGGTGATTGACCTCTCTCTCACCGTGGTCTCCTACTTTTATTACATCTACCTTTGAATATACTCATATAACAAGACTCTAATTCAACAGGTTTTTATCTCTGGCCAGGGGGTGACATCCAATACCCATCAGGATGGAGCCAAGGGCATTGCAGGAGCAGCAAAACCGAAAAAAAAATCAACAAACCATAATTCAGAACATCAGAGACTCTATATCAACCACCTGGAACTGAGCCAGCCTAATCTCTCCCCATCTTGAAGCTCAGAGAAAGTTCTGGAAGAGGGGGCAGTAAGATTGTAAGAGCACAAGGATGGGAGGAGTAATGATATGCAAGATACTCCACACAAGTTAGGGCCAAAGCAACCATAATAGGACTTTGCATAACCTGTGCTATGTCCAACACATTATTGACCCCACAAAGTCTAGCATGGACTAAAAGCACTAGGCTAGGGACTGACAGTCACAGTAGTATTCCTAAGCGTAAGGGGAACACAGGAAAGGGTTCTGAGAAATGCCCCTGGGTCCTTGCACCTCAACGGAGAGGAGGACCCAGAGGAGAGTTTGGCATGCACATTAAAGGATGCTCCGGGGATTGGGGTGGGGGAAACACTAGGGTATGGGGAGGGAGGGAAGAGGGGAGGGGGGAGCAGGAGATAGGGGGGAGGTGGAAGGAGGGAGGGGAACGTTATACCTGTTAAGTTTGTATGAGCGGAAATAATAATAAAAAAATGTTTTAAAAAAAAAAGAAATTTGGGGCTGGAGAGGTAGCTCAGGGGTTAAGCCTCTGCCTTGCAGGTGGAAAGTCCTGAGTTCGGATCCTAGACCCCACATATAGACGTGGAAGTGGGGGCAGCCTGCGTTTCTGGTCCTGGAGGGGCAGAGTCTGTGAATCCACGGGCTGAGTAAACAAGGAGGAGGTGGAGGCGGTCCATGGTGGTTCCTGAATTCGTCCGTGGTTCTACACACACACACACACACACACACACACACACACACACATACATACATATATACATACACACATGCACACACATGCATATACACACAATTGAATAAATAATTAATAAATTTTAAAAAAAGAAATTTGAAATAATAAAAAAAGACGCTATGGGAAGAAAGAGAAAGGGAGATGTTGAACATAAGACACAAGGTTTCCATTAGACTACAGGAGCAGGCGTTACTGATCTGGTACAGTAGATGGTGATAACAAGGAATAATGAAAAGCAGTTCACAAAATTACCAAAAAGAATAGGTATTTTAGTGTTCTCATCTCAAAACAAACAAAAAACAGATGGTGAAGAGTTAGATATGTGAATTAGCCTGACTGACTCTTCCTACATAAATAAATACAAATACCACATAGTATCGTGCAAATATATGCAGTGCTTAATTTTCAATTATAAATTAATTTTACAAATTAAAATTTTATGAACATTCACTGAGCAAGTGTCAAAGAGTGAATGTAAAGATGGTCCATAATTTTCTAATTTACTTTTAATAGATACATGCATGAACTAAGACCTGAGCACTTAGGCACACCTATGAGTTACTTAGTTAAGGCAAACCTCAGGGCAAGCCTCTAAGAAATTATCTAATTGATGGAGGAAGACCCAGCCCATGCTAAGTGGGACCATTCCCCTGGTAGGTGAATAAGATGGAAGAGAGAGAGCTATGGCAAGCTGGCAGACTGGCAAGCTAGAAAGTGTATCCCTCTCCCAGGTTTTCCTGTGGATATGGTATGGCCAGTTCCCTCAGCTCATGATGGTGAAATCATTCTCAGGCCATGATGATTAACTGTAACCTGCAATCTTGTGTAGGAAAAGATCCTTTAGTTCCCTAAATAATGAGAATCGTATATTCACTACAGCAAATAGGAAGCCAAAAGCTAGACAATGGCTTAAGAAAATCTGAATATAAACAAGAGAAGCAAAGAATGCAGAGTAAAAGTAGATAATTCCAGAAGATGATGCCAACTCCTCTCCTTCCTGAGTGTTCCTCCTCTTCTTCACACCAAGAGATGAAGTCTATTTTGACTTCCTGAAGCACAGCAATGTCTGAGCTCAGACATGGAGAGAACTAGGTGTCTGATTGCTCCTTTGACTCCCTTAGCTACCATGTGGAGAAAGTCACAAGGAACAATGGGATGAGTATGTGAAGCAGTCCCCACGGATTTCTGTCTGCTGCTATCACCTGACCGCAAACATGGCAAGACTCCGGGTAAGGTCAGCAGAAGAGACACCATGATGACCCTGGCCCAATAACAGACTCATAAAAGCTAATGCAATGCTTAGTCTAAGCCAGAAAACTTGAAGGTGGTTTTGCTAGGTAACAAAAATACAGTTGCAGCAAAAGAGTCATTCCTTATTAAGGTCTACGTTTTTTCCCCTCTGGCTATTAACTGACCCAGAACCAAAACAAAATTAGCATAAAACTCCTAAATTCTCCATGGGGAATTAATCCTTCCACAGATACAATTCTTTTAGAAAGAAATGTTGTCCATCTGAAACAGTAAGAATAATAATATTGAAAGTCAACATGAAGTTGAGTTTTACAATATCACCAGTGCCCCTACGATAATGCCATTTCTTCCTAACACCACTGAGTTTTCCAAATCCTAAGCTCGACCTTTTGCCCAGGTCTTTTCCCTCTTGTTATTGGGCTCCAGCGCCTATGTGAGTTTCTGTCAGAAATGGATTTGCTGTCACAGCCTCAGCCTGCCTTTCCCCAGCTACGCTGGGGTCGAGAAAATGACAACTCAGAAGATGGGTTAAATACAATTTCTCTCTCTTCACCCATTTTCCACTATCTGCCTGTTTGGCCCTCGGGTTATTAATGGAACTGACATTCTTGTGCAACTGACTGAGCAGGACCAGCAGCCAGATAACAAGGGAGCACCTGACAGCAGCAGATGCAGCCCCAGAGATCAAAGATAAGCAGACACATCATGACTATTAGTTTCATCCTGGGTGGAGGGAAGGCGCATCACAAAATCTATACAAGGAACTCAACATTCCTAACGACTCTTTCCCATGAAATTAAATACCAAAATAACAAAACTGATTCTTTTCAGGCAACCCAACCAAACTCAACAAACATTTTTCCATTTTTAAGTGTATATAGGTGTGAAGAGGGTATCTTCATGTGTGTACGCATCTCTGTGAGCACATGTGGGGTGTACGCATATGTGCACTTGCATGCATGGGCCTGAAGATGGAATCAGGAATCATCCTGGATCATCTTCCATGTTATTCTTTTGAAGCAGGTTCTCTAACTATAACCAGAGCTCATTGATGTGTCTGGCTAGCCAGCTTTTCATAGTGTTTCCTATCTCCACATTCTATGGCTGAAATTAAAGGTGGACCACCACACCTAAACCACATTTTACCTGGGATCTAGGAATCTAAATTCTGGTCCTTTGGTTCATGTAGAGAGTGCTGTAGCCATTGAACAATCCCCCCAGCACTCAACTTGTATTTTTAAGTAAAGAACTAACATACTTATTTGTATTTGAGTCAAATAAAATAAAAGCATTGAGCCTCCTCTGCCATCCAACTAATAAAAGTAACAAAAAATCTACATAATTATTTAGAATAAGTTCTCTGATTTGGACCTCTGAAATTCTTTTCTGAGGGCAAAAGTCCTACAAATATCCACTTCCTAGATTTAAAATACATACCAATACACACTGAAAATCTAAACATGCTCACATTACATTTTTAAGCTATTAGAGATTGTTGATCTGATCCTGTCAACATTTTTTTAAATATTTGCTATTGCAAGTTTCATCTTTTAATGGTATCATTGTTCTGCATATTTCAATGTTTCAAATTTCTTATATCTTGCAAAGCTTGCATTTTGGTACTCTGTTGTTTTTGCAGTACCTTGCACATACCAGGCAAGCACTCTATTGCTCACGTACACCTCGCACTGACATTGGCATTCTTCCTTTTTTTAAATTTATGATGTGGTCATATGCTAGTTACATGTTTATTTATATTCTTAAAACCAACACTGAAAATAAAATACTGCAAAAGAAAAATGGAACAATACAGGAGTTTTCCAAAACTATTGAGTATGTATTGCATGCAAGCCCATTGATGTGATAGTACCTCTTACCAAAAAGAAAATTCCCATCAGCTTGTAACAAATGCTTTTTGCCAATTTCATTATCACCAAAACTGCATTTCCATTTAGAAAGAAGACACCACTCCCCCAGAGGGATAAAAATCAACATATTGCTCATTACTGGAAGAATTGATTAAGACTCTGATTTATACACTATTCAAAACACTTTGGGATTAAGTAGAAGTCAACATTAAAGAGTATATCTTGTCATGCCAAAAAACAAAGACACTGGCAAAGCCTACTGTGGTCATGTCAAAATTCCCTAAAGGAAGAGTCACAAATTGGCCCAGATAAAATAATTTGAACTTCAAAAGGATTATAATGAATTTCAATGTACCAAATACGTTTTATAAATCCCTGAGTTTATCATGACACTGGAAAACCTGCTTTGACACCTTTGAGGTTCCAGGGCACCAACTTGTAAAAATTAACAAAAAGAAAGATAGACATTTATATAACCTTTCTTGTATAGATTATATCAGGATAATCAAGTGACTAATGAAGGAAAAATAAACATTTCAAAGAAAAATTTCATGCAGAAATAATGACAGGAATTGAAAATCACCAGTTGCAAAGCCTGACGTGATCCTGTATCTAGCATAGTTACCAGTGATTGCTAAAGTAACTGCCAGTGATTCTCAACCCCAGCTGTTCATTTGTATCTCTGGGTAACTTTACAGTATAGTGATGGCTCAGACTGAGGAGATGGCTTAGCTGCTAAAGTGCTTGTCACATCAGCATGAGGACCTGATGAAGTCAGATCCTCAAAAATCCATGTAATAGTCAGGCATGAAAGTACCACCTGTAATCCTAATGCTAGGGAGACAGGCACAGGAGAATGTCTGGGATTGCTGATGAACTCCAGGTTCAGGGAGAGAGTATGTCTCAAAAAAATAAGGTAGATGGTGATTGAGTAAGGCGACCAAGAAGAACCTTTGGCCTCCACTCACACACACATAAACAAACAAACAAACAAACAAATATAATAAATAAATGCCTGTGTTCTGTTCCTAGAGAGCTCGATGTGATTAGTCTGTTGGTCTGTATATGTATGGATGTATATACATACATATCTCCCCATGTAGCCCTAATGCATAGTTCAGAAAGAGGGCCACTGTATCACTATATGAGGTGAAAGGTTGAATGAGAAGTTGAGATGATCAGGATGACAGCATCTTAATCCACATGCTGTCCTTGCCTTGAAATGAAAAGTTGGACAATAAAGCGTCACATACTTCTTGGTGGGAGACACGCACTACTGCCTATGAAGGCTTCCTGCTAAGAAAATGGAACTTCAAGCCCATGAAAGCTTGACACTTACATCCAATTTTTAGAAAATGCAAAGACTAGAAAGACATGTTAAAATATCAGGCTACAATCAGCCAAACAATGTAACTTCTTTAATAGATAAATGAATTTCACTTAGAAAGACGGGGTGAAGGTGCTCATAACATTTGTTGCTTAATGTTTTTAAATTATTTATGCATTGACAGCTTTATACATGCATTTAATGAATTTTAGTCATTTTCTTCCTATTCCCCTCCTACCCCCATTGTAATATTTTTGAAGTCTTAAAAGAGATATCTACTAATTACAATATATGGACCTTGAATATGAATTTGAACCATTTAGAAAATAATCAAGCATATTTGAGATAATTACAGAAAATTGAGCACAGATTAGTGAGGAATTATTGCTAATATTATGAGATATAGAAATAGAACTGTGGTTACTTTTTAAAGTTCTTTATCTGTGGGAAATAGATAATGAAATACTTATTACCTATTTCAAAAATGATATATATGTCATCATGGATGGGATTAGATTTAAAATTAAGCATTAAAACAAAGGAAGGTTAACGTCCCCTCCTTTGTGCCACAGAGACCTGAGTCCATATCAATGCAGACAAGCCAAAGGGATCCCTGGGACCCACACAAGCAACCATGTAGGAGGGTAGAATGCGAAGGGATGGATTAGGAGGACGGGGAGGAGGGGAGGAGGGGAGGGCAGGGACGATCATTCATTATGTTTGTAAAACTATAAAAATAAAAAAAACAGAGGGTATGGAGTGGATGAAATCAGAGTGACAATACATTACACTCTGTTGAATCTAAATGATAAGGACCTATGGCTTTGTTAGGAACCCTTTTGTATTTTTAAATATCCACAAAATCATTCATTTATTTAACAAAACCAAAGTTATCTGAATGGCAATCTTCCCTTGGGCATACAAACAATGGGCATCTTGTGAACATCTACCTTCTCCCTAGGTTTCTACTTCAGTTATAGGATGGAAGATTAGAAAATTAGGGGGAATACTAAATAGAGGGTAATTGAGCAGTTGTTCTCTATCTTGAACATCTTCTTGCCTCAGCCTTCTTTGAATTTTTACTTTTATACATGAGTGCAATGAATTTATGTCATTTTCACTCCTTACTACCTGCTTCTCTCCTCATTCCTGTCTTACTATATACTTTCTCCTTTTCAGCCAGTCTCCCTCTTACTTTCACATCTTTTTGTATGTGTGGTCCACTGGATTTCATCTGGGATGTCTGTCTTGAAAGTGCCTGAACACTTGCTGGGGCATGGATGACTTATTAGTGGGCTTAATTGTTAACTAAGGAAGCATGGTGTTGCTTGAGACCTGCCACCCTTCCATTGTAAAACATCAGTAAGCCAAATTATGCAGGACTTGTGGAAGTAGACATTGCATCAGTGAGTTCTTGGGTATAACAGCCAGTTATGACCAGAGCAGATGATATGATCTAGATAGTTGTGATTACATACATGAGCCAACAGGCCTAGCCCTAAGAAGATTTTGGTTCAATGGATGAATCTCTAAGGCAATCCCTAAAGGATAAACAAATAGGATGACTCCAGCTACATTTGGTGAGCATACTCAACATAACCCTGAAAAACCACTATAACCAAAAATACATATTGATCAAATTCCTAATGGTAAAGAAATAAAATTAGTAGTTGATGCTGAGTAACAAATGAGAATTTTAAAGATTACATTCTAAAGAACTAATTCTGGAAGCTGGGTGTGGTTGTAACAAACCTGCAGTCATAACACTTAGAAAGCAAAGAAGAGAGGATCAAGAGTTCAAGGTCAGTCTTGGTCACATATCAAAATGGAGTCCAGCATGATCTACATGAAATACTGTCTCAAATAATGGGAAAATAAATTCTAAAGTTGTGAGAAAAGCATTATGTGAAAACATGCTAACATAGCAAAATCCGTGATACTCAACTATATTCCATGATAGAGACATATTAATGTAATCTAGAATACATACCAATAGTGACTATTCTTTGATAAAGATTATGTAATAATAAAAGAAATATAAATACTAAGAGGAAAACAAGCAAATTTACAAATACAACTATGTTTGAGAATGTCTTCTATAAAAGGAAGGTGCTATCCTCAATGACATCCACTGATCTATGACGTTTTCTAGAGCATGAATCATGCCAGGCATATGACATCAAAGACAAATTAGATGAACTACAGTGGGCCATACAATGAAAAGACTTAAAAATAAGCAGCAGCATGACAGGGGAGATGAAGGGCCATCAGGGGAACAAGAGGGGCGATGAGAATGGGGACTAAGGGAAGACAGAAAAGAAAAATAAAATTATTATTATTATTATTTTAAAAAAATCTTCCAAAGCCTAAATAGAGAGAAAAGCCAAAGTAATACATCAAAATATTAGCAATGGTCATGCTTAAGTAATGGAACAAGTAATGGATTGTTTTTATCCTACTACACTTTACTTTCCACATTTCCCATAATGAGAACAGATTTTTATAACAAAACAATAAAGATCCAGAAATATTTTTAAACCATAGCTATGAACAAAACAACTAAATAGATTTTAATACACATAAATATGAAGTTCTGAGATGAAGACTCCTTTTAAAATATGCCAAATTTCAGGCTGGAGCAACAGGGCTTAACAACAGGTCCTCTGAGACTAAGAAAAAAAGACCAACAAATTAACTGACTGTAAATTTGTTATGAGCCAACACCGCCATGCATGGCTGAGGGGAAAAGATAGCCATAATAATAACTTCAGCTTCCTTAATATAATTTGTATGCAAAATAAAGGCAGCAATAATATCCCCATTGTGCTAGATGAGTTGGACTACATCTAGAATTACTGTGCTCAGTCTTGAACTTGAGTTTTTAAAGAGTGCTGAAAACTGGAGAGCAGCCAGCACCAGGAGGCATCAAAAGCCCAGCACAGAAGGTTTTCACATTCAACTGCATTAGGATCACTTAAGAAGGCTGACCACGGAGCCGCGCGCGCTGGGCCGAGGGACCAGGAGGACCTCCCCCTGCGCCCGGGCCCCGCCCCAGCAGCCCTCAGGTTAAATAGCTCCACCACGCGCCCATCCTCCCTTTACACCCCACCCCGCTCCCACAGTCAGGACACACACCATCCTCCATCCGGGCCTCACCCCGCGCCCTAGGTGGTAAGTCTCCACCCCGCGCACCACCCACCAGGAACCCAGGTCAGCCCACAGGGACCCGGCTCCGACTCCCACCATCCAGCCGGAGCCGCGCGCGGGGCCGAGGGACGAGGAGGACCAACCCCTGCGCCCGGGACCCGCCCCAGCTACCCTCGGGTTAAATAGCCCCAGGCCGATGCCCCCATCCTCCGTTTACACCCCACCCCGCTCCGCCGGTCAGGACACGCAGGCAGTCCAGCCTGGCCTCACCCCACGACCTAGGTAAGTCTCTGCCCGCGCCCGCCCACCAGAACCCCAGGCCAAATACTTCAGTTTAGTGAAATTGAGAGATCTTAAGAGTTAAAATGACAATGCCAAAGAAAAAGTGCAAATCCATGAGAAGCAACAATCAAGTAAATAAATTTCCCACTGAAGAAATTAATCCCATAATGTTAGACTCCAACCAGAACAAACCCACAGAAAAAGGCCAAGAAAGCCTCACCCAGGATAAAGACTTTCAAAATATGATCATTACCATGTTCAATACTATGAAAGAGGAAATCCGGGAGGAATTACATAATCGAATCAATCGCTTGGAAGAGGAACACAACAGACATCTGGAGGAGTTGAGAAAAACAGTGCAAGAAACAAAAACTGGCATAGAGCAGTTAAAACAAATTCAAGCAGAGTTTAAAACTGAGCTAAAAGACAAGTTATCTTCAACCCAGAACGCCACAGAGAGTCTTATCAACAGAACTAACGAAGCAGAAAACAGAATTTCAGACCTTGAAGATAAAGTGGGAGTACTAACCAGCTCAATGGAAGAGGTTGTTAAAGCCAAAAAGATACTTGAGAGAAATATCCAAGAGATATGGGACACCCTGAAAAAGCCTAACATGCGTATTCATGGAATACCAGAGCAAGAATCTCAAAATACCACCCCTGAGGAAATTTTTCAAACGATCATCAAGGAAAACTTTCATCATCTAAAAAAAGAGAGGCCCATCCATATACAAGAGGCATTCCGCACCCCAAACAGATACGACCAAAATAGAAAATCGCCACGGCAAATAATAGTTAAAACACTCCACATTCAAGATAAAGAACTGGTGCTGAGAGCTTCAAGGGAGAAAAAACAAGTCACTTTTAAAGGCAAACCTATTAAAATAACAAATGACTTCTCAGTCGAAACAGTAAAAGCAAGAAGAGCTTGGAGTAACATACTTCAAGTATTGAATGAGCAAAAATGTCAACCCAGGCTGATATACCCTGCAAAACTATCAGTCATGATCGAGGGAGAAAGAAAAATTTTCCAGCACGAAGACAACTTGAAGGGATACATGTCCACAAAACCAGGCCTTCAAAAAAATGCTAGAAATGATACTCAAGCATGAAGAAAAAAACAGGCATATCCAGGAGAACAGAAGGCAAATATAACACCATTAAAAGCGAAGCAATATACTTATAAAAGCTACTAAACATAATAAATGTCTGGAATTAAAAATACTTTCTCCATTATAACACTAAATGTTAGTGGAATTAATTCACCGATCAAGAGACACAGATTACAAACTTGGATTAAAAATGACAATCCATCAATCTGCTGCCTGCAGGAAACCCATCTCACCACAAAAGATAGGCACGCTCTAAAAATAAAAGGCTGGTCAACAATTCTACAAGCAAATGGAAGCAGAAAACAGGCAGGGGTAGCCATTATGCTATCAGACAAAGTGGACTTCAAACCAAAGAAAATTATAAGAGACACGGATGGATTCTACATTTTAGTCACAGGTACAATTCACCAGGAAGACTTCACAATACTGAACATATATGCACCCAATACGGGCCCCTCCACATTCATTAAGAAAACCCTACAGCATCTAAAGCAAGAAATCAACCCCCAAACGATAATTCCTGGGGACTTCAACACCGCCCTCTCAACATGGGATAGATCAACAGGTCAAAAGCTTAACAGAGACAATTTGGAGCTTAGCCAAACCCTTACTGAAATGGACCTTACAGATCTCTATCGAACTTTTCACCCACGCACCAAAGAATATACATTTTTCTCAGCAGCACACGGAACTTTCTCCAAAACAGATCACATATTGGGCCACAAAACGAATCTACACATATACAAAAAAGTAGAAATTCTAACCTGTGCCCTATCAGACCACCACGGCCTAAAGCTGGACATCCACAACACAACAAAGAAGAGAAAATACACTAACTCCTAGAAACATAACAATATGATGCTGAATGAGAACTAGATTCAGGAAGAAATTAACAGGAAATTCAAGATTTCCTGAAAGTGAATGATAACGAAAATACAACTTACCAAAATCTCTGGGACACAATGAAAGCTGTTCTAAGAGGTAAGTTCATAGCTCTTAATGCCTACATCAAAAAAATGGAAACATCAGAAATAAACAACTTAACAATGCAGCCTAAAGCTTTAGAGAAACTAGAGCAATCTGATCCCAATAGTAGTAGAAGAGAGGAGATTAGCAAAATAAGGTGAGAAATATCTGAAATCGAGATTAAGAAAACGATAGAAAAAATCAAGCAGTCAAAAAGCTGGTTCTTTGAAAAAATCAATAAGATTGATACACCCCAGGCTGAATTAACCAAAAGCAGGAGAGAGAAAACCCGAATTAACAAAATTAGAAATGAACATGGAGTTATCACTACAGATACCCAAGAAATCCAGAGAATTATAACATCATATTTCAAAAACTTATACTCTGTGAAGTTTGACAACACAAAAGAGATAGATGAATTTCTTTTTTTTTATTAATTTTTTACAATTTTATTTTCACCATTTCCCTCCCTTCCTCCTCCTCCCCCCCGTACCCCCTGCTCGCCCTCCCCATCCCTCTCCCTCCCCATCCCCCAGTGCCTCCCACCCCAATTCCCAGAGAGTCCATTCTTGTGCATGTCTGATTTTCCTCTGGGCCCTCCTCTCCGATGATGTACAAGGACCCAGTGGCTTTTCCCTGAACCCTTTCCCGTGTTCCCTTAGGTATAGGAACACTGCTGTGGCTGCCAATCCTTTACCTCCAAAGATCTTGGTGCCTTTAGCAGATGCTAGACTTTGTGAGGTCCACAGTGGGTTGGACAATGCGCAGGGCATGCAAAGTCCAATTATGATTGCTTCAGCCCTAACTCGTATAGAGTATCTTATATATCATTGCTCCTCCCATCCTTTTGCTCTTACACTCTTACCGCCCCCTCTTCCGCAAATTTCCCTGAGCTTCAAGATGGGGAGAGACTAAGCTGGCCTAGTTCTAGGTGGTTGATATAGAGTCTCTGAAGTTCTGGATTGTGGTTTGTTGATTTTCTTTTGCAGTTTTGCTGCTCCTGCAATGCCCTTCACTCCATCCTGGAGGGCATTGTATGTTACCCCCTAGGGCGCGGGGTGAGGCCCGGCGCGCGACCCGACCAGCGGAGCGGGGCGGGGTGTAAAGGGAGATGGATGAATTTCTAAGTAAACACAACTTACCTAAATTGAATCAGGAAGTTGTGAATTATTTAAATAGTCCTATAACATATAAGGAAATTGAGGAAGTAATCTCGAATCTTCCCACCAAAAAATGTCCTGGACCAGATGGAATTCAGCACAGAGTTCTACCAGACATTTAAGGAGTTAATAAAACCAATACTCCTTAAACTGTTCCATCAAATAGCAAAGGAAGGCACACTACCAAATTCCTTCTATGAAGCTAATATCGTTTTAATCCCAAAACCTAATAAAGATTCACTTAAAAAAGAAAACTATAGGCCGATCTCCTTAATGAACACAGACGCAAAGATTCTCAACAAAGTCTTAGCAAATCGGATTCAAAAACATATTAAAAAGATCATTCACGGGGACCAAGTAGGCTTCATCCCCGGCACACAAGGTTGGTTCAACATACGCAAATCAATAAATGTAATTCATCATGTAAACCAGTCCAAAGTCCAAGACCACATGATGCTCTCGATAGATGCAGAAAAAGCTTTTGACAAGATCCAACAGCCTTTTATGATCAAAATGCTAGAGACAGTAGGAATGGAAGGAACCTTCATAAATATAATAAAAGCTGTATACAACAAGCCCACAGCAAGGATTATGCTCAATGGGGAACAATTGGAAGCATTCCCACTTCGATCAGGAAATAGACAAGGCTGTCCACTCTCACCACTTCTATTCAATATTGTATTTGAAGTCTTAGCTGAAGCCATAAGACAAGAAAGGGACATAAGAGGGATTCAAATCGGCAAGGAAGAAGTCAAGCTATCCCTATTTGCAGATGACATGATCTTATACCTGAGGGATCCCAAAAACTCCACCAGGAAGCTCCTGGAACTAATTGAGAAGTTCAGCAGGGTGGCAGGATACAAAATAAATGTGCAAAAATCAGAGGCCTTCCTATATGCCCAGAACGAAAGAAGTGAAAAAGCCTTGAGAGAAACAATCCCATTTACTGTAGCCCCTAAAATAATGAAATACCTTGGTATAAACCTAACCAAGGAGGTAAAAGACCTTTACAATGAAAACTTTAAAACCCTAAAGAAAGAAATAGCAGAAGACACCAGAAGGTGGAAAGACCTCCCTTGTTCCTGGATTGGCAGAATCAACATTGTAAAAATGACCATCCTACCAAAGGCAATATACAGATTCAATGCTATACCAATCAAAATCCCAAAGCAATTCTTCAAAGAAGTTGACCAAACAATCTCAAAGTTCATATGGAGGCACAAAAGACCCAATATATCAAAGACAATCCTGAGTAACAAAAACACAGCTAGAGGTATTGCCATACCAAACCTTAGTCTATACTATAAATCCATAGTTGTAAAGACAGCCTGGTACTGGCTCCAAAATAGACACACAGATCAATGGATAAGGATTGAAGACCCAGATATAAGCCCACAAAGTTACAGCCATTTGGTCTTTGACAAAGGGGCCCAAAGAATCCAATGGAAAAAGAACATCATCTTCAACAAATGGTGCTGGCAAAACTGGATCTCCGCATGCAGAAGATTAAAGCTGGACCCGTACTTTTCACCATGTACAACACTTAATTCCAAATGGATCAAGGACCTTGATATCAGGCCAGAGACAATAAAAACCAGAGTTGAAAGGATAGGGAACTCCCTCGAGCTGATTGGGCTAGGCCAACAGTTCCTAAACAGACATCCAATGGCACAGTCACTGCTACCAACTCTCAACAGTTGGGATCTTGTGAAATTAAAGAGCTTCTGTTCAGATAAAGAGATTGTCACACGAGCTCAAAGGCAACCAACAGAATGGGAGAAAATCTTCACTAACCACACATCTGATAGAACTCTGCTGTCCAGAGTGCACAAAGAACTTACAAAACTAAACACCAAGGAAACCAAAGCCCCAATTAAAAAATGGGCCCTGGAACTTAAAAGAAACTTTACCAGGGATGAAATTAAAATGTCAAACAAATATCTTAAAAAATCCTCCAATTCTTTAGCCATCAGAGAAATGCAAATCAAAACTTCCCTGAGATATCATCTCACCCCGGTCAGGATGGCAAAAATCCACAATACTAACAACGACAAATGCTGGAGAGGATGTGGAGAGAGATGAACTCTCCTACATTGCTTGTGGGAATGCAGGCTCATACAGCCACTCTGGCGAGCCGTCTGGAGATTCTTAAAGAAATTAAAGATTGAAATGCCATATGACCCTGCGATTCCACTTTTGGGAATAACCCCCCATACAGCAGAGGTTCACCTCGATAGCACAAGCACGACCATGTTCATAGCAGCACTGTTTACAATAGCAAAGTCATGGAATCAGCCCAAATGTCCAACAGTTGACGAGTGGGTAAGGAAACTGTGGTACATCTATACAATGGAGTACTACTCAGCCATCAAAAATGATGAATTACTGGAATTTGCCGGAAAATGGATGTCATTAGAAACAATTATATTAAGTGAAGTATCCCAGACCCAGAAAATTAAGTGCCGTATGTACTCCCTAATAGGTGGCTCCTAGTACCAAACCCACCCAGCCCACCTAGAGACAGTAATTGCAAGGATTATGAACAGGAGGGATGGGGTAGGAGGGCCACACCAGAAACAAGGAGAGAAGGGACCATGTTACAGCAGGGAAAATAGGCCTCCACCAAGGACCCAAATAAGTAATGAGACATCTGATTAAGTTCACAGACTTTTGTTCCTGATCATTTACTACTTAGGGGGTGTGATCTCACCAGAAGAGGAGGGCATATAGTCTGGCAGATAAAAAGTGACCATTTTGCAAATGGGTGATAGACCCCTCCCTTACTGTGGTTTCCCACTTTTATTACATCTACCTTTGAATGTGCTTTTATCACAAGACTCTAACAGCTTTTTGTCTCTGGCCAGGGGGTAACATACAATGCCCACCAGGATGGAGTGAAGCGCATTGCAGGAGCAGCAAAACTGCAAAAGAAAATCAACAAACCACAATCCAGAACTTCAGAGACTCTATATCAACCACCTAGAACTAGGCCAGCTTAGTCTCTCCCCATCTTGAAGCTCAGGGAAATTTGCGGAAGAGGGGGCGGTAAGAGTGTAAGAGCAAAAGGATGGGAGGAGCAATGATATCTAACATACTCTATACTAGTTAGGGCTGAAGCAATCATAATTGGACTTTGCATGCCCTGCGCATTGTCCAACACACTGTTGACCTCACAAAGTCTAGCTTCTGCTAAAGGCACCAAGATCCTTGGAGGCAATGGATTGGCAGCCACAGCAGTGTTCCTATACCTAAGGGGAACACGGGAAAGAGTTCAGGGAAAGGCCACTGGGTCCTTGTACGTCATCGGAGAGGAGGGCCCAGAGGAAAATCAGACATGCGCAAGAAAGGACTCTCTGGGAATTGGGGTGGGAGGCACTGGGGGATGGGTAGGGAGAGGGGTGGGGAGGGGGAGCAAGGGGTACGGGGGGAGGAGGAGGGAGGGAGGGAACTGGTGTACCTAATAAGTTTGTTTGAGCTGAAATAAAAAAAAAGAAGGCTGACCACAACATAGGCTCCTATATCCCTTCCCAGAGTTTGATTCCATAGAGCTGAGGTGAGCCTATGAGTCTGCATTTCCAGCTTTCATTTAGATAATACCAGTGTTACTACTCTGAAGATCATGTCTAGAGATGCACTGCTGTTGGGATAATGGGGGACTTTGAAACCAGACTGCAGGGACAAACTCTGAGCTTTTCTACCAACAGGGGCAAGCTGTGTGAGCAGGGGCAAGCGTTTTTATTTCTTCATGTGTATTATTTCTTCATGTATACAGGGAAATGACAGTGTTGTGGCACCAAGGTAATATTCCTAAGCATTGAGAGCTCTAAACTGGTATAAAGCAATGACTGTTGGACATTTTATATGAGGAACACTGAAGATGATGATTTCATCAGAAGTAGGAAAAAAATCAGACTCATTATTAACTAGGAGGGCTTCTGTGTAGAAAACTTGAAACTAAGAAAGACTACATAGTTTTAAGCAGAGATACAAAAGCAAATGATAGAAGAGGCCAAGAAAGAGTCTCTCTATCCGAAGGACATTTTGGCAGATGGAACAGCATGGAGTACGTGGTTCTGAGTGTCTCAACTTACTTAAGTGTGTAACTGTGTGAGATGGTAGAAAAAGGATTTCAGTAAAGAGTAAGGTGAACCTAATTGGGAATTGATGGTTGCAGGGGGAGAGTCATTTTTTTCTTTGGTTGTGTGACCACCAGTGGTCCAGCAGATGCCCAACACCCAAGCACTTATGGGCAGTGCTAAATGAACTCGATGGTTTATAAAAAAATAATAAAAGAACCAGAGTAATGGCTCAGGGATTAAGCCTCTGCCTCACAAGCAGAAAGACCCAATTTTGGGTCCCATATCCCATGTAAAAACACCAGGCAGAAATAACAGTGGTCTGCACTTCTGGTCCTGGAAGGCAGAGCATAGGAAACTTCAGAGCAGAGCAAATAGAAGGTAGAGCAATCCAGGATGACTCCTGAAATTACCCTTAGACCTCCATGGGCTCACACAGTGCCCACTGGTACACCAATGTACCTACACACAGACGCAAGCCTACACACACACAGACACAAATAAAAATTAATAAACAATAAAAGAAGAAGAGGACATGAAAGTGGGAGAGGGAAGCATATGTTGGGAAGAGTCTGGAGGGAGTGGGAATGAGATTGGGGTGGATATGATACAGACAATTGTATCAATATATGTATAAAATTGTCAAAGACTACATAGAATATTATTTAAATTAAAAAGGAATTCACTTCAGAAACATCAGCAAGTTACATTAACACAGTCTGGTGAAAGAAAACTGCCACATGTACCCATCCAGAGTTCTAACAGCTGCATTTGAGGCCTCATTAGAAACTCTGATACCTAGCATCTCAGACCTACTGAATCGGGTCGGCTGGGGGTGGTGCTGACAGTTATTACAATCAGCTCTTCTGGTGGTGCACACTCATGTATGAGACGATGGATGACTTAAAGTTGCAGATGCATGCAAACTTTAGACATGACATCATTACCTACAAAATTCTGAATCCAGATGAGGGTCAATGCTCAGGGGGAAGTGCAAGATGCTCACCTCAGTGGTATTACCCACTGACATAAGATTCATGCTTTACCAAGTATTCAGGCACACGACATCAAAGGCAAACATGAAATGCAGTGGGTCACATATGCAAAAAGACTTGAAAATAGAAGGGATTCTGGCAGGGGAGAAGAAAGTTTGCGATAGGAAGAGGATGAGGGATAGGATTGGGGATTAAGGTATGAAAATATTATAAGCTCGCTATATTCATGTACAAATATGGCAAGCACCACTTTGGCTTATATGTGTAAAAGAGAGACTGAGAAATACATAGACAGATGGAGAGGAGGTGGGTGCGAACTCATTATGGTGAGCACTGGGAGGCAGAGGCAGAGGCAGAGCCAGGAGCCAGAGCAAGCAGCAGTTTGTCTGATCTTTGGTCCCTCGGTCTAACTAGTGAAGACTTCTAACTAGTGAAGACCGAAATGGATGCAGGAAGCAGGCTTACTAAATTCTTCAGCAGTTCAGCAAATGCACTGGATTCTGTAACGGGGATGAGGAGACCCTCGGACCCAACCCTGTCCTCTCTTCTCCAACCCATTCCCATTGAAGACTTGGGATGCAACAGGAATAAAGGCACCAAAGGGAAAAGAACTACTGGGAGCAGTTGTTCCAGTTAGCAAGTGAGGAAGAGTCCAGAGGCAGCGTTGCCCATGGGCTCCAAGGACATGAGCAGAATCAGGGTCTGGGGACACATGAAGGAAAAAGAGAGGAAAGGGAAGGCTCACACTCCCTCACTAAGGCATCTCAAGCACAGCGTTTCTATGTTCCTTAGAAACTTCCTTCCCTAGGCTCCCAGGACACAGAGCATCTCTATTAAATAATCCTCCCCAAGCAGCCCTGTATCCATAGCCTTCCTGTGTCACCCGAAGAGTTGTGAAGGCCCCTGAAGAACAGGAGCTACAGTGCATCCTCCTCCTTTTCAGAATCTGCAGCTCCTAGCCCAACACTTGCCACATCCTAGGCATGCTGCAAAAGTTGTGGAATCATGTTTGCTCAAACAGTGGTCACGTCCAGTTGCATCAAAAGGCATCGTCACATTAAAGGAAACAGGGGACTGTATCCTCATGGGAGACCCTTTTAGAAACAAAATGTCTGATTGGGAAGTAAAAGACACACCATAAGGGGTCTGAGGGCAATGAAAGGAAGGCAGTTGGCAAAGAAACTCAAGCCCACTGGGAGAGCCTTGGAGATGGTGTGGAACACATGACAGGCAGGAGAGAGCCATGGCAGGTGAATGCCACCTCCCATCTATTGTTGGCTGAGTAGGGAGGTCATAAGCTATGCTCCTTATACCAGGCTCCAGCAGAAAGAGAAAACCCTGAGGGAGAATGTAAGAGCCTGGGACAGGAGTGACGCAGTAAAGACACTGATTGCGGTTCTCAAACTTCATAATGCATCAGAAACCCCTGGGTTTACCCTGCCTCTACATCTTCTTCAAGTGCTGGTGATAAAGATTTGCATGGCTGACAAGTTTCCAAGTGCCACAGGTCTGGAACCACATCTTGGGAACTACAGGTTCAGATGGTTGCAGGAGAGGCCCTGACTGGCCTATATAGGACTGCATGCTTCTGGCAAAACCCAATGGCTCAGATTGCCAGAGCTTAGTAACAAAGGCAAAGAGGTGAGGTATGCCCTGATTTGCTCTCAGTAATCAAGTTCTACCCCCCCCCAAAGCCTGTGAGTGGGAGTTGCATGCTGAAAGAGCTGGAAATACACACAGGACCTCTCCGTACCTGCCATATTCAAGGCTGAAGCTACACTCTTGGTGCTATGTCCTCCTGAGTTCCATCTGGTAATCTAACCTCCCACCCTCACCCCCTGCCTGTAGGGCATGGCCTGCCAAGCCAAGGACCCAGGTGTAGACAGCACAAGGAGCTCGTTCAGATGGGATTCAGCTTTGAGCTAAGTAATTGAATTCAGCTGGGAACAAGTCTGAGCCTTTCTCAGGAAAACGCTGCTCCTGATCTGACTCAGAGCTGATCAGGGTGGCCAAAAGCAGCCCGAGAATCTCTCTCCAGCCTGTCCTCAGAATCATTATGTACTGACCTGGACAACGTCCTGTGCTTCTCTGGAAAAGGTCAGTCCTGCGTAAGACACCCTGAAATCATCCGTAGGCCACCTTATGCTCATTCACCAGCTAGGATAACCAGAAAAACAACAGGGCCCCTATCCTTCACTGCTTGTTTACGAGAAGAGCAAATGCTTGCAGGGAACACAGAATCCTAAACGAAAATTGGTGCTTATTTCCCACAATTATTAAATTTCCACTTGAAAACCGACACAGTGGGTTTCACAACACAAAGGCATCCATGACTTCTTCAGAGACAAACAGGAAAAGGCACGGAAACAAAGATAACCAGTTTACCCTTCAAGGAAGCAGAGACATCCTCATTTATCTTTTACAGTGAGCACTCCAGCAAAGAGCACAACAAAGCCACAACCACACACTTTTATCTAGAGACAGTCATTGCCACAAAAACCGAGAGGTTAGGCCTCAGACCACTCCCTTGGGGAAGTTATCACAAGGAAGATGGAGGTCAACACCTCTTAGGAGGCACTTTAATTAGTTGTTCTCTGGAGCCTCATGATGAGGCAAAGAAAAGCTTAGACCCCCCCCATCTCAAAGCATAACATTTTTTCAGTTTTCCCCATGGGTTGCCAAGTGACTCAGCATTGGCCCAGTGTGGGTATTATTATTGATGAGAAATCTTCCGCCTGGGTGATATACAGCATACAACACATGCCCAAAGAACAGTGCCAAGTCATACCAAGAAGAGAAGGGGAATTATTCACCTCCACTTCAAATGCAGGCGAATCCTTTCTTAATGCAGGGGCTACTCCGTATCAGAAAGACAGAGCCCGGAGATTGTCAGAGATTTCCACCTAAGATTCAAGGAATTATTAGGCAGAGCCTTTCCTTTCTTGTTGACTATTAAAAGGCAATCAAATTGAGGATAGCAAAGAAAAAGGGTATAAAAAAAAATAATTTTTCAAAAACAGCCCCAGGGTAGAAGCAAGCTGCATGAAAGCCTTCAGTCTTCTTTGTGAGTACTATGAGCTCCCCCTAGAGGTACCGTTTAGAATTGCACGTCAATCCAATTTAGGAAAAGAAAATCTACATTTTCTGGGGTTCAGGGCTAGTTCAGCCTGGAAAAACTGCTGGAAATATTTGGGAAACAACCTTCTTTTTGGACTGTCATTAATAGTATTGGTTCAAACTTTGAAAGGCAAGATATACTCAAGTAACCTGGTGAGATTCAGTAGGGCAATTGCCTTTGATGTTTGTACCTGTTGAGGAAGTAGCAGAGTTCCTGGCAGATTGAACTCAGCTCAAAGGAAGCAGAGTGTTCAAAGAGTACTTTTAGAAGAAAAAAATGACAGATCTCACTGAAATAAAACAGACGTGTGGAGAGCCAATCAGAGGGCAAGGAGGAACACATTTAATATTAGAAGGACTGAGAAGAGTTCTTCTACAAGAAAGACCCAGGCGCTCGCGGTCCAGCCGGGCCTCACCCCGCGACCTAGGTAAGTCTCCGCCCGCCCCCGCCCACCAGGACCCCAGGTCAGCACAAAGGGCCGGGCTCCTACTCCCACCATCCAGCTTGAGCCGCACACAGGGCCCAGGGACCAAGAGGACCTCCCCCTGCACCCAGGCCCCGCCCCAGCTGCCCTCAGGTTAAATAGCTCCACGCCAACGCCACCATCCTCCCATTCCCCACCCCACTCCTACGGTCAGGACGCGAGCCCAGTCCAGCCAGGCCTCACCCCGTGACCTAGGTAGGCTCTGCCCCTGCCCACCCCCAGAACCCCAGGCCAAATAATTCAGTTTAGTGAAATTGAAAGATCTTAAGAGTTAAAACGACAATGCCAAAGTCAAAGTGAAAATCCATGAGAAGCAACACTCAAGTAAACAAATTTCCCACTGAAGAAATTAATCCCATAATGTTAGACTCCAACCAGAACAAACCCGCGGAAAAAGGACAAGAAAGCCTCACCCAGGATAAAGACTTTCAAAATATGATCATTACCATGTTCAATACTATGAAAGAGGAAATCCGGGAGGAATTACATAATCGAATCAATCGCTTGGAAGAGGAACACAACAGACACTTAGAGGAGTTGAGAAAAACAGTGCAAGAAACAAAAACTGGCATAGAGCAGTTAAAACAGACTCAAGCAGAGTTTAAAACTGATCTACAAGACAAGTTATCTTCAACCCAGAACTCCACAGAGAGTCTTATCAGCAGAACTAAGGAAGCAGAAAACAGAATTTCAGACCTTGAAGATAAAGTGGGAGTACTAACCAGCTCAATGGAAGAGGTTGTTAAAGCCAAAAAGATACTTGAGAGAAATATCAAAGAGATATGGGACACCCTGAAGAAGCCTAACATGCGTATTCATGGAATACCAGAGCAAGAATCTCAAAATACCACCCCTGAGGAAATTTTTCAAACGATCATCAAGGAAAACTTTCCTCATCTAAAAAAAGAGAGGCCCATCCATATACAAGAGGCATTCCGCACCCCAAACAGATACGACCAAAACAGAAGCACACCACGGCAAATAATAGTTAAAACACTCCACATTCAAGATAAAGAACTGGTGCTGAGAGCTTCAAGGGAGAAAAAACAAGTCACTTTTAAAGGTAAACCTATTAAAATAACAAATGACTTCTCAGTCGAAACAGTAAAAGCAAGAAGAGCTTGGAGTGACATACTTCAAGTATTGAATGAGCAAAAATGTCAACCCAGGCTGATTTACCTGCAAAACTATCAGTCATGATCGAGGGAGAAAGAAAAATTTTCCAGCACGAAGACAACTTGAAGGGATACGTGTCCACCAAACCAGGCCTTCAAAAAATGCTAGAAATGATACTCAAGCGTGAAGAAAAAAACAGGCATATCCAGGAGAACAGAAGGCAAGTGTAACACCATTAAAAGTGGAGCAATATACTTATAAAAACTACTACACATAATAAATGTCTGGAATTAAAAATACTTTCTCCATTATAACACTAAATGTTAATGGAATTAATTCACCAATCAAGAGACACAGATTACAAACTTGGATTAAAAATCACAATCCATCAATCTGCTGCCTGCAGGAAAACCCATCTCACCACAAAAGATAGGCACGCTCTAAAAATAAAAGGCTGGTCAACAATTCTACAAGCAAATGGAAGCAGAAAACAGGAAGGGGTAGCCATTATGCTATCAGACAAAGTGGACTTCAAACCAAAGAAAATTATAAGAGACACGGATGGATACTACATTTTAGTCACAGGTACAATTCACCAGGAAGACTTCACAATACTGAACATTTATGCACCCAATACGGGCCCCTCCACATTCATTGAGAAAACCCTACAGCGTCTAAGGCAAGAAATCAACCCCCAAACGATAATTCGTGGGAACTTCAACACTGCCCTCTCAACATGGGATAGATGAACAGGTCAAAAGCTTAACAGAGACACTTTGGAACTTAATCAAACCCTGAAAGAAATGGACCTTACAGATCTCTATCGAACTTTTCACCCACGCACCAAAGAATACACATTTTTCTCAGCAGCACATGGAACTTTCTCCAAAATAGATCACATATTGGGCCACAAAAAGAATCTACACATATACTAGAAAGTTGAAATTCTAACCTGTGCCCTATCAGACCACCACGGCCTAAAGCTGGACATCCACAACACATCAAACAAGGGAAAATACACTAACTCCTGGAAACGTAACAATATGATGCTGAATGAGAACTGGATTCAGGAAGAAATTAAACAGGAAATTCAAGATTTCCTGAAAGTGAATGATAACGAAAATACAACTTACCAAAATCTCTGGGACTCAATGAAAGCTGTTCTAAGAGGTAAGTTCATAGCTCTTAATGCCTACATCAAAAAAATGGAAACATCAGAAATAAACAACTTAACAATGCAGCTTAAAGCTTTAGAGAAACTAGAGCAATCTGATCCCAAAAGTAGTAGAAGAGAGGAGATTAGCAAAATAAGGGGAGAAATATCTGAAATCGAGACTAAGAAAACGATAGAAAAAATCAATCAGTCAAAAAGCTGGTTCTTCGAAAAAATCAATAAGATTGATACACCCCTAGCTAAATTAACCAAAAGCAGGAGAGAAAACCCAAATTAACAAAATCAGAAATGAACATGGAGTTATCACTACTGATACCCAAGAAATCCAGAGAATTATAACATCATATTTCAAAAACTTATACTCTGTGAAGTTTGACAACACAAAAGAGATGGATGAATTTCTAAGTAAACACAACGTACCTAAATTGAATCAGGAAGGTGTGAATTATTTAAATAGTCCTATAACATATAAGGAAATTGAAGAAGTAATCTCAAATCTTCCCAACAAAAAATGTCCTGGACCAGATGGATTCAGCACAGAATTCTACCAGACATTTAAGGAGTTAATAATACCAATACTCCTTAAACTGTTCCATCAAATAGCAAAGGAAGGAACACTACCAAATTCCGTCTATGAAGGTAATATCGTTTTAATCCCAAAACCTAATAAAGATTCACTTAAAAAAGAAAACTACAGGCCGATCTCTCTGATGAACACAGACGCAACGATTCTCAACAAAGTCTGAGCAAATTGGATTCAAAAACATATTAAAAAGTTCATTCACAGGGACCAAGTAGGCTTCATCCCCGGCACACAAGGTTGGTTCAACATACGCAAATCAATAAATGTAATTCATCATGTAAACCAGTCCAAAGTCCAAGACCACATGATACTCTCGATAGATGCAGAAAAAGCTTTTGACAAGATCCAACAGCCTTTTATGATCAAAACGCTAGAGACAGTAGGAATGGAAGGAACCTTCATCAATATAATAAAAGCTGTATACAACAAGCCCACAGCAAGGATTATGCTCAATGGGGAACAATTGGAAGCATTCCCACTTCGATCAGGAAATAGACAAGGCTGTCCACTCTCACCACTTCTATTCAATATTGTACTTGAAGTCTTAGCTGAAGCCATAAGACAAGAAAGGGACATAAGAGGGATTCAAATCGGCAAGGAAGAAGTCCAACTATCCCTATTTGCAGATGACATGATCTTATACCTGAGGGATCCCAAAAACTCCACCAGGAAGCTCCTGGAACTAATTGAGAAGTTCAGCAGGGTGGCAGGATATAAAATAAATGTGCAAAAATCAGAGGCCTTCCTATATGCCCAGAATGAAAGAAGTGAAAAAGATCTGAGAGAAACAATCCCATTTACTATAGCCCCTAAAAAAATGAAATACCTTGGTATAAACCTAACCAAGGAGGTAAAAGACCTTTACAATGAAAACTTTAAAACCCTAAAGAAAAAAATTGCAGAAGACACCAGAAGGTGGAAAGACCTCCCTTGTTCCTGGATTGGCAGAATCAACATCGTAAAAATGACCATCCTACCAAAGGCGATATACAGATTCAATGCTATACCAATCAAAATCCCAAAGCAATTCTTCAAAGAAGTTGACCAAACAATCTCAAAGTTCATATGGAGGCACAAAAGATCCAGGATAGCAAAAACAATCCTGAGTAACAAAAACACAGCTGGAGGTATTGCCATACCAAATCTAAGTCTATACTACAAATCCATAGTTATAAAGACAGCCTGGTACTGGCTCCAAAATAGACACACAGATCAATGGATAAGGATTGAAGATCCAGATATAAGCCCACAAAATTACAGCCATTTGGTCTTTGACAAAGGGGCGCAAAAAATCCAATGGAAAAAGAACATCATCTTCAACAAATGGCGCTGGCAAAACTGGATCTCCACATGCAGAAGATTAAAGCTGGACCCGTACTTGTCACCATGTACAACACTTAATTCCAAATGGATCAAGGACCTTGATATCAGGCCAGAGGCTATAAAAACCATAGTTGAAAGGATAGGGAACTCCCTCGAGCTGATTGGGCTAGGCCAACAGTTCCTAAACAGACATCCAATGGCACAGTCTGCTACCAACTCTCAACAGTTGGGATCTTGTGAAATTAAAGAGCTTCTGTTCATATAAAAAGATTGTAACGGGAGCTCAAAGGCAACCCACAGAATGGGAGAAAATCTTCACTAACCACACATCTGATAGAACTCTGCTGTCCAGAGTGCACAAAGAACTTAGAAAACTAAACACCAAGGAAACCAATGGCCCAATTAAGAAATGGGCCCTGGAAATTAAAAGAAACTTTACCAGGGATGAAATTAAAATGTCTAACAAATATCTTAAAAAATGCTCCACCTCTTTAGCCATCAGAGAAATGCAAATCAAAACTTTCCTGAGATATCATCTCACCCCGGTCAGGATGGCAAAAATCCACAATACTAACAACGACAAATGCTGGAGAGGATGTGGAGAGAGATGAACTCTCCTACATTGCTGGTGGGAATGCAGGCTCATACAGCCACTCTGGCGAGCCATCTGGAGATTCTTAAAGAAATTAAAGATTGAAATGCCATATGACCCTGCGATTCCACTTTTGGGAATAACCCCCCATACAGCAGAGGTTCACCTCGATAGCACAAGCACGACCATGTTCATAGCAGCACTGTTTACAATAGCAAAGTCATGGAATCAGCCCAAATGTCCAACAGTTGACGAGTGGGTAAGGAAACTGTGGTACATCTATACAATGGAGTACTACTCAGCCATCAAAAATGATGAATTACTGGAATTTGCCGGGAAATGGATGTCATTAGAAACAATTATATTAAGTGAAGTATTCCAGACCCAGAAAATTAAGCGCCATATGTACTCCCTAATAGGTGGCTCCTAGTACCAAACCCACCCAGCCCACCTAGAGACAGTAATTGCAAGGATTATGAACAGGAGGGATGGGGTAGGAGGGCCACACCAGAAACAAGGAGAGAAGGGACCATGTTACAGCAGAGAAAATAGGCCTCCATCAGGACTCAAATAAGTAATGAGACATCTGATTAAGTTCACAGACTTTTGTTCCTGATCATTTACTACTGAGGGGGTATTATCTCACCAGAAGAGGAGGGCATATAGTCTGGCAGATAAAAAGTAACCGTTGTGCAAATTGGTGATAGACCCCTCCCTCACTGTGGTTTCCCACTTTTATTACATCTACCTTTGAATGTGCTTTTATCACAAGAGTCTAGTTTAACAGCTTTTTGTCTCTGGCCAGGGGGTAACATACAATGCCCACCAGGGGAACACGGGAAAGGGTTCAGGGAAAGGCCACTGGGTCCTTGTACGTCATCGGAGAGGAGGGCCCAGAGGAAAATCTGGCATGCACAAGAAAGGACTCTCTGGGAATTGGGGCGGGAGGCACTGGGGGATGGGGAGGGAGGGGGGTGGGGAGGGGGAGCAGGGGGTACGGGGGGAGGAGGAGGGAGGGAGGGAACTGGTGTACCTATTATGCTTGTATGAGCTGAAATAATAATAAAAAAAAATGAAAGACCCATAGACCACTTGTTTGGAAGATCCAGTTGTAAGGCACGTTTTCCCCTGCACAACTCAAAAGATCTCTCTGAGGTGATCTTAATCCGTATTTCTGAAATCTATATTTCTTAAAGAACTAACAACAGGCTCCCAAATAGTTCTCTCAGTTCTCTCTCTCTCTCTCTCTCTCTCTCTCTCTCTCTCTCTCTCTCTCTTCTCTCTCTATCTCTCCCCCCCCCATACTAGTGGCTCTGTGCTAATTCATATATGCATCTCTCAATCCATAAAGACTCCGGTTAGGACAAAGAGCTCCTAATATACTGAAGGCTCCTCGGGCCATTACAGGTCACGTTCCATCTGACATATGTCCATCTGACATATCTCAAGTTAGTTCGGCAAATAAATCAAGTTTCAAGAAACAACGATATGTTGGTGGCAAATGTTTCAACTAACATCTGGACAGTTTCCCCATCCCAGCCCATGTACTCCTATCTCCTTCAGCCTGTATCTTGACATGACCCAGAACAGCTTTTACAGTTCTGGGGAGGTGTGGTGTTTGAAGATGACTCTCTTTTTTTCAACATCCTCCATCTCCACCAGTACTCCTGTTACTCAAGTCCTTTCTTTGCTTTATCTAAACACTGATATGCCTTTTCAGGACTGTGGACAAAAATATCTACAGCAAGTTGTATCCATCTTGGGAATATTGAAACTCTACAATATATCTTTGCTAAACTTCTAGATGTTTCCATTTCTACAAGGCTAAGCATCTACAAAGTGACATCCTCTTTGTTTCTTGAGCATAAGGTGAAAATATTAATGCTCGAGATGACTCGGGATGTCACAATGCACACTTCTCCCAGCTTGCCTAATGACCAGTGTCAAGGGGAAGGCTGTGACAGGAAGGAAATCACAAGTGCATAGACTTCATTCTTGATCTATTGAAGCTGACAAGGTTGATGCGGGGTTGGGGGGGGGCACTGGCAAGCTTTAGCATGTCCAGTCACCGCAGGTTGACTGCTATCATCAGAAATGTTTGCAAAACCCTGTAAAAAGAACAAATAACTCCAGATTTCAGAGTGTCTCAGACATGGTATGGCATCCATGAGGAGTGTGGCAGATGTACCTTACCCATTTGCGTTCCAACTTCTAAGAATACCACAAACTCAAGACTAACCCTTTTGTTATTTTTAAACAGCACATCTGTTCATGCTTTCCTTGTTCATTCTATTATCTTGTTGGATGGCATCAGAAGATTTTTAGAAGGCCTACAGGGCAAGGGTCCACTTCTATCAGGAAACCTGATAGTATTACTCCCTAGTGGTCTACCACTCACATGCTGTTTAGAAGCATGTCCTTTTTGGTCAGTAGTACAAAATGAAGGGTTAGGATGTAGATGTGCTTCATTACAAGAATGGATTTGCCTCAGAACATTTGCACACATCATGCACTGAGGAGGACACATGGCCAATATAGGGTTTCCTTCTTCTTTGCACCTTGAGGGCTCTTCTGCCAGCTGCTTCCCATGGTTCCCTGCTGTTCTTCATTCTGCCATATCCAACAATGGTTTATAGCAAAATTCACTAGGCAGTAAGCCATGTGGCTCTTACAGACAGCAATTAGGAAAGAAGGAAAAGTTGATTATATGGCATTTGAAAATATAGTTAGAGAAAGAACAAGTCAAAATTTATTTCCTGTTATCTCCTGGTGATGAAATCTATGTGTTCATCCAAAAGCACACACATACCTCTGGGGTCATTTGGAGCCAAGAGCCCAATCAATATAAAAATCAACTGCACAGTCAATGTCAAACATGAAAATCCATTAAGCCCAAAGTCAAATGTATTTTTTTCACCAAAAGAAATCCTTACCTTTTCTTTGGCTTTTCTTTTTGTCCCTGCATCCATCCATTCATTTTCTTTCTCCAGCATGTCAATAAAGGCCCAGCGAACGCCCTCAATCAATTCCTCCATCTACGAGAAAATATCCAAAGAAGCAGTGTCACAGCCAGAAACACCAGACAAGGTTTCCTGGACATGAATTGGGTTTGCAAGAAAACGAATTCCAGGTTAGAGGTGGGAAGAAAGTTCTTCCACCTCAACTCTATGCAATGTATGTTCCCACCACTAGAAGATAACTAACCATGGATTTGCTTAAGAAAGGATTATATGGAGGAAAGGAATTTGCCTTTATTAGCACTGATGACTAACAAGCAACCTGCATGCTACTACTAAATTAGCCCATTCTTATCAAAGTAACAATCAACTTCAGTAGTTTAATAATTGTTAGGGAATGCAGCAGAGTGGTAGAGTGCATAGCTAACAAATCCAAGGCTCTGGTTCCATCCTCAGCACCACACACACACACACACACACACACACACACACACACACACACACACACACTGGTTTCATCAGGACTTGAGAGCACCAACAAAGACACAGACTGAATTTCACATAAGAATTGCCTATTTGACTGTAAACTAGAATAAGAACCTAAAAAAAAAGGGAAGGAAATAGATCGATAAAGAAGACAGCCAATAAACCTATAGGTAAGAAGACAGTACATCAAAGTGCTCTCTGTAAGTAGCTGTTATACCCATAGAATGGGGACTTATAGTGGAACTCTTTGGGTCTAAAGCTGGATGAATGGGGTGTCCTAAAGAGAAGTAACTTGATGTGCTACAGAGGATTGAGCTCCCACAGGAGTAGACAAGCTACAGTGAACCCTGGGATCTATAGATGCATGCAGGCAGAAGGGGGAGTGGGAGTGGTAAGGAATGGTGAAGGGAAGGGAAGAGATGGGAGGGAGGAGGGAGAGAGGGAAGCTAGGATAAATGCTCAATATCCTTGTAAAAGTAGAAAAACAGAAAAATAGAATAATCGCCTATTTGAAAATGAGCAACACTTGAAAAGGGCTCTGCTAACAGAGAAGGTAACAAACAGGGAGCTGGCATCTCAGTGGACCCTGGAAACAGGAACAAAGCTATGTCAAGGCGCCAAATCTCTGCATATTTTGTACCAGCATTGAAAGCAAATGATTGGCCAAGCACTATTTTCTTTCTACTGTCTTCTCTCCCTTGCAGCTCAGAAGTCTGAGCCACTACAGAAAGGAAGGCCTCTGAAAAGTCTTGTCCCAAGGGATTAAAGAGGAAGCCTTCCTCCCCATGAAGGGCCCATTTGCTTTGGTTTTGCAGGCCAGCAACAGGCAGAACCTATAAAAAAGAGATGCCAATGCACTGGTGGGAGGAGCCCCTACAGAGTATGAATGCAGGCCTCAAACTACCTGTACATCCTACAGACAAGAGATACTTTGGCGCCCTCATGGGATAAGCAAGAAAGAATAAAGCTGGGGTCTTGGTCCAGGGTTGAATTGATATTTGAGATTGTGGGTTGAAATTCAATTGTCCACGTTGTTTCTAGAAGTAAAAAAATAAATAAATAAAAGTCTAAATGCTTCCTTTGTTCTGTAATTGTCGGCATGAAGCTTAAAATAATTTCTTTCTGTTTAATAAGTTTTCAGCTATGTTTTCAGTTCAATAACAGTTGTAAGGGAACCAGAGCTGTAAATCAGTGGGCTGGGTTCCACCGTATGTAAATAAGGACAAACAGCAGATGGGAAGGGGAGAGCTTCACAGCTATTTCTTCCCAATTTAGTCAAAATATTAAAAGAAGTAAAAGCTCCACTTGAGATTGGGGCATAATAAAAACCTGGAATGATGAAATGATGGAAGAGTGAAGGTCCAGGAAAAGCAATAGGTCGATAGTTCTCATCCTTGTGTGTGTATTGAGCTCTTTGTGGGGGCCAATTTTTTGGTTCTTTTTTTTTTAGTGTGTGTGTAGGTGCCCATGTGTACATGTGTGAGAGTATGTATAGTGGTGTGAGGGAGTATAGAAGATGGCATCTTGTGGAATCATTGAATCACTTCCGGAATAACCTTGGATGCTTTACCTCCTTGTGCTTTGATCTGGGATTTCCCAGGCTCCACCCCTCAGGGCTGGACGTAAAGGTGCTACCCTTTGCTGGAGATATTTATATGGAGTCGAGGACCTGAACTCATGTCCTTCTGCTTGTGAGACAAAGGTTAAACCCTGAGCCATCTCTCCAGCCCCAGTTTTTTTTTAATAATTCTTAAAATACTGGAAGAGGAGCTGGAGAGGTGGCTCAGGGGTTAAGCCTCTCTCTGCCTTGCAGGCGAAAGGTCCTGAGTTCAGATCCTAGACCCCACATATAGACGCCGGGTGGAAGTGAGGGCGGCCTGCTTTTCTGGTCCTGGTAGCGCGGAACCTGTGAATCCCTGGGCAGAGTAAACAAGGAGGAGGTGGAGGAAGTCCATGGTGGGTCCCGAATTCGCCCATGGTTCTACACACACACACACACACACACACACACACGCACACACACACGCGCACACACACATACATACACATGTACATGCACAATTGAATAAATAATAAAAAAATACTGATAAGAAGGATTTTTTTAACAAACACATAAGATTTTAAAATCTTGAAGACCATGCAGTGGGATGCTGATGTCATTGCTCTAAGGTCCAGACAGGGCACTTGGAAATTTTTAAAGCTCCCCAGGTGATTCTAATTTGCAGCCAGGGTTGAGCTTCATGAGTCTCTACAAGAAACCATTTATTTTACAAATAGGAACGTTTAGAGTTGATGATTTGTTCAAGCTTATTCAACTAATGAGGTCTGCACCAGGCCCTGATCATAGAGCCCAAATGACAACTTCTAGAATGGAGAACTTCTAAAAGCAATAGAAGTGTCCTCCATAAATCAGAGGGAAATGCCAAGCGAGTGAAAGGCAACCAACAGAAAGATGCAAAAACTCCCATTTCTAATGTAAAATAGCTATAAATGACAAGAAACTCTCCAAACAGTAGATCTTTTGCTTCTGCAATCATCAACACTCCTCAGCCTTTAGCACCTCATCAAGCAGCACCACATATGGGTCAGCATATCACCTGCAAGTAGAAAGAGAAATGTCATCTTCCCAAATTAGGGAGGGGTGGTGAGGTGGAAAGAAATAGGAAGATTTATTTGAGAGATTTAGTGACTAAAGGAGTGGAACCAGGTGATTAATATCGGTGGGAGGCAAGGAAATGAGAATCAGGAGGACACTTAGGCTACAGGCTTGAATGACTCATGGATGCTGCTGTGCTGCTCAAAGACCACAATATGGAAAAGAAAGCAGCTGGACCACAGTGCCATCAGGCATGGACATGCAGACAGCAGATCTGAATAGCCTACATGAGTTTGTCTGTGTCGTACTTTTCTTTCGTTTCTATGAGTCAGTGCACTCTGACACTGTCAAGCAAAAGGAGAAGGGGAGATTTATTTGGCTTATGGTTCCAGAGGGGATGATACAGTCCAATGTGGTGGGAATCACATAGCAGAAGACATGGCTGGAGGCAGAAGCAGGAGGCCAGTTAAAGTCACCATCACCATCAGGAGGCAAAGAGAACAAGAGAAAAGAGCAAGCAGGGCTGCAGTTATCAAACCTCAAGGCCTGTTACTGGGTCACTCTGGGATCTGTATGTGTCCAGGTTGTTGTGTTCAGAAGTTGAAGATTGAAACCAGAACACTCGTAGATTAAGGCAGAGTTTATCAGAGGCGAGAAAGAACAGAACTCATGGACTCCAGGCGTGGTATGCCATGAGGGGAAAGGGCACCAGAGATGGCTGCCAGGGCCTGGAATATATTATGCCTTAGTCATGCCCCAGGAAAAGTGACTTTTCCTCATTGGTTAGCTCCAGTCTGCAAACCCGATTGGAGCTTTTGTCCTCTACATCTCCTTGGTCTGTTCACATTGGGGCCCAACCCCGTTGATCTTGTGCCACACTCATGGTAGGACTTACCTGCAATGGAGAACTAATCTCCATATCCTTTCATGAACAGAGGGTTGGGGGAAGTTGGCAAAGGGTGTGTTCCTTCAGGGTAATCCCAGCAGTGGGGGATGACCTTCCAAGGCCTTCAGAGACCATCCCAGCATGCTTGCTCTAAAACTGCCCAAGACCCACCCGCTGTGACATGACTTCCACTGGAAGGCTACACCTCCTGAGGAACTTTCCAAACATTAACAACATCTAAGGATTCAAACCCACGAAACTGTGGGGGCCAACTTACATTCAAAGCAAAGACAGAAGTGGAGTTAGGGTTAAGGGAGGGGTTTAAGATTGGGTCTGTGCATAAGTTTGCCAATAATAATTTTGTTTGGCTGCTGCTGGACATAAGATGTATCTGGCCTCAATACAATGGAAAGGATCCACTGAAAAGGAAAAGGTTGAAAATATAGAAAAAGCCATAAATGATTTCTCAGAAGACAGAAAAGGAGACAGGATTTCCTGACTGTAAGGAAAGATTGATGAAATGGCAGAGAAATCTCCAGAATAGAGAGGTAAAGATTGAGAAAATCCTCCTATTATCACATCTTTGCTCCATGAAGCAGGATTAAGAGGCACAAAAAGGGGTTCCCCAAAGGATTCTAGCCCTTCATACATGACCATGTACACCCTGGCAGCATATACATACTGTGAGGAAAAATGGGTCTCATGTAGAAAGTAAAGAAAGCAGAGCAACTGAAGGTTTTCTCTCCATACCCTGACCAGCGTGGAGCAGCAATAAGGAACACCTAACAAGGAAACCAGTAGCTGAGGAAAACATGTGCTGAAAACAAGGTGTATAAAAAGCAACCTTCCCTGATGGCTTAATCATTCAAATGAAACAGAATTAGCACTGTCCAAGCCAAAGAGTTTTGCTTTTTTTTTTCTGATTCCTCCTTTGAATTTTAAAGTCATATATTTGCTTCAGGAACATTTAATGAGTTTGTACTTTAGGCTAAAATTGGTCTGAGAACCTCCAACTACTTCTTGTGGAGCAACTTGGCTTTCTAGGTGCCCCAGCCCTTCATTCCTAGACATTCGGTAGCTGTAGAAGCTTGTGGAAGTTTTAAGCATTTTCCTAAGGTTTCCCAGTCTTCAGTCTTCCTTTGTAAACTGCTGATTGGCATTCCCAATGGAAATACACAGAAGCAAAACAATTTCATCCCATGTAGGAGAGAATGACAAATGGCTTATTTCCTATGCATCTTCCTTCTCCTCCCTCCCCAAACTCTGTCTTCCCCAAGTCAATACTTTGATACTCACTCCTTTGTGGTTTCATCTAGTCAAAAGGTAAGTAAAATCGCTTCACTTTTTGTTTTCTCATTAACCTCAGCTGGTCTTTCTTTGCCCTGAGAACAACTCCCTGCCCCGCCTCAACTTTAGAAGCAGGAACTTGCATTTCTCCCTCTTCTCTCCTTACCTTCCTTCCCTTCTGACTCCACAAATTTATTGCTTAAATATTTCTGTGAAATGGTGCTGAACTACCTCAGAAGACTTCAAGATCCAGGGAATATTTGAGGGGATTAATGCCATCTGTGGGCATGTCAATGCAAATAAGAGCAATGATGATTAGCATGCTGGAAACAGGAAGATACATCACAAACACTCCTGATTTTTATCTTTAGATTTCTCTGCAGAATCACATAATAACATTGCCTTAGTCAAGTCATAACCTGAGTCAGCAAAAGCTGACATAATTTTAAAAAGAAATTAAAAGGAAGAAATTGTATTTCTTCACCAAACCTTGACCTAACACCCTGACCAGCCATCACACAGCATTATGGAAATCACTTCAAGTAGGAGTCAGCAGCTTAAGTTATCCATACACAATGTTTACTTAGAGTCAAAGATCAAAATGTAACATACAAACATTTTTTAAAACTGTTATTGTGATAAAAATCTGTAACATGCAGAATAAGGGCCTTCTAGGCATAACAACATTTTAGTCAAAGATTTGATTCAGATTTTGTGAATCAACACTGTGAAAATACAATTCATTTGGTTGGTCTGTGACAATTGTTATTTCTTTTCCTCAACAAGAATAATTTAAAAGTGGATTATTCTCTGCATTCTTTGTCCAGGATTTTGACCATAATATCACACCCCAGACGCCAAACACTGGAGACTGCACATGTAATTCAACCATGCTATTCTTTCAATCTGCCTTGAGAGAGAAAGAGAGAGAGAGAAGAAGTACTATTTATCATTTCATTCTCCTTCCCTCTCCTTCTCCTTTTCTCCCCTCATATAGACTAGGAAACTTTCCTTTTTGCACATGGGTCAATGGTGTAGGATAATGCATTGCAGTAACCTATGCCAACACAATGCTTTGTTGAAAGATACTTCACCTTTGAACAGTTTACGTCTTCTTCCCATCTTCATTTTGACTACAAGAAATCCTCTGAAATCCTGTTTCAAACCAAGTTCTCAAGCACTTAAAGCCAACCTGACATTCAGTCCCTTTTGGAGTTTCTGTAGGTTATCGCAAGAACAATGCAAATATGTTTGATTCTTTTCCATTATATATATTTAGTCTCCCAACAGATCAGTGAGTGTTGAAGCAAGAACCATGAAACT